>WNGS01005997.1:11796598-11806609 GCA_020271785.1 Procambarus virginalis | reverse complement strand
ATCCACGCTAGGTCTCATCCACGCTACGCCCACATCCTCGCTACGCCCACATCTGCGCTACGCCACATCCACGCTACGCCCACATCCACGCTACGGCCACATCTGCGCTACGCCCATCTTCAACATCCACGCATGTGATTGATCGGAGTTTACGCGACCTTTCTGTTGACCTCTGCCCTATAACGGCTACTGCTTGACCTGCACTACTTCACTGTGAGAGATATAACTGGGAGCTTTAGTCTCATGATGTCCTCCCCGCTCACACCAGCAACAACAACACACCCTACACCCTCACATCTATTTTACACTTCTGTTCCCTTCATTTTCCATTCTTTATCTCATTTCCCCTTCCACTTATTTCGTTTTTTATTCCCTTTTCCTTGCTCCCACCCTTCTACCCCGGGGGCCCCCTCCCCTGCACCCTAGCCCAGCTTATCCTCGTGTGTTGTGCTACCGTCAGCATTTCACTGCTTGTCAAGCTTTATACCTGCGTGAAGCGACTGTGCGCTGGGGGTGAGGGAGGAAAGGACGGGTCAGGGAGGAAGGGTGATGGATTGTGGGGGCTTCCAGTATCGTTGTGGCTGTGGAGCCCGCGCCCTGGTACTGGTGGAGTGTGTGTTGTGTTGTGACTATGAGGAGTGGTGATCCTAGAGGGTCTGGCTATCTTACACTTCTAAGAAAAATGTGTGTGTGTGTTGACCTATGAAGGAAGGGAACCTGTGTATGGTGCTGATCGTAAAGCTGTGATCATAAGGGTACACGAATCTGTACAAGGCCCATTGACCAGGGCGATGCTCCTATTTATGTCCAACAATACATTAACTTATGTATTCCTATGTCTTCCCTTACAACGCTCCAGCGAGCCTGCTGTTAGATTACCTGGCAAATGTTACATAATTCTGTAACGCTATTCAAAAGCAGTATTTACCCAGTGTGTTTGTCTTAATCATAACTTATCAATTTGTATGAATTGTTTCATGCTCTATTATGTGTTGATATATTTAATACAATTATTACCGTTGTTAAACACTTTCGTGATTTGTGTGCTTCAGTCCTGTGCCTCCCTTACTCCTCGACTTTCTAGCAATGTAAAATAATGTTTAAAAAATCCTCTTCATATGGGAGTACCAATGTCCCAGAATTAGTTTTGTCGTGTTCTCTACACATTAAGAAATTTATATCCATTATATATCGTTATCAGCAATGGGGCCTAACAAGGTCTAGATAGTTTTGCAATTTCCCACTCTCGGGTGCAGGAAGTCTGTTAGGCTTATTGAGGTTCCCTTAGGCCTACGGCTTGTCATTCCCCAGGATGCAACACGACAGTTGCCTAACACCCGGTAACTATTTACTTCTTGGTGAACAGAAGTATCAGCTTGAGGGAAACTTTGCCCCAAGTGTCTCTTTCCTGCTCGCAGAACGTTTCAGTTGTGGATTTCGAAACATTTATTAATTGATTTCTTGCTGAAGATCCCTCCTAATCGAACCCGTCTCTCAAGTAACACAACGTTACTTACCATAATATTGATTACGTTATCTTCCGTTATGGTAACCAACATAACATATCAACTTGTGCAGATGAAGTCACAATAACGTGATTGAAAAATGTTGACCAAACCACACACAAGAAATTGAAGAGACGACGACGTTTCGGTCCGTCCTGGATCATTATTAAGTCGATTATCACTATCGACTTGATAATGACCCAGAATGGACCGAAACGTCGTCGTCCCTTCAATTTCTAGTGTGCGGTTTGGTCAACACATGCAACTTGCTCTGAAAAGTAGAAACTTTCAAAAGTGGGAGGTGGATGAATGGAGTGGTTGGATGGAGACAAGGAAGGTGTAGAAGGGAGACCTGTTGGGGGAGTGTTGGAGGGAGACAGGGAGGGCGTGGGTGAAGGAGAGAGACAGGGAGGGAGTGGTGAAGGAGGGAGACAGGGAGGGAGTGGGTGAAGGAGGGAGACAGGGAGGAAAGGTTAAATTGATCGCAGCATCCATCGCCATAAAAAATAGAACAGCTTCGAGGCTGGTTGAGTGGGTCGGTCCAGTCGAGGACACTGAGAACGCCGGGCGAGAAGTGGTGTGTGTGCGTCCCTGTGCTCCTCCTTGCGTCCCTCCGTGCTTCTATGAGTACGTACAAGTGCTCAAGCACGGCACTCATCATAGAATAGGGAGCCATTCTACTCATTAGAGGGAGCGTGGCTGAGGCTATGTGCCCCGGAACTGAGAAGTGGGTGGGAGGATGTGATGATGTGCTCTGAGGCGTTACATATAGTCGTCTCCACTCGCGTGTGCTTCAGTGGGATCCTTGCCTCCCCGAAGTGTGTAACGCTGCGTTTTTTCCTCTTTACCGAGGGGACCGTTAACTAGAGTAGCGTGTGTGGTGTGCTGTGTGTGACCGACGGCCTTCGATGGCCCTCGGTCCTGGGCAGGAGCAACATGAGCATCTCAGTGGAACTGTGTGACTAGGTGCTTGAGGTGCAAGCTGTTATTGTCTTAACGCTCCACCAGTGTGTGCCCGCTCACAGTGTTCCGTCTTGAAACTCTGAAAGGTATACCGAGGAGGGCAACAGCTATTGGATCCAAACCGACGGTTCGTTATGGCTGGCGCCACAGTGTAGGGCAGTGGCCGGACGACCATTGTCTAACCGGTTTTTATACGGGATATTCGGTATTACTCTTAGGTGTTGCTTCTGGTGAGCTGCTCCGTGTGTTACTGCCTCTGGTGAGCTGCTCCTTGTGTTGCTGCCTCTGGTGAGCTGCTCCGTGTGTTACTGCCTCTGGTGAGCTGCTCCTTGTGTTGCTGCCTCTGGTGAGCTGCTCCGTGTGTTACTGCCTCTGGTGAGCTGCTCCTTGTGTTGCTGCTCTGGTGGTGCTCCGTATTGTGACGTCGTGTGTTACTGCCTCTGGTGAGCTGCTCTTGTATTCAAAACTTAAATATAGAAAACGTTGCTCACTTCGTTGGCCTGAAAGCGCTTGCCTATAACGTTGAAACCTTTGCTGCTGTTTTGTTTGATTGGGTAATAATAGTGTTTTTCTCAGTCAAGGGTGTCATGATGTTTGGAAATTTTAAAGTCAACTCTTATTCTTCACATTGCAAGACGGTATACATTCAGCTCCTCAAATCTGGTTTCATATCATTTATTTCTAAATCTGAATGAAATCTTCTGGCTCAGCTCTGAAAATCTTAGATGAACTACATAAGAATAGGACCAATCAACTCATTATTTCGAGTGAGGATTTTGTTTGTGGAACTTGCAATTTGCGTAAAGGTTTTCTCCTCCCGGTGACAGCACGAGTGATTATGTTGGGAGACGGTCACGGTGGAGCGTCAAATGTTGACAGTTTGGCAAGACTTCAGTGTTGTTTTTCCAGAGTAAGACTTGCTGCACTGGCGAGGGCCAGATGTTGTATTGATGGCGTCAGTTGATATTTGTTGTTTGTTGTTAGTTGCTTTGCTTATCCTTCCTATGAATAATTGTCGCGGCTGATGTAAGTGGATAGGTCAGAATTTTGGTTGGCCAAAGATATTTAGCTAATGCTTTGAATACTTGGTATTGTGTACTGTTTGTAGTGAGATGTATCCTCCCTCTTATATGTGCTCAGTGCTGAGGGCAGCTCTGAGCCAGCTCTGAGGCAGCTCTGAGGCAGCTCTGAGGGCAGCTCTGAGGGCAGCTCTGAGGCAGCTCTGAGGCAGCTCTGAGGCAGCTCTGAGGCAGCTCTGAGGGCAGCTCTGAGGGCAGGTCTGATGGCAGCTCTGAGGGCAGCTCTGAGGCAGCTCTGAGGCAGCTCTGAGGCAGCTCTGAGGCAGCTCTGAGGGCAGCTCTGAGGCAGCTCTGAGGCAGCTCTGAGGGCAGCTCTGAGGCAGCTCTGAGGCAGCTCTGAGGGCAGCTCTGAGGCAGCTCTGAGGCAGCTCTGAGGGCAGCTCTGAGGGCAGCTCTGAGGGCAGCTCTGAGGCAGCTCTGAGGGCAGCTCTGAGGCAGCTCTGAGGGCAGCTCTGAGGGCAGCTCTGAGGGCAGCTCTGAGGGCAGCTCTGAGGGCAGCTCTGAGGCTGTTCTTGAAGTGTTGGTTGATACGCTGCCCAATGTTCATGGCGCTGATGGCGACTATCAGCGGTGGAAATGTCCCAGAATGATGGAGGCAGTGAATATGATGACGATGGCGATTTAGGTGAAAGTGGGGTTATATATTGTAGTAGTTGTTGAAGTAATAGTGATGGTAGTTGTGGTGTTGGTGGTAGTAGTGATGGTAGTTGTGGTGGTGGTGGTAGTGGTGGCAGCGTCAGTCCCAGGTACCACAATCCTCGCGTGCCACACCGCTTGTTAAGTCTTCACATTGACCCGATTTACGTCCCTTTGTTTTCTCATTGTTCTCTATAATTCTCTTGATTTCTTCTACATTCACCTTAAGATAATTTGTATGTTTATTTACAAATATAACATATTTGAGACTCTTAAATCACTGAATCATTGGGATGAATATGTTGCATGTTGTAGTCACTATCATCATAGCCTTCCTCATCTAATGTTTCCGTGAGGGGGGGTGGGCCTCACCGCCCCCCCCCCCCCACAGCTACGGGTCAAGGGAATATGAAAAGCCGAAATCAATCTATGTTCCTGGACCATGATTCGCGTTTGGTTCTCGTAACATCTGACCTTGGGATGTTGTTGACAAGTTCATGGGTGCACGCACGCACGCACGCACACACGCACGCACGCACGCACGCACGCACGCACACACACACACACACACACACACACACACACACACACACACACACACACACACACACACACACACACACACACACACACAAGGTTTATCAGGGAAGGACTACAGAAGGAAGAAGGTGCGGAAGACAGTGTTTGACGCAGTCCGGCGACTGTGATCAATTTATGGTCAATAACCCACAACCTTCAGAAATGTTCTTCATTGCGTGCGGCAAAGTGTACTGTTGTCAAGGGTGAACATTGCGTGCGGCAAAGTGTACTGTTGTCAAGGGTGAACATTGCGTGCGGCAAAGTGTACTGTTGTCAAGGGTGAACATTGCGTGCGGCAAAGTGTACTGTTGTCTAGGGTGAACATTACCTGCGGCTAAGTGTACTGTTGTCAAGGGTGAACATTGCGTGCGGCCAAGTGTACTGTTGTCAAGGTGAACATTGCGTGCGGCCAAGTGTACTGTTGTCAAGGGCGAACATTGCCTGCGGCCAAGCGTTCTGTGGTAAAGTGCAAACAAACATTTTGTCATTGATACAAAACCTGTGAGGCTCACGTCTGGGTGTAACCAACGCTTTCCTTTGATTGATTGACTGGTGGCAATCCAAACAGATGTGATGTCTTAATCTTGGTGAGCAATCATTGTGGATTGGTCCCAGCTGGAAGGTCTCGGATTAGATCCAGTTGAAGCTTATAATTTAAGCAGTTGTTGATAAAAAAAATTATCCTCCCCCACCCCTCACCTTAGCGAGCAGTATATCTAAATCTAAAAATGTTCTTCTAAAACGAGGCGCGTCTAAAGGGCAACTGAGCTTTTAAGCGAACGATGAGTCAATTAGAGTTCCTTCAAAGGAAAGAAAGTTAGCATAAATGGAGTTAAATCAGAGTGAGAAACTGCAGTAAGAGGAGTGTCCCAAGGCTCTGTTCTGGAACCTCACATGTTCATATATATCACCGGTTTAGAGGGAAGGTTGAACAACAAATTTTGTAGAGGTTACAGACGATACAATAATAGGACGGGAAATGTACGGAATAAGGCAAATAAGATACTGGGATTTATTTCTAGAAGTGTTATAATAAAATATCTACTAGATTGATATATACACCCAGAGGTGAACCTCATTTCTCTGTCTATATACATTGAGAGTTTACTTTGGTCATTTACCATGTTCAAGACTAAAGTTTACTTGCAGGTTTGTCAGTAAACTTGTGTCGCAGCCTAAATAGTCTTCGAGTAGTTAATAGGGGTAACTAAACCAAACATGTAATCAAACATAAGGATATATACACGGAGAGATGTACCCACTTCTCGGTGTATATACACTGAGATGTGTACCCACTTCTCGGTGTATATACACTGAGATGTGTACCCACTTCTCGGTGTATATACACTGAGATGTGTACCCAGCTTCTCGGTGTATATACACTGAGATGTGTACCCAGCTTCTCGGTGTATATACACTGAGATGTGTACCCAGCTTCTCGGTGTATATACACTGAGAGATGTACCCAGCTTCTCGGTGTATATACACTGAGATGTGTACCCAGCTTCTCGGTGTATATACACTGAGAGATGTACCCAGCTTCTCGGTGTATATACACTGAGAGTTTAGTAAGGTATTATGGTGGCCTCAATAACCCTCCAGAGGTTGCAACATCTGAAACCCAAAATAAAGGCAAACATCTGCTATTGTTCTCCAGCATTGTCCTGACCTTGTTAGGTCCTATTTACACTATGCAGTCCAGAGTTGGTCACCGTATTATAGAATGAGCCTAAATTTACTTGAAAGTTGATTGTTGTTCTTTTAGATTCAGCTTCTCTGAACAAAGAGTTGCAAGCAGCACGGGCTATGGTGATCCCGTCGTGCTCATCTGGCACAGGAGATGGGCGTCATTTGAATTGATATAGAGAAGTTATCCCTAAGAATTAAAACCCTCCCCCATGATGAGAGAATTGGAAAGCTTAGTTTACATTATCTAAAAAGGCGAAGAGTAAGAGATCACACGACAGAGGTATACACATGGGTCAAAGTGTATAACAAAGGTAATATTAATGGGGATAATGGACAGATTGGGTAAGTTTGAAATAAAAAAATGACCTGGGTAAATACCGGTTTTGAAATATTGGTATTGATTTATGGAGCACATTCCCTGTAATATTGATGCGATTCATAAATTTCAGGCAAAGGATAGCAATAAATATGAATAAGTTTTATTACGTATAAATAATAGCTACCTCGCATGAACCAATTGGGCATTTTAAATTTTCCTCTTTTCTTAAATTTTACTTATATTCTTTCTAACACAGTCAGGTCCACCTTGCCTGAACAAGCAGGTCAGCTCTTCCTGGTCACACAGATAAGGTTAAGTACCCTCTCTGACTCTTGCGTTTGGCACTGTCGAGAATTTAAACAGAGATATATATCTCAAATGTTTTACTGTGACTGATCACTTAAACAAACTATTAGTCTCAGTGATGCCACCAGCACTTATTATAATCATATATTCTCTACTACTTAGACCTCATTTGCACGTGAAGGTGCAAAGATTATACTTCAATTTATCTGTGACATCTCGCGCCGTCTCGCTCCAGGTCCTCTTCAATTACACTTTCTGAAGTGACCCATTAATTACCTGCTGAAGATGACACTTGCTAGAGGTGACCAGGACCGCCTGTGTCCAGGACCCAAGCTGTAGGATTAACCATTGTAATGTGTTGTTAAACTGTTTCACTCTAGGACAATTTTGTATTGTAAATGTGTTAAGAAAACAGCTGATTGTGTTTGCGATTGAAGTTAAAGAGAACGATCCAACTTGGTGATTGGTTCGGTGATGGTAGTGACTCTTGGATAACGTGTTAGCCTTCAGAGGGGTTTGATTGGCACTTTGTTCCACCCTGAGCCCTCAGAGAGGCTTGAATGGTGCTCTGCTCCGCCCTCAGCCCTCAGGGGGGCTTGGCTGATGCTGTGTTCTGCTCCTAACTCGTAAGATATACTTTTTAACAAAGACCGTGGCCAAAGAGCATATACACCGCCGGCACGATGATGGGAACATATGCCCAGAGGTTCCGCATGCGGGGGAAGCATAGCACTGGTGGCAAAGGTGGCGGCGGTGGCGGTGGTGGCGGCGGTGGTTTTGGAGGCCGTTCCGGAAGGCAATCTCCACCTACCATTGGGCATGACTTCGTCAACTACATCAACCCTACCATCAATTACGACAAGTTCCCGCGGAGGATCCGTCCCAAGAAGGGTCGTTCTAGTTCCAACAGCGAAGTGTCGGTGAACTCTCCCTATAGGTCGCGTCGTTGCTCATGCAACTACAACCTCAACTCTGAGCAGGTGGCGGCACTCAGGAGGCACTCCGTTGACCGTAGCCGCAACGAAGAGGACTCGCCGTTCCAGCAGCAGCAGCAGACCGACGAGATCCTACACGCCTCCGCCGACGTCCTCACCAGGATGTTCACCTGCCTCAACACCACCGAAGGTCCCCATCCAGGGACCCCACATCCATGGACGCCAGGAACATCGGGCCCAATGACAACTTAATCCCTAGGTAAGTTGTAGCGCACACACACACACACATTCAATCACACACAGTACACACACACACATCACACACACACACACGCACACACACACGCACGCACGCACAAACACACAGTGTGTGTGTATGGAAAAACATTTAGTTAGTAGTTAGTAACAGTTGATTGACAGTTGAGAGGCGGCCGAAAGAGCAAAAGTTCAACCCCACAAGCATAACTAGGTGAATACACTAGTTGAATGAGAGCTGAGAGTCAGGACCCAAGAGATGATCCAGCACCGGCACGAGTGCCTCTCGATGACAGGAGTGCCAGTGTACTTGTACTAAAACCAAGGAGAAGTAACAGTGGAGAGGCACAAGCAGGGGTGGCAGGGGACCCTGGTGGGAACTTACACGTGTAGGGAGATGGCTACATGTTCACTGAACATGTCTCAGCATTTCAGAGAAATTTTAGTGCCAAGAGTTGTTCACTGCGACTTGACAATAGTAGTGAAAGGACGGATCACTTTCTGGAAGGGACATCAGGTAAGGGCTTGGTTAATTAATCTGATCTAGTTTATTGGCGGTTAATGAAATTAAAAATGACAGATAGCGATAAAAACAGAGACAAGTGATGCACTACCAGCGAGTCGAGAACCCAGTAACTGTTGGTCAGTTTAACAAAGAGGAATTACAAGCGAAGGATAAGAAGGATGTGGAACGTGAACGGATACATATTTTTAAGATTCTAAGAAAAAATAAGCAAGCAATATAGTATATCATTGATGAAAGACTAGAGATTTAGAGACGGAAGCTTACAACCACTAGCAGAACAGTATAACAGTTGAAGTCTTGTTATCTTGAGATGATTCCGGGGCTATAGTGTCCCCGCGGCCCGGTCCTTGACCAGGCCTCCACTCCCAGGAAGCAACCCGTAGCAGCTGTCTAACTCCCAGGTACCTATTTAGTGCTAGCTAATAGGGGCATCAGGGTGAAAGAAATATTTTGCCCATTTGTCTCCGCCTCCACCGGGGATCGAACCCGGAACCTCAGGACTACGAATCCGAAGCGCTGTCTACCCAGCTATCAGTCATTTTGACCGACGACACAAACCTAGCAACAGGGTTTAAATCATATATTTAATCTGTTTCGTCAGACGGTCAGGAATAACCAAGTTAACTACAAATTAAGAGTTGAAATTTCAAAATATTATCATATTATAATACATTTGATAGGCGAATCTATATTCAAGGTTTTACCATCATAGAAAACGGAATGATTGGGAGGATATGGTGGATATATTCAAGATCATGGATTCTGGAGAGATACAAGATGATATCATTGATAATTTGTGAATATAATCACGTCTGAAGGCGGGCCCTGAAAATTAAGTCAGACCAATCATGGTGTAATTTTAAATAGAACGGTAGGTTATATTTCGTGCGAAAATAGAAGTATAATCTGGGTAACTTTGGTAAATGCAATATTTTTTTTCTCTCTAGCGTTTCTTCTGGAAACGATGATATACACAAGGAACTCACAGGCAGGCATGCACCCAAACAGCTTTGTCACCGCCACAGAAACGGCCATACCAACCTTAAAGGAACCAAACACGAACACAGGAGTATGTTGAACTGAGCCCAACAAGCTCAGAAACTACACCCACACCACTTCCTGATTGTCTTTCCACAACATTCACCTAATCCCTTTTCTTAAATATTCACCCCCCCCCCACCTTTCTCGAAAATTCAAAACCCTCTTTCAATACCAGAGA
>WNGS01005997.1:11770729-11785705 GCA_020271785.1 Procambarus virginalis | reverse complement strand
ACACACACACACACAAATGCCAAGAAAGAGTCTTGCTAGTGTTGCATTATGGGACTTAACATATCCCGTGGGAGTTCTTTTAGAGTCGAGTAATAGTGTAATACTCCGAAGCCAGTTGTACTACATTGGACTTAGTGAATTTCAGTTGATGGATATAGCATAACAATTTTAAATTCAATTTCAATTTCTTTTCTTTATTATGCACCCCATACCCATCCCATGGGCGGTAATGGAAAGGGTTAGAGAGACACATAATGGGTTCAGGAACTGAACTCCATGCTTCATTTAAGCTAAGCAAGCTAAATGAACTATGGGTTCAGTTCCTGAACCGATTATAACGTATATAGTATAGCGAAAGAGTAATTGTATTTTTTTGTATAGTGATCGGCGCATAATATTTTACGATCAAAAATTAGATTCGATCCAGAATGCTATAATCAGATTCGTCGTAAGGGCAACATGTGAAATCATAGAAGAGATTTGTCTCTTTCGCTTGGTGTTGGGAGAGTTCTTCATGAACAAGTTGGCGTTCTTCCTGTTCTTATAGTAGATTGACAACTCTATCATCTGGTTGGTGTCGGTCAGAGTCACGTTTCTACTAATAATATCTTTCAGGTTTCTTTCCTCCGGTTTGTGAGCGTGGAAAAGAAGTTTCTGTAGAATAGTTTAATAGGTGAGGCCCATGCTGTTGACCTTTTCATCCGTATGGCGGATTGCTTTCCTTAAACAGGAAGTTTTTCTATATATCCGTCCACCATCTTGCTACTTGAAAAACTCTCCCGACACCAAACAGAACGCCTGGCTAGACACGTTCGTTGGTTTTGTCTTCACACAATCATGCACTGGGGACGGTACGTCAGTCCCAACGATCTCAGCTTATACTCAAGACAACAACAAGCCATTTAACGCAGCTGACACTGCACAAACAACAAGGCTTCATCAAAGAACACATAATTTCTACACGCTACAGGTCATCACCAGAGATATCCTAACTTACAACACTGAAATAACTGACAGGTGCGACGTTAGTAAAAAATATTAGACACTGAAGCAGTACATATCTCTCTCAACTAACTTTCAGTAGCATATATATTTCATATTACTGTGAGAGAATATATATTATATTCTTGTGAGAGAATATATGTTATATTCTTGTGAGAGAGGAACGTCACAGGTGCAAATGCAATTTTTGTGTGCGGTCGTGAGTATTGGATTTCTTTGTTTGTCCCGCACCCGGCGCCCCGTCCGGACCGCTTTGTGCATTCAAACGGGCTACAACACGCTCATAAGTTCACAGTGTGCCACACTCCCTCTGCCACCCCTCTCTGCCACCCCCTCTCTGCCACCCCTCTCTGCAACCCCTCTCTGCAACTCCCTCTCTGCCACCCTTCTCTGCCATCCGTCTCTTCCACCCTACTCTACTATCCCTCTCTTCCGCCCACCGCTGCTATCTCCCTCTATAGCCCCTCTCCATCTTCCTTCTGTGCCACCCAACCTTCCCTTCCCTAATTCTTCTGCCTCCTACACTCTCCTGCCGCCTCCAGTTTGTTTGCTAAGGGTACCATAATGAAGTAGAAGGCGTCATATCTAAGGCTGAACTGCTGCTTAGTAACTGTTGATACTGTTCGATTTAAAGAGTTTCGACTGTGTGAAGACACTGTGTATCCCCTGTTCCCTGCTGGAACATGTGTCTGCGGGAAGGGTGCAGTGTGAGGCGTGGAGGCCTAGTGGCACGTAGCTGGCAGCTGTCGACCAAGATACATGCCCTTCACGTGATTTTCATCTGTAAGGTAATACAGGTAACTGTCCCTTTTTTTGTAAGATATTGTATACCTCTCGAGGCTTAAGGCTGTTGTGTAAAACAATCGTCCATATTTATTAGTTCCTGAGTAAATTTGGAGCTTCCATGTTCTCTGAATTTGTGGAAGTTTCAACGGGTGAAAAGACTGATGAGGCACTGATGTTCGACAGTTAATATAACGAATAATATAAGTCATAAAATCAATAATAAAGTTGCAGCAGATACTTGAAAGTAAAGAGGCGGGCCCAAGAGCTCCTCTCTACCCGGAATCGTATAGGTATTATAAGAAGGTGTGCTTGCATGCCGATGGGCTATCTTGGGCCCGTATAAGGTAGACGGAGATGATGCCGCTGGTGCTTGTCCTGAGGCTTTGTCTGAGAAAATAATTATAGCCTCTCTGAACAGTTTATAAGGTTCATAGTGGGTGGCGAGGGGCGCCCCGCGGGGCACACACACACGCCCCTACTCACCACTAAACACGCAAGGTGTGAAGCCTGACACTCAGCAAGGTGTATTACCCTGTGAGGGAGAGTTGGCCCACGGTTCAGTTCCTGCTGGGCAGCCAGGCTTCGAGACCAGCCCGGCCTCTTCAGTGGCCACAATGGAGAACAAACGGGTACCAAAACGCGCGAACCTAACCTAACCTTGCCAAACCCCTAAAACACAATATGCTGGAAGTTGCACAAAACGTCTGGAGCTTCCTACCGTTATTACAAAGGTCTTCCTCGACCTTTGTGGAGTCTCAAGTTTTGCCAGATACAAAATTTTATATTATCGTAACTATTTCTTGAAAGAAAACAAAATAACTACCGTCTTTTTGTGAGCTTCCCTGGACACTCCACTGCACAGTTTCGAGAGTTATCTTTGTTCTGGCTCTGTGCTGCAGTTGTTGGTTCTTCTGCTATTTTCTTATTTAAGTTTCTGTTTCGCTTCTTGTGGGTTTGCAGCCTATTGCTTCAGGCATCCGTGCAGTTACCTGGACTTTACGGGATAAAGTTCTGGGAGTTCTTGTACTCCCCAAGCCTGGCCCGGGGCTTGGTTTGACCTGTGAGAGCTTGATCCAACAGACTGTTGCTTGGAGCTGCCTGCATGCGTACATATCCACCACAGCCCGGTTGGTCCGGCATTTCTTGCAAAAAACTGTCCAACTTTTTCTTGAAGATGTCCACTTTTATTCCGGCAATATTTCTTATATTCGCTGGGTTATCTTGTTCAAAAGTGGCTTTATCTCCTCTCCAATACTTGAAACTATTACTGTCTCTGCTTTCCTTAGTTCCATGTTGGTAGTCTGTGTTGCAGTTGTCTGTTGCAGGTTTGAAAGTGGTAGCAATGTACCCCCTCCCCCACACGCCCCCCTCCCCCACACGCCCCAAACATAACACGGTGACCAAACATGGCAACACAGAATGGACATATAAGGAACAGCAGTACTACACGTAATGAATGAACACCTTCCTCAAGCCACGGGACGGTCGGGGATACCTGGAGATGGAATCTTTGGTATTTACCCCGCGGCCTGCTCGGAAGCACGCGACTCTCGTCTCTGTGAACGAGGACACGACTCTCGCCTCTATGAACGGTTCGTAAGGATTAGATTTGCCGGCGAATTGGGTGCCCCGCGGAGCCGACACGCCCACACTGACCGCAAAACAAACACAAGGTGTGAAGCGTGAAATTTAATATGACAGCCTGTAGTACTCGTTGAAGGAGTCTTCCCAAGGTCAAGATTTTGAAGTTGGGTTCGTAGAAAACGCGAAGCAGATAGGTAGAAGACATAGGAAGAACGTCAACATTTGGAAGGTTTCACTATATACTCTCGGCAGAATTTGCATCAATTCAACAAATTGTGCGTAATGCAAGCAGGGTCACGAGAACTGGATCAAATTAATGGCTAGCATTAGTGCTTTTACACAGAGTAATCACACTAATGTGACTGCGTCAATGAGAAAATCCGTAAGAGCAGTGATGAGGGTTCGAACCTATGCGGTGGATGTTCCCCCGCACACGCTTCTAGCCACTAGACCACGACATGGTATTCGGATTGTAACCTGGAGTTCTACTGAACCCACAAGGATTTCCTGAAGTTTCTACTGAAACCGGAACAGGATTTTCACAAACTCCCCCCTTACAATCAACAAATCCCCTCCTTCCCCTGCACTCTGGCTGTGGAGATGGTATCTGAGGTACCTGCCCGGAGCCTGGTCGGAATCTTGCAATTTTCGCCTCTATCACCTGTTGGTAAGGGTCATATTAGGTGGTGAGGTGGGCGCCCCGCGGAGCCGACACGCCCATACTGACCGCAGGACAAACACAAGGTGTCAAGCGTGACGCTGTACATGATTAACGACACGGGCAGCAGCCTCACCACAACGGGATTTAGCTTCCAATAAAAATATTGGTCACATATGCCCCTATGAAGGGCATACACGGCTGTTCATTTGAGGAGCAAGACCCAAAATGCTCCATCAGACGGTATTGATCAATGTATCTGGTGCAAGATTCCTTAAGAGTTGAATCAGACACATAACAGAAAGGCTACATTCGTAAGAGTGTGCCACTTGCTCGGCCAGCACCATTGCCTTGTAAGTACCGTAAGTAGTCCATTATAGTGTGGGATGTTGGTAAGCCACATCCTCTACCTGTACGAATGTCGTGATTGACCAAACATCACACTAGAAAGTGTAGGGACGACGACGTTTCGGTCCGTCCTGGACCATTCTCAAGTCGATTGTGAGAACGGTCCAGGACGGACCGAAACGTCGTCGTCCTTCACTTTCTAGTGTGTGGTTTGGTCAACATATTTCAGCCACGTTATTGTGACTCTCGTCTGCAGAGTCGTGATGTTTCTCTGGTGCAGTTGGTAATAAAAATTAAGATATTCGGATATACAGTCTGATATCGGAAGTTCTTTATCTATTAAAGTGAACTACTGTATATTGAGCAGTAAAGCAGTAACAAATATGTGCCAAGAGACAACACACGACTCCATAGTACTCACAGGCAGCACCACACTTGATCATGACTCTCGTTGAGATGTGCGGTTGGTTATTCACACTGATTAATGGTTATCTGAAGTTCTTACTATCCGAGCATTGCCTGTGTATATAACATAGTTAGCATTGTATAAATGAATAGCTTCGTCTCTTAAGGAAAAATCAAGAAACGCACACCACTACCAGCCTGGCTCTCCACCCCTGTAAGAGGGGTACCTCTTGCAGGTAGGAGGGTACCTGGACATGGTATAGCAGGTACCTGCCGGAGGGCACGGTCCGTCGCTCGACTCTCGCCTCTATGAACAGCACATAAGGGTGATTTTAGCTGATGGGGATAGACGCCCCGCTGGCCTGGTAACGCCCCTAATGACACCCAGAACAAATGAAAGGTGTTGAGGCGTGAAGTTGTGTATGTCATTAGCGGGGAGCAGACCGGCTGGACCTCGGGCGAGCGCTCGCTGGTGGAGAGCAGGGCAGCAGGAGCACACCCTACTGTGTTGGGTGTGGGAGGGAGGGCATATCCCTCCCACACCCAACTATGCCCTCCCTGGCATGCCATACCTCCCTGGCATATGCCACACCTCCCTGGCATATGCCACACCTCCCTGGCATATGTCACACCTCCCTGGCATATGCCACACCTCCCTGGCATATGCCACACCTCCCTGGCATATGCCACACCTCCCTGGCATATGCCACACCTCCCTGGCATATGCCACACCTCCCTGGCATATGCCACACCTCCCTGGCATATGTCACACCTCCCTGGCATATGCCACACCTTCCTGGCATGCCACACCTCCCTGGCATATGCCACACCTCCCTGGCATGCCACACCTCCCTGGCATATGTCACACCTCCCTGGCATATGTCACACCTCCCTGGCATATGCCACACCTTCCTGGCATATGCCACACCTCCCTGGCATATGCCACACCTCCTTGGCATATGCCACACCTCCCTGGCATATGTCACACCTCCCTGGCATATGCCACACCTCCCTGGCATATGCCACACCTCCCTGGCATGCACACCTCCCTGGCATATGTCACACCTCCCTGGCATATGCCACCCTTCCTGGCATATGCCACACCTCCCTGGCATATGCCACACCTCCCTGGCATATGCCACACCTCCCTGGCATATGCCACACTCCCTGGCATATGCCACACCTCCTTGGCATATGCCACACCTCCCTGGCATATTACCACATCGGGTTGGAACCGGACCAAACTCCACCAAGAATATTTTACAATCTGGCGCAGTTCCTGTCCTCATTTGTTGCTTGCCTTCTTTAGTCAGCAGCAGTCATAGTACGTGTGTGTGTGTGTGTGTGTGTGTGTGTGTGTGTTGTTGTGTGTGTGGTGTGGTGTGTGTGTGTGGTGTGTTGTGTGTGTGTTCCCAAGTCAAGGATACAGAAATTGGGCTTCTGCTCCTGGGTCTTAGTATCACTACCTTTGTGGTCTGAAAATTGCGCGCTCCCTCGTCCCGGAAAGCATTTGAATGTGGCTTGCGAAGCCGCTCTTCTAGCCTCGGGTTAGGAGAGAGACTAAGAGTTCTCCAGTCTACATGTTCAGGGATCGGGCCGAGGTTTATGTGGATCTAGTCCGGAGGTGAGAGGAATGACGTGTTTGCGCGGCTGCAGTGACCTTGTTGTTGAGGCGAGTAATGAATGATTCATCCTAGAATGTCTTGGATATTTGAGATGTCTGAGGGTGTAATCTCGACGAGCCAGTAAACCCTAATTAATCATCATTGTCTGAGGACAGATCACTGGGGACTCCGCGTGTCACTACTCTCCACCCTCAAGCTTCCTCACTATAGTTACTTCTGCTACTGAGTAATCTTGTAAGTGTGGAGTACCATAGGTCACTCCCGAGCCCCTCAGGTACTCTGTACCATCATGTACAAAGCCAACTAAGCCCGAAAGAGAAAGGCACCTGGAGATTGTTTCTTGGGTACCTGCCGGAGGGCACGGTCCGTCGCCCGACTCTCGCCCTCTATGAACTGCACATAAGGGTGATTTGGCTGATGGGATGGACGCCCCGCTGGCTGGTAACTCCCCTAATGACACCCGAACAAACGAAAGGTGTTGAGGCGTGAAGTTGTGTATCATTACTGAACAACAGACCTGAGTCTTCCTCCCGGTCCCCCCCGTGTCAGAGCCATACCCCGGCCCTCGTGTCAGAGCCATACCCCGGGCCCTCGTGTCAGAGCCATACCCCGGGCCCCTCGTGTCAGCATACCCCGGGCCCTCGTGTCAGAGCCATACCCCGGGCCCTCGTGTCAGGCCATACCCCCGGCCCTCGTGTCAGGGCCATACCCCGGGCCTCGTGTCAGAGCCATACCCCGGGCCCTCGTGTCAGGGCCATACCCCGGGCCCTCGTGTCAGGGCCATACCCCGGGCCCTCGTGTCAGAGCCATACCCCGGCCCTCGTGTCAGGGCCATACCCCGGGCCCTCGTTCAGGGCCATACCCCGGGCCCTCGTGTCAGGGCCATACCCCGGCCCTCGTGTCAGAGCCATACCCCGGGCCCCGCTGCACCTGATTTCCGCCTCACCATAGTAAAGTTGTTGACTTTTCTGTCTTGTGAACACTTGAGGCGAGTCTTGGGGCTTCACCGCCTCGACTGTCAACAAAGAGTAACTTTTCTCCTGCTCGACCCTCGAGGAAACATGTAATTACCTCGATTTCCCAGAGGGTGATGGAAGCATGATGACGAGGAAGGTGAAAATGAAGAGAGGACTATTATTGTGAGATAATTATTATTTTGTTATATATGTGTATTATACATATATATAACACACACGCACATATATATGTTATATATATATATATGTGCGTGTGTGGTAATTCGTGTGTTGGTGTTGGGCCGGACAATAAATTACATAACTAACAATTAGTTAAATGAGGAGTCAGTTGACCAGGAGGGAGCGCTGAGCCAAGCATTAGTGACCATAGTGACCAGCGCTGCGTGTTATTAATGATCAGGTTCTACGCACGGCTCGATGGACCTGCGATTAATTCAATTAACATTGTACAGTATTATTATTTTTTCTAATGACTGCAATTGTTTCATCAATATTTAGAGACTTGTGAGTTCATGAATGCATCATGATAATCCAGGAAAAAAATCAATTAAAAATCCATTAAACTGTTTATATCTATTATTAAAGTGTGGAAATGTGTAGGATCTCTCTGTATACTGTATACTGTATACTGTATACTGGCTCTTGGATCTGTTAAGTCTTCCTAGTTAAGAGCTGCTGACTCTTCCTGTTATCCTGCTCTAGGATCTGCTGAGTCTTACTGGCCAACTCTACAGTGATTGTAAACAAGGAACCTGAGGGTGTTGGCGGGTATGTCAGTCTGAGTTAGGGAAGAAACTAATTGTTGACCAAACCACACACTAGAAAGTGAAGGGACGACGGCGTTTCAGTCCGGCCTGGACCATTCTCAAGTCGAATCTCAAGAAACTAATCTTTATGTGAACAATGTTCAAGATACTGACACCTGCGCCCAGTGAAACACTCTAGCCAGTGTTTTTCACTTCTCCCGCCTCTATAACACTTAAATTCACTTACTAGCCTGAGTGGTCTGCTCGCAGGTTAGAAGTATTCTTGGAGCCATATCCCAGACACTCGTACTCTTGCATGAGTCTCGTTACTTAAATACACCCACCGTGTTAATGACGATATTCTGGTGAAGGGTGCTAATGACTTTCTTAATTAAATTAGAATGTTGAAACACGGAAAATTATTAATTAATACAGACATCTCGAGATACAGTAACAGTGCGTGGTTGTTCAACTTGTGTGTGCTGAGTGCGTGAGTCAAGTATGAGTTATGCCAGTGAAGCAGAGGCTGGTGTTGCCTCTGCTCCTCCCACACAATCGTCCTCGTACCTCTAACCTCACCATGATTAGTTTGTCTACTTTCTCTTATTTCTTTATAATTAATTCTCTCTCTCTCTCTCTCTCTCTCTCTCTCTCTCTCTCTCTCTCTCTCTCTCTCTCTCTCTCTCTCTCTCTCTCTCTCTCTCTCTCTCTCTCTCCACATACACACCATCTTAGCCAGATACGTGGTTTTGGCTGCCTCCCAAGCAGCTCCTGGAGTGAATCAGACGTCGCCATCACAGGAACGTTAAACCCACAACTTTATACACTGTAGTAATGAGAGGAACGTGCCGGAGAAGAACGACTCCCGGAGGCAAGTCATTCCTCGTGTTCCTTCGCGCTCAGCTGTGTGTCCTGGGCTTCCTGTGCTGAAGAGTAAGAGCGAATCTGGAGGAGCAGACCATCCGGTGCGGCCTGGCAAGAGTTCCGCTGCCTCACACGCAACATTCTCTTATTACTAACTTTCAGAATATAATAACTGTTATTTAGACGAGGAGTCACAATAACGTGGCTGAAATATGTTGACCAAACAACACATTAGAAAGTGAAGGGACGACGACGTGGCTTGATAATGGTCCAGAACGGACCGAAACGTCGTCGTCCCTTCACTTTCTAGTGTGTGGTCTGGTCAACAATTATTATTTATATACCGTGCACACACACATATATATATATATATATATATATATATATATATATATATATATATATATATATATATATATATATATATATATATGAGGCATATATAATTAGAGGCATGATAGAGCGAAGTGTTGGTAGGCACATAAAACATACTATACATATTATATATTCGCACAGTTTTGATTTATCAAAGCTGAGAAAATGGAAGAAAATGATTGGAAAACAAACAGTAAAGCTATGGTGGTGCTGCTCTAGCGATAACCTTCAAATGTTCTATTCTACTGAGTTGACTACACCTTAATGGCAAGTGTGACGTCAGGAAGACGTCACAGGGACAAACACAACGTGTGAGCGACTCATTAGTAACTCTTGCTAAGAACAGTTGGACTTCATTTGCAAGAAATTCATTATCTCGTAATGACGAGTGAAATGTGAGAATTATTTTAATAAGTTACCCACTAAAGAACATCAAGTGGAAGGAAAATGTTGCGAGGGAAGACTCGCGCGTTTCTGACTGACGCACTTGTCCATCACTTGTATCTTGGGTCGTGGCTGACGCAAGCGTTGCCTTGGCTGACGCAAGCGTTGCCTTGGCTGACGCAAGCGTTGCCTTGGCTGACGCAAGCGTTGCCTTGGCTGACGCAAGCGTTGCCTTGGCTGACGCAAGCGTTGCCTTGGCTGACGCAAGCGTTGCCTTGGCTGACGCAAGCGTTGCCTTCGCTGACGCAAGCGTTGACGTGGCTGACGCAAGTGTTGACGTGGCTACCTGAAGGAGAACTAGGAGATGTGCGACACCCAAACAACTTGAATAACGGGAGACCAAAATATCACAACTCAAAAACTATAGTTTTCTCCACTAAAAAATTACACAATGGCAGAAAAAATATAATAAAATACATGCCTCAGCTATAATAAAAATGCATTTAACCGTTAAGACAGATGGTGAGGGAGTCTGTTGTTGCCTCCCCTCTCTCTCTCCCCAACATTTCCCCCTCTTACCTTCATCTCTCACTCCTCCACCCCTACTCTCCCCCCTTCCCCTCATGTCCTGGGGCCAGTGTTGACACTGGGTCGAGTGTCTCTTGGTCGTGCAGTGAGTGAATTAGAGCTTCAACGGAGGTTTGGAGGATATTTAACTTGGGGTATTTCTTTTCGCCAAACATGTGTGCATGTGTGTGTGTGTGTGTGTGTGTGTGTGTGTGTGTGTGTGTGTGGTGTGTGTGTGTGTGTGTGGTGTGTGTGTGTGTGTGTGTGTGTGAACTGGTCTAGATGTGCCTTCTGGGACGAGCATTCGTTCTTAAGTCCCGCTTTTCGATCATCATTTGCTCAATACAGTGACTCTCTTTCACTCGTTTTTCTTATCATATTTACATTTAAAACTGTGTATCAAATTGGTGTCGACAACTTCCTCGTCTAGTCGTTCTGCTTAAGTTCTTTATGACATCCCTGTGACTTATGTGTTTCCTGTTTCTAATTGTGTCCTCTCGCTCTACTGTTCATTAATAGAATATTGTTTCTCTATCTACTTTGTCAGTCCCCCTTAGTATCTCTTATGTCGTTATCATGTCTGCTCTATTCTTTATTTCCTTCAATGTAGTGAAGTCCAGTTCTTTTCAAAAACTTTCACACTTTTCAAGATATTGACACTTTTCAAAAAGTGTCAAGCTTTCTGGTAAACTAGGAACATTTTATTTGTTTTATTGTTGTCATTTCGCCTAAAACGCTAATAAATAAGTCAAGCAAGATTTTCCTTTAATGAATCTATGTCCATTTTTGGAAACAATTTATTTATTTATTTATTGAGTATATGTTTAGACCATGTTGGAGATGTGTAATTGTGTGTGTTTGTTTGCTAGTCTCTGTCTCCTACATTATACT
Source organism: Procambarus virginalis (assembly GCA_020271785.1). Classification (NCBI taxonomy): domain Eukaryota; kingdom Metazoa; phylum Arthropoda; class Malacostraca; order Decapoda; family Cambaridae; genus Procambarus; species Procambarus virginalis. The sequence goes on along the minus strand of WNGS01005997.1, from coordinate 11,774,493 downwards.
GACTTGCTCATTTATTTATCTCTGAAAAAATGTGTGTCACATACCCACTGCTTCCAACTGTTGATATAATTCCAGTGTTTCTGCCATGGAATCTATGCGGTAATACAGTGTTGAAAATCAACACTGTATATCTCCGCAGTGCATCACCACCTTACGATCCACGTTGTATTCTGATCCAAATTCTATGATGTGTAAACAATACTGAACAACATGTTGAAAACGGCCTCATGCCAGAGCTCCGGAAGGTCGTTATCTCTGTACTGCTGTCGTCCGCTTTTATTGCCCGTACAGCACTGCGAGGGGGAGACTTTACTACCATGTTTCTGACTGTCTGTCAGCAACATAACATTGTAATGGGTGGTGTCAGCAAGTTCAAACTCGGCTGACGCCATTGCCGTCATGACGTCGAAAAGGAAAGGTCACGAGCTCACTAGGTCAGTCAGTCCGAAGGATCCAAAACCTGTACCGGCATGATCATAGAGACTACTGGGGATGTTTCTGGCCCTTCTTGTGGTCTTCTCAGTGACCATATAGACATGCAGAGAATGAAGGTGAATTCCACGTAGTCTGTCTCAGAGCCAGTCATCACTGACTGGTGATGCCGTTATGACTGTAGCACCACTAGGAAGCTCGACCACCCTCTTATGACTGTGGCACCACTAGGAAGCTCGACCACCCTCTTATGACTGTGGCGCCACTAGGAAGCTCGACCACCCACTTATGACTGTGGCGCCACCACCCACGACTGAGGCGTCCCCCCCCCACACCCACCCTGGTTTCGTATGAGCTGCTAATGGACGTCTCGTGTCACAGATCGATTAATCAAAGACCTGGTGTGGTGAGCGCTTTGTGATGCTGTGTGGAGTCCTTCAAGTGGACAGTTGGTGGATTTGTTTCCGTCATGATTACAGAATTAAGCACCATACCTGACATGTGGGAGAGAGAAGTATCTTCCCCCCCCCCCGCATTCCCTGACCCCATATCCACCCATCTTTGTGCACAATAAAGTATTCAATAAGTTATTTATAGCAAAACATTCACAGATTTCAATTCATATTAGCAACAAATTGGTAAAATTATTAAATCATCTTACAGCACTCAGCAAGCTCCATAAATTTAGACTTCTCGTTTTATAGATAGATTCAATAACGGAAAAGGCTACAGAGGCACACAGTGAGTCAGTAATAAAGTCCACGTCAACACGCCAGAGGGGCTCCGGAGGGTGGCAACATTGCTCCTGTTGCCCTGCAGGTGGTGTTCAGCGTCCGACCAGTACAGGCGTGTGGAGGCTGGGGTGGGATGGTCGCTCTTCTTTAGAAGGTCTTGCTTCCGCACGTTATAAATAGACGAGAGTAAAGGGGGGGGGAGGGAGGAGGAGAGGATAATAAGGTCACGAAAGGTCAGCTGGCGTGTGCCTTTACTAGGATAAAGAAGCACAGTGCTTGAGAGTGTTTCTCACTATAATGAACTTTTCTTGTGTTTTGAATTTTTTAAAGAAGGATGGATCGCTGTATCGGGGTTATGAGGAACTAAACTAAAATGAGGCTGCAAAAAGGAATTAATAAATTGTATACAAACAAGAGTAAAACAAAATGAAAGGAGAAATATTTATATCTGCTAAAGTATACATCTTGGAATGGGCCAATTAATTGGTTTAGGGGGTGAAAGGGTAAAGTATGGGATTGATAGTACAGATTGTTAGCTAGGACACCGCAGTCCATATCAAAGCCATTCTGCATTTTTTGTGATTCATATTCGCTCAATATCATTATGTATATAGTACGGCATCTCATCTTAATGTAAGATATGTAATTATATAATGTGTAGTTAGGTGATACTGGCGTTTTAGATCATTTTCTTGATCAACCAAGATGGCGCTTGCTTAGCTCTGACGTCAAAAAATGTAACAAGTGTTTAGAAGTCATACAACCGGTGACCTGAGGTGTGACATGTCACCGCGTTCGCTGTGATTGGGTAAGACTTCTCACTGGCTGTCAAGATACAATGGAGTGTGGCGTCTCACGTTCAGGCGCCCTGGTACCTCTTGAGAGGTCGTCTTATGGGGGGTCGCAGCCGTCTTGTTGAAACAAGAGCCACCCCGAAGGCCCTCCACACTTGGTCAGCAGCGGCTGAGGCCGGTGTGGACCACACACAAGAAGTCACTGTACTCCGCCCTGGGACACGTGTAGACCACACACAAGAAGTCACTGTACTCCGCCCTGGGACACGTGTAGACCACACACAAGAAGTCACTGTACTCCGCCCTGGGACACGTGTTGACTCCCTTCTGGGTAATGTGAGGTCCCCGTTGGCAACCCCTACTTCATCGCTCTTTCTGCCTCGCACCAAGGTAAGGTAATTATGAGGAGAAAACGTTAATTCAGTATGATTGTACAGCACTTGGAAGAGGTATATGAGGAGCACTTGGACCATCAGAAATCGAGCGCCGACCTTGCAAGAAGCGAGCCCTTCGCTTTACCGACCAGTCCAAGTTCTTGGCCTTAAGTTCGCAGCAAGTCTGCCCGTTAGACTTGGTAGTGGCGGATTGCATCATCTAAACCAGAATCTCAGTCTGGGTACTAGAGAGAAGTCTTACTGGGAACGCAGACAAGCCCTAAAGTGTTTCCTAATCAACACTACAGGTGGAGTATTGCTGATTATGAAGAGTAGAAGTATTTCTTCATTTAGAAAGGAGAACAATTCCGTTCCTGAACACTTCTACGTATACAAGAAGTGAATACGTCAAGTGAAAGATATATTGTCCCACCTAGTGACACTCTTGCTTGTCCATGTCTTAATTTCACTAAACAATCCAATTTTAAGTTTCAAAATAAGTTCCCATTGTTGTAAAGTTAAGGAGAAGGAAGCGCTGGTGCTGTATATACTTTCTGCTTGAGGCCTCGCAATGGTCGCCTGTCTGCTGTTTTTGTCATATTCTCCGCGCATCATCAGTCTCGCTCCTTACAATGAATGCTGTTGATTAAACTTCACAACCGGCACATACTGAGAGATACATAGTCATCAATAATTCCCCTGTACAGTATATCCATTGGTATTGATTTGTCAGTATAGAATACCAGTTCGAAAATTCCCCCTTCACTGCAGCGAGTGGTATATACTGGCAAGAAAAATGAGCGTGTGGTTCATTTTCCACGTTATACAAACCGGTAAGGTGCCCCGGGGAGACGTGTGCTGCACGACTGTTTGATCTGCCAAAATGGCTGAGTGCCAGCCATTTTCCTGCTGAGGTGGACCTTTCTAGTGCATTGCATTACCCGATGTTCCGAAACTATTGGCGGGTAACCGTTCTGTGCTCTGCAGAAGGTGACGTACCTGGACACTTATTTTTTCATACGAATGAGAAGGAGATAGCGAAAGAGGATAAGGGGAGGTGGTGAGGAGGGAGCTTGTTAGGGAAAGGGTTGGGTGCTTGTGGACTTTCTCAGTCAAAGAATCATAAGTGAGTGGAACGGACGAGAGGCGAAAGTGCGAAGCCAATTCGATGTGTAGTTTTAAAGTAAATATGATAAGAAAAACGAGGGAAACGATTCACTGTTTGAATTAATGTTAATTAAAAGACGGGGCTTAAGAGTTGAGGCTCGACCCAACAAACACAGCTAGCGAGTACACACACACACACCCACACACACACACACACACACACACACACACACACACACACACACACACACACACAACATATATATACATCACGCTCAGGGGACACATTTTCCAGGGTTTTCTCCTCATATTTCACAGCTGTA
>WNGS01005997.1:11667049-11683792 GCA_020271785.1 Procambarus virginalis | reverse complement strand
TTCAAGTTCCTTGAGGCAGGTGTGTTGACTACTGACACTCTGGCTCATGTGGGCGGTGTGAAGGCCTCAGTGAGCAGGTGTGTTGACACATCTCGTAGGGTGACCACTGATGCTCTGGCTCATGTTGGAGGCAGATGTGTTAAATATTGGTTGGCTTTTGTACAAAATTGAATAATTTTGATGATTATTATTCTGTACAATTTTGTCATAAATAATTCTAACTGTATATTTGCGGCGTTTATGTTTGTTGATGACCTTTAAAACAACTGTTCTAGTGATGGGAGTTCCCTCTCACCTGTCATAGTGACAGGAGCTTAACCGAATACCTCTCGTAGTGACAGGAGTTTCCCGAACAGTGAACAGTTTCCCGAACAGGTGTTAACTGTTCTTGTGAACACCTGAATGTAACAGGTGTTCACTAGAACACCTGTTATCTTGTTCTTGTAAGAAAAGCTTCTCAAACAGCTGTTTTTGTGACTGGAATTTTTCGTGCAGCTGTTCTTGAGACAGAAGCTTCCTGAACAACTCTTCGTGTGACAGAAACTTCATAAATAACTGTCTTGGTGACAAAGGTTCTCGAAGAGCTGCTCAGGTGCAAGACACCGCCTCCTCTTTTCCTGAAGAGCCAGCATGCTAGTGGTGGTCGAGCAGAGGTGGTCGCCCGTGACCTGAGACCAGGTGTGTGCTGGAGAGGTAAACAGCTGGTGTACCTGAAGGGCGTCACGTGTTAATGAGGTAATTAGGGCGAGGGATGAGACAGGCACCAACAAGCCGTCTCTTACCTCTTGGACTCAACAATGATCGTTTTCATAATCATTGTTATACTGAGGTTAAGCTTAGCTTTTGGGAAGTCAACCATTTCTTTCTCAACAACACACAGTAAAGTCTTTGTTCGTCTGAGTTTCGTGGTGGAATTTGATTGAAATGTTTCAAGTGTTGACAAATCATAAATAACATTGTGGTGTAAATCTCTGTACTCTGATGTAAATGACACTGTGAGGTTTGGATGGATGTTTTGGCTTCTTGCGTTGGGGGAAGATCATTCAAGTGACTTTAGAACTGTGTATGTGTCTGTTATCTCAACCTCACTCAGTAGATTTGCATACAAATTAAACCATTCTTTGCCATAGAATAGTAGGTACAGATAGTACGCGAAGCTGCCACCCAAACATAAATAGTAGGTGTTAATGGGATTTGTTGCTCATATGGGCACAGGAAAAGGTAGTTTCTAAGGATAAATTTTTTTTTGTGAACTCTCAGGGGCTGTTGATCGATTGTAATAGGTGTCTATTGTATTCAGTTCTTACATGTTATTGTATGAAATTTCAGTGGCTATTGCGTGCATTTTTCATTGACTATTGTAGAAAATTCTCGATGGATATTGTTCAAGAAGGACAAGAACAGTTGTTGGACAGAATCAGGTCTGGGCTGTTGTTGGTCAGTAGAGGCTATCAAATATTTTGAGGATTTTCCAGCGCTGTATTGTGTTAACACAGATAATAGACGTTATAAGAAAATCAGTAGGAGCCATGACAAGGATTCGAACCAGCTCACTTGGGTTCGAATACCCAATACCTAAACCACTACACTACAACATGATAAACGCAATGCAACCTGGGTTTCCATCGAATCCTCTAGGGGTCCTGAGGCTTCTACTGAACCTCAGTCATGGCTTCACACATCCCCCCCAACCCGTCCTCGCAAATTCGTATAGTCAATATTGACTTATTAAATACGTGCATAGGTGACATACTAAAGATAATAGTTTACCTTGAAAAGCTTCATAGAAAACACCGACCTTACCTAACCTTGTTAGTATGTTAAGATAAGCATCTTATTGCTTCGTAATTACAATTATTACTTAACCTATACCTATAATAGGTTAAGTAACAATTGTAATTACGAAGCTATAAGATGCTTATCTTAACATACTAAGTAGGTTAGGTAAGGTCAGTGTTTTCTATGAAGCTTTTCAAGGTAAACTATTATGTTTAGTATGTCACCTATGCACGTATTTAATAAGTCAATATTGACTATACGAATTTGCGAGGACGGGTTGCCCCCCCCATATGCACTCTGGCATGGCTCAGTAGTTCTACCTCCAACGTTTCTCGTCAAATGTACAATGAAATAACATTAACGTGATGTGTCAATGAGAAAATCTGACGGGAATAACGTGATGAATCAATGATTTTAAAACACGTTTTTGGTTGTCCAATATAAATAAAGTTTATGTTATGACCCGCCACTGACAATGCCGCAGGGATATTTCGGGAAATGTTAAATTTGTAGTGTTGTAGTGCAGTTAAGACCCCTTTGGCTGGTACAAATATATATATATATATATATATATATATATATATATATATATATATATATATATATATATATATATATATATATATATATATATATATATATATATATATATTATATTTAGACGAACACTGTCCATGTTCCCATATTATTAACAAGTATGTTAAGAATAGTCTTATTCAACATTTCGACGTGCGTCTCCCTCACAACATCATGCGAGAACGACTTAAAGTTAGTCATTCACCGGAATCATTCCAATTGCGTATCATTCCAGTCAGGTACGGTAGTTATAAGGAGAAAGCACTAAGCCATTACAGCAATATAGCACTTGGAAAGGATAAGGATTTAGGATAGAGCGGAGGATAGGAATGATGCTACAGTTAATGATAAATGCCAAATTTATTTAAATATTAATGTTTCAAATTGTTTTGTTATGGATATTTGTATTATGAATCTATATGATTTGACTCAAATTACAAATATATCCATAAATAACTTTCAACTCACCTAACCTAAATATGTATATTATATATAGCCTAACTATCGTAGATAAAACTAGGCCTAAATATATTAACTGATCATATTGATCATGTTCAATAATAATGTCAACAAAACCGGATTATTTCTTTAGAGAAATAAGAATATGAATAAAGAACCTTTTGGCTATTTAGGCACAATAGATAATTCCAAAAATGTCTTCAAAATTTAGTTCAACACGGTTTTTGGTTTATCCAATACAGGCTTGGACAAAATTACTTGAAACCTTGCGTCGTGTTGACCTTTGACCGACGCCCCACGAGAGAAGCGGGCTCAAGACCCGGGCTGACAGAGGTGAGAGATGGTGGGTTTGTAGGTGATGGGTGAGGGAGAGTTCCTCGGGCAGGACGCCCTCACAACACACTAGGACTCCCTCACAACACACCAGGACGCCCTCACAACACTAGGACGCCCTCACAACACACTAGGACGCCCTCACAACACACCAGGACGCCCTCACAACACTAGGACGCCCTCACAACACACTAGGACGCCCTCACAACACACCAGGACGCCCTCACAACACACTAGGACTCCCTCACAACACACCAGGACTCCCTCACAACACTAGGACGCCCTCACAACACACTAGGACGCCCTCACAACACACCAGGACGCCCTCACAACACACTAGGACGCCCTCACAACACACCAGGACGCCCTCACAACACACTAGGTCGCCCTCACAACACACTAGGACGCCCTCACAACACACTAGGACGCCCTCACACCACACTAGGACGCCCTCACAACACACTAGGACGCCCTCACAACACACCAGGACGTCCTCACAACACACCAGGACGCCCTCACAACACACTAGGTCGCCCTCACAACACTAGGACGCCCTCACAACACACTAGGACGCCCTCACAACACACTAGGACGCCCTCACAACACACCAGGACGCCCTCACAACACTAGGACGCCCTCACAACACACTAGGACGCCCTCACAACACACTAGGACGCCCTCACAACACACTAGGACGCCCTCACAACACACTAGGACGCCCTCGCACCACACATGCTCACAGAAGGATTAAACATTGCTCACTGTGGTTGTATATCTGATGGGTGGATGATATATTCTGATGGCGGTGGTGGAGGAGATGTCCACTACAATACCCGTCCACCACAATACCCGTCCACCACAATTCCCGTCCACTACAATACCAGTCCACCACAATACCCGTCCACCACAATTCCCGTCCACTACAATACCCGTCCACCACAATACCCGTCCACCACAATACCCGTCCACCACAATTCCCCTCCACCACAATACCCGTCCACCACAATACCCGTCCACCACAATTCCCGTCCACCACAATACCCGTCCACCACAATACGTGGCCAATAATAGGTGACTATAGTAGCCGTTGGTACATCAATCGTCGTCCTACTAAAGACTGCCGTTTTCTTAAATTATTAATATTTTCAATTTTTTAACGACAAACGTAACAAAAATATATATATAAAAATACTGTATAAATAATTCATTTAATCGCTTACATTCACTAAAAAAAATTATCCATTTTCTATGATAATTGATATATAAAGTCATACTGTTGAAGATATTCTCTCTCAAAGCAAGGGATGCGTATGAGACAGCAATTAACTCCTGTGACAAAAGAATTTTCGTGGATGAAAAGAGTATTTAATTAATTCTGATTAAAGCCATTCAGAGATCAAAGCGGGACAACAAAGAACGGGAATGTTTATTTAAACTAAACTAGACAAATAGGATGTTTGGTATTAGTTTTGCAAGTCTTCGGAGATCGTTCTCCTCGTTTCATTTACCTGGTTTTTCTTGTTTTGTTTCATCAACAATTGATATACATTATCAATTATCATCATGAGCGACTAATGTTGCTATATATATATATATATATATATATATATATATATATATATATATATATATATATATATAAATGAAAGTACATTACTTGTTAAAATACATAGTAGTAGACATCCTGCAGTATGTATTAAAATGCATACATTGGTGATTAAGTGGTACATTCTCTGGAAAATATATCGGGTATCGTGCCTTGAATATGCAGCACACAGATTACAAGTGCACGTTTAGCATTTCACACCTGGTATATAACTCTCCGCCCTCCCCTGCTCCAGCCCCCACCCCACCTACCCAGCTCCCTTCTCCCAGCACCTCCCACCCGCCTCAGCCGGACCCTCAACCTACCTACACACTCAAGAGGGTGGCAAATCTGTCAACCGTTCCACTCAATACTTAAACTAAACCATCGACTTGAGAATGGTCCAGGACGGACCGAAACGTCGCCGCCCCTTCACTTTCTAGTGTGTGGTCTAGTCAACAAATTAAACTAGGTTTCTTCAGTAATTGCACATCGGGAACTATCAGTACAGGCCCGAGCCCAGCGGTTGTTCATGACGGTACGTTAGAAGTGAATCTGCCACAGCCAGCTGACCATCTCTCCAGTCCCCAGCTGTGTGCACTCACTCCACGCCCGTCCTGCGCCCGTCCTGCGCCCGCCCATGTTCCCGGCACTCACAGTCTCATGGGTCACAACACAGCTGCCCTCCCATGACTGACCGACGACCACAGATGGATTTTTGTTGCCGAGTTTGGAGTTACGGCGCCCGAAAACTCTTCAGTAATGAATTACAGTTTTGGATTTCCAGAAAGACCAATAAAAAAAGAGGCGCACAGAGGCGGTTCTTGGAAGGAGGAACGATTAAAAAAACAAGACAGACAATGAGAAAAAGCGAGTTAGTGAGCAATTTGTCAGTGTGGACCATTACAGGGGGGAGAGAGAGGAAGGAATGGGTGGAGGGCCTGGTGGCGAGCCAGGCCAAGAAGTGGACCACAAGGTATCAAGGGCCGGGCATCCACTCCCCATTTTGTTCTGCCTCTCCGTCCATCCATCAACTAGTGGCAGCCATCATAACTGTGCTCCCCCCCTCCCCTGTGCTTTCCGTCACTCTGTACTGCTCCCTGAAGGTTACTGTCTTGGCGCAGTCCACGCCGCCACTCTCCTTCCTGGCCATCATTTGATCTACTATCTATCCACACAGGCCACCAGTTATCCACACAGGCCACCAGTTATCCACAGTTCATCAGTTACCTACACAGGTTAACAGCTCTCTCTCCACACATATACCTACATATCGTTGAGCGTTTCATAATGGGGCGTTGTACATGATCGCTGAAGGTGTAGCCCAAATGCTTACACTTAATCAGCTGCTAAATTTATTTTTGACTAGTTTAATTGCTAGGTTTTTCAGACGATGACAAATATTTATATTTACCAGAAGTGCGACAGTTCGACTGGAGAACAGACTGGAGTAATCGCATTGTATTCGTGTGTGAGAGAGTCACTCGGATCTCCTAGAGCACCAGATGCTCCACGAGGCTAACTGCCCGACACATATACCAGTTCCCGCCCCTAACAAATGGTCACTGACTCAACATGTCTTTCATCGATGATGGTGGCGGCCCCTTTAATGGCTTCGACGGCCCCTTGCCAGAACCTGCTTCAGGAACACTGTCTGAGCTGAAGGTCAGGGGGGATGAGAGAGGGAGGGAGCAGCGCCCCCGCGGCACCATGGTCAGGGGGGGTGAGGGAGGGAGGGGCAGGGCAGCAATACCACCTTCGGTGTGTTGCTACACACACACACACACACACACACACACACACACACACACACACACACACACACACACACACACACACACACACACACCAGTCATGTGGAGGGCAGCCGCCGGTGTGACACAAAACACAGACAAATCTACACACAAAAAAGCGAACTGTACGTAGTGGGAATGTATGTACATGTTAGAGTGAGAGTTTAGTGAGGCTGAACTACCTGGTTGTTTGTACTACGCTCACCCTCTCACCCTAGTGGTAATTACCTTGACAGGATTTTACTGTTATCTTACTGCAAAGGCCGCAACACCTTGTAGATCATTACAACACTTTGCAAAACTTATAACAGCTTGCAACAGCATGCATCACCTAACATGCCTCTAAACTACTTGTAGCTATTCTTCAACCTTCCGCAACGCTCACAACACCCTTCAGCTCCTTGCAACACCCTGCAAGATCCTCGCAACACTTTGTAACACCTCGCAACATCAGCAAATTCCTGTAACACCTCGAACACTCCGTAACACTGCAACACCCCACAACACCCCACAACACTCCGCAAATCCTCACGACATTTGGTAAATATTCTATGTTATCGTTATAAAAACTTCTAGAGAAGGAAGTTATCATTATAATGATAAACACTACCGTAAGGGAGGATGTCTGGTTGTTGTGCATGCTGTTCCCTCCTCTGTGAGTCCCCCCAGGCACCCTGGGAGTCACTTAGTGGACCAACTTGAAACTTGGAGTACTTACTGGTACAATGGTGCGCGCCTCCCAGTAGTGCAGGGCGTGATCCAGCAACGGTAAGTAATGAAAGAGTAAAAGACACATAAAATACCTAAAAAAACATAAAACATACACAGACACACACACACATTCGCAGAATAAATCTTTATAGTCTGCCTGGCTCGCTTTAAACAAAAAAACATTTACTGCCAAACAAAAATCTCTTCCCCTCTTGATATGCGCTTCCATCAAGAGGGGACGACAATATAGAAAAATAGTCATTCTCTACCATTTCCAACCGTAGCATTTTCCCTTGTGGAGGTGGCTGGCTGTGTTGGCCTTGTTGGGCTGGCTGGTTGGACAAGTTGTCCATGGGGTCAATGGTGCTGCGACCAGGTCTTGGTCATTGGTCGACAGTAAAGTTGAATTCGTCGTAATTCCTCTGAAAGCGACATCTGGGGTGCTTCCGCACGGCTTCTGTGGCTGGCCTGGGACGCCTTCCTCTCCTCACTAAGGATATGGTGTCGGATAATGTTGGTTTCAGATAAATATTATTAATGTCCTTCGTGATGAAGACTGTGAAGGACGTTAGGGGTATAGCGGCCACGTTTGGTTAGGTGTGTTAGGCTAGGTTTACTTAGCCTTGGTTAAGTTGAAAACGGTTTGCTTCAAGTCGTTTAGAATTCTTGGTTAGAACGCCAGATAGAGCCTTCGGCACTTCACTTGCAACAGTTTCAACACGAACTCGATTCTATGTATGCTGATCCTAGACCTATATCGGNCTGGAGTTTTGTGTAAACGAGATATTAATGGCAAGGGTATGACGTCAGTGATGTAAATAAAATTGTAGGGTAAACAAAAGAATAACGGCATGAGGCGAGGTGTCAGGGACGTAAAGGGGTTGAGAGAGCGTGACAGCTCACTTCAGTACCTAATACGGGCTTGTGCGGTCTTCATAAAACTCGTCAAAGGAATCTATTGATTGAGGTAGCGCAACGCAGCTGTTAGCGAGCACCTACATACCACGACACCGGCCGGCCCACCGTGCTACCACAGTGTGTGAAGCTAGACTGGTCGAGATGTGGAATCTGAAGCGCGTGTCATCTGGGCTAATGTTGCTGGTATTTAACCTGTATGAAGGACTTAATTATAAGTTTGTTGCCACATTATAGTTATGAGGGCAATAGCAGCATATTGGGAGAGGAATTTTAAATTACCCAACCCATGCATGTGAGAAGATAGGAGCGTCACGATGTTTCAGCCCATCCTGGACCCTTATGAACTGGCTGCTAAGACATGCAGTAAAGGCAGCCAGTATAAGGCCAGAGAGAAGGTATCCTATATACTTAGGACCCGATGGTCCAGACGGGTGCCCAAGGGAGAATTAGGGACTGCGAACAAGAAGTCCCCGGCATGGGGAGCTTTCACAGCTAGAAGACGCGCTGTTCTTCCCAGAAGCCGCCTCCAGCAATTATGTGGCGATGTTCTCCACTATGGAGCTATCCCTTTTGGTCTGTTTGCCGTCGTTTGGAAAAGTTGGTTGAGGGTGAGAGTTGGTAAGAGTGTCCCACTGATCAACTCCTTCCGCGAATTTGGGACCATAAATCCCAATGGAGTCTCTTAGGTATTCTGGTAGTATTTCATTTACTAATTCACCTGTTGCACTAATTGTTTCATTAGTCTGCAGACAGACTAATTGTTCCATTCCTTCCCCCCATCCTATCCCAAATCCTGACCCCCTTCCAAGTGCTATAAAGTCGTAATGGTTTGGCGCTTTCCCCCGATAATTCCCCTCTCTATAGATAACTTGTATGATCTTTGGGGTCATAAAGTTTCATTCCTTTCGGAATGAGTTATCGATCACGGACTGTGAACGGTACCCATAATTTAGGTGACTATTGCTTCTAGGGCGCAAATGACGAAGTTATGTCAACTGATAATCTATTAGTAAATCAGTTTTCTTTCTAATTTAAAATCTTCCTTCTGTTTCCTGTGAGTTGCTTCCCATCCCCTTACCTTCTCGCCTTCCTTCATGCTCCTCTTCTTTCTTACTCCATTTTCACTTCCTTTTTTTCAGTCCCCTACTTCTCCTGTTCCTTCTTTTCTTCTTCTTGTACTTCTCCTACCCTTAGCTCCCTCTCCTCTTCTCCTTAGTGTTGTTGCTGGGGTGTTTGTGCCTTGCGTGGTGGCGAGGCATCAGAGGCGGGACGACCACCTGTGAACACGGCCGCGGGTGTCCGGGCCGGGAGACTCTCGTGTGTGCTGGGCTGCTGGAGTGTTGTGTGGGGTGGGCGGCCTTGACAAGGCGAGGAGCGGTGTTAGTCCAGCTTGTACAGTGGGTTGTGGCTGGCAGGGTGTGTGTGGGGAGGGATGAGAGGGGCAGATAGGGTGTTGAGGGTTGGGTGAGGGGGCACCCCGGCTGGGTGGGGGGGGGGGGTGAATGAAGGGAAGGCCTGATCAACCAGGCTGTGACTCATACGTCAGGCTGCGAGCAGCCGCGTCCAACAGCCTGGTTGACCAGTCCAGCAACGAGGAGGCCTGGTCGACGACCGGGCCGCGGGGCCGCTAAGCCCCGAAATCACCTCAAGGTAACCTCAAGGGCAAATATTTGCACATAACTAGCAATAACTGAGCGATTAACTTCAATAATTATTAAGGTGTAGTGTGTTGCGACGTGAGGGTATTGGGGCGTCCAGTGGTCCATACTGCTACCCGATTTTATTTGTTGAGACAAGAAATAATTATGTTTTCGGAGATGAAAGGTCGAAACACAAAGGAAATAAAAGATGAAAGTTGGCTCCAGGATCTGGCTTTTGCTGTGGACATTATTGCACAATTAACTGATCAGAATAAAAAATATTCTGCAACAAATTTTATTAAATGACTTCAATTAGTTGTGGTGTGTGTGGCCCGCATGACAACACAAGTGTGACCCATATCGCCCTCGGGGGACCCTCAGTGTGACCTGCCTGGTCTAAGTCACCCTCTACACTCTACACTCACTCCATCAGTTACACTCACTCACCGGAACTAAATCTTTTCCTAATGTATGTCAACGACCGGACAGAGGAAATAAGATCATTCTCATGCTCGTTTACGGACGATGGAAAGATAAATTGGTCCGGAAGATGACCGTGGGAGATTACGGGGCGATCTGGATTCCCTTCAGAGATGGCCGGAAACATGGTTGATGGATTTGAACCCTGAAAAGTGTAAAGTAATGAGCATAGTAGCAGGCGAAAGTAGACCCAAGGACGGAGCCTTAAGTAACAAATTAACAAAACGTCTGTATTATACGAGAAATTGGTAAATATTGATGAGTCTTCCGGTGTCTAAACAAACAGGTCTTAGAACATTGTATATATTCTTCATAAGACCGACTCTTGAGTATGAAGCTCCGGCCTGGAATCCCCACAAACACAAACTAGACAAAGTTGAGAAATGTGCAAAAAGACTTGTGCCAGAGCTGAGAAGACTCAAGTACAGTCCACGACTGAGAGAACTCTCACCAGGTTGGAGGAAAGAAGAAACAGGTGAGGCATGATAACAACGTATAAGGTATTGAAGGGAACGTAATAAGACTACTGGACAAGTGGTAATAACAAGAGACGTAGATAAGCATGGGAACGTCCAGGAATAACGAATATAACGTAAGACTGCAAAAATATATAAAATCGTAATCTCAATAAAATCTTAACACGTAATAAAAAACGAGAAACATAAATGAGACCATTGCATTAATTACCCAGTAGCAAGAAAAGTGGGGTTAGAGAGCACATGTTTGACCCATCACGCACATGTAGGTGAAAACACACACAAATGGCAGAGAGAAGCGCCGAAAACTTACCAACTTTGGTAAGTTTTAATTTTCTATTTTATTTATGTTTCCTCCTTTCCCCTCCTGTTGGTGTCTTATTTGGTGGACTTGCACCCTCTTCCCGTGGTAGTAACCTGTCGCACCTGTTGCCTTTCTCACTGGCAGATTCCACCCACGAATTGTTTACTATGTAGCACTGTGAAAGGTATTACCAGATGGTCCGATGCCACCAAGAAGCAGTTTTGGTTGACGAAATGTTCCCAGCATTTCTGGTAGTATGGGAGGAACTCCACCTCACGTAACACCTTCGTCTGTCTAGCCACACCTACACTGTCTTGTGCAGCAGACAATGTTCCCTTCGAGCCTGAGTGAGGAGTGTCCTACCTTGCTTCAGCAAGTGTTCCTCTCTCACGCCACTTCCTCGGACGCTAAAGTCTCGCCGATCTCTTATGTAAAGCAGATATTCCCTCTCAGTCGTTCTCCAGCCCCTGAGGTTCCAGCAGGTATATTCAAGTATTTTAAAGCAGACAAGCGTCCCACTCACCAGTATGTTTTCCACCTCCCCGAGCAACAGGAAGGCATTTTGCCTCCAGCAGCAGCAACAGCAGCAGTGGGCATCTCCCTAACCTCCCGCATGCATCTGTACATCCCCGTCCTTTCCCTTCCACCTCCAACCTCACCGGCAGCGGACATCTCCCGTCTCCCTTTAAGTCACTGGAGGAGGCGGCATACCTGGCGTTGCTCCTGCCGCTCTCTGCTGGAGAGAGAGAGAGAGAGAGAGAGAGAGAGAGAGAGAGAGAGAGAGAGAGAAGGGGGTATAAGGACAGGGTGAGAGACATAAACTCCGAAACAGACGAATCTGAGACTGAGCGAGTTCTGCAGTACTGTAGAGGCCGCTTGTGACAAGAAATATTATGAAGTAATGTAAATATTATCAACTAAATATTATGTACCTACATCCTTCACTACCTTCCCCTACCCCTCCCTCCTTCCCTCACCTCAGCAGAATCACTGCTGGAAGTTTACCTTCCCTCCAGGCGTATCACAACTCTACCGAGTGGTAAGTATCCTGATTATTACTGAAATCTATAATAGAAAGAGTTGTATAATTCTCCTGTATGTTTTGTCTTTCCTGGTTGACAAGGTGGGTATTGTCGGCGGGTCTCAGTGTTTTTTTCGTGACTTGATATTCGACTCAGCGCAACAAAGCAAATAGTTTAGACTTTTGTGGCCGGCATTCCCGGTGTGACATTTAAAAACAGTACATAATGAAACATTCATTATTCTGGCAGTAGCGAAACATTCCTGGGCCAACAGTATAGATCAACACTTGGCACCACGCACAATTGTACTTGTATACACACATGTGAAACACGAAAGATTTGCAAAATGTGCCCCAATGATATTGGCTTTAGATATTTAAATCAACATGATACAGTCTCCTAATCCAAAGATCAAACTAGTACAATAACAAGCAGGACTTCAGTGTCTTTACTTTTGTATTTAAGTTTAAAGGAGAAATAATCATATAACTAATATACTCAATAACGTGTAGAGAACTGTCATTATTATGTGATAATTCTGGCAAGTCAACATATAAGCAGCAGAAAATGTTGCTGATGCAGCGCACGTCCTTCCTGGCGACCCAATACTCCAGAGGCAGGATTAGCGAGCTCCTCTTGTCGTAGTTTAGAATTAGAACAAACTCGTAATGTTTACAACATTAAATTTACCTGAATTAAATTTTCTATCGAAATTAAAGCAAATAGGCAGTTTCTTTTACCCTGATGCTCCTGTTATCTAGCAGTAAAATAGGTACCTGGGAGTTAGACAGCTGTTACGGGCTGCTTCCTGGGGTGTGTGTGTGTGAGTGTGAAAAAAAATAGTTAGTACTTAATAACAGTTGATTGACGGTTGACAGACGGGCCGAAAGAGCAGAGCTCAACCCCCTCAAGCACAAATAGATGAGTACACTGTTGAAGCACATAATGCAAAAATATTTTAATAATTCTTACGTAGCATTATCTAGAAAACATTTTACTGCGCGCTTTTCTTCGCTCTTGAAACCTGCATAAAAATGAGCAGCAAAATATGTGTATGTTCCTGTAAGCTCGGGGAGCTCCCGTAAGAATGTTGCCGACCTTACGAGAACTTTACCATCATATACACCAGCATTGACACTCTTGGTCCGTTAGTCGTGTCGTGTTATATACGTATACCGAGAAAATAAAGCAAATATGATAGGTGGGGAAAATGCACATGGATTGCAGACAAGAAACTTATTCAGAGATGGTAAGCTGGAAAGCTGACACCGTTCATATAGGAAAGGAATTTGTTATCTTTGTTAAATAATATACAGTATAATTGTCATATATACATTATCTTACAAAAGGAACTACTACATTACATATAGTTTATATAATTATCAGTAAAACAGTGTATTATATCATCATCACATAGTAACCATCCTGCCTGACTATCCACACACAGTAACCATCCTGCCTGACTATCCACACACAGTAACCATCCTGCCTGACTATCCACACACAGTAACCATCCTGCCTGGCTATCCACACACAGTAACCATCCTGCCTGGCTATCCACACACAGTAACCATCCTGCCTGACTATCCACACACAGTAACCATCCTGCCTGACTATCCACACACAGTAACCATCCTGCCTGACTATCCACACACACAGTAACCATCCTGCCTGACTATCCACACACAGTAACCATCCTGCCTGACTATCCACACACAATAACCATCCTGCCTGACTATCCACACACAGTAACCATCCTGCCTGACTATCCACACACAGTAACCATCCTGCCTGACTATCCACACACAGTAACCATCCTGCCTGACTATCCACACACAGTAACCATCCTGCCTAGCTATCGACACACAGTAACCATCCTGCCTAGCTATCGACACACAGTAACCATCCTGCCTGGCTATCCACACACAGTAACCATCCTGCCTGGCTATCCACACACAGTAACCATCCTGCCTGGCTATCCACACACAGTAACCATCCTACCTGGCTATCCACACACAAAACATGTAATCAGAAAGTTGCATATTATTGTATTCTTAATTTCCCTGCATTTTATGTCAATATTAAACATTAAAAAACCTCATTAAATCCACTCTAATGTCTGGTCCACACAATGCTTCAATTGTCTCTTTAATCCAGTTTACAAGAACACCTTTTTCTTACGAAAACAATATATATACGCATGTTATGTTCAATTTCGGTACATTGGTCCCACCTATTGTTGTCTCTGATGCTCAACATCAACAACCTCTCATTATTAGGGAGCGTCTCATGAATATATCTATTCAGTAGTTCACATTGTTTCAGAGCAATAAATTTAATGTGAGGGTTTGCTCATATTGCTCGCCAGTTAATAAGTGGATACGCCTCCTCTGCTGTAGGTAGTGTATTTGGGAGCAAGACTGTCATACACTTGTTTACTGGTCATCCTTAGAAAACCTCCAACATTACAAATCTGTCTGAAGATATCACTTGCACAAGAATAAAAGTGAGGTGAATAATGGCATGATCAGTATACTCCGGCATATATATAAATCAATTAACACATATTTTACAAAAATAATGTCCCAATACATTTACACTATTCCTTTACATAATTTCCGCGGCACTAAAGTATCACATAAGATAGCCAGTAACATGGTACATATTCAGTATCCCTATCCCACCGTCTTTCTACGTTTACATGTTTACATAGCGTAGTCAGTTTAATTGACTGGTGTACCCCATACCATACATGTCTAAAAATAGTTTTTCAACATCCATGACAATTTTCTTACCATTGAAAAATTGTGAGACAAATACCAGATAAAGTAATTCAAGGAATATAGGAGAAGCTGGAGAATAATAGACAGAAACAGAGTGAGATAGACAGCGTCACGTCTTGCGTCCCAGGTGAGACGGGTGTAATTAACCAGCACTTGTTCACCTGAGTGACAGGAAGCCGCCACATGCCTCCCCGCTGAGACATGTTAGGTACTGGCCAGGTAGGCGTCTCGGGTCTCTGAACTCCTCGCCCTCTTCCTCTTCACCAAGTATTCACCCTGCTCTACAGGACTAGGTGGGAATTAACAAGACACATGCAGATCGGCGTTCAATCCCCGACCGTCCAAGTGGTTGGGCACCATTCCTTCCCCTCCGTCCCATCCCAAATCCTTATCCTGACCCTCTTCCAAGTGCTATAAAGTCGTAATGGCTTGGCGCTTTCCCCCCTAACTTAGAAAAAAGCGAAGCGTCTGGATCTCAACCTTGAACAGACATAAATTTTGTATAGATATTGATATCATTTGCAGTAAAGGAACCGGTCAAGAACCTTCCCAGTCATGAGAAGTAAAGATGACTCGCGTGTGAAGGCACTTGCCTCTCATTAGCTCTTTATATGTAAAATGAAAGACTGCCTCTCACTCCCCTCATTATTGTCTCTCCTGGCTGCCTCTCACTTCTCTCATTACGCGTGCTTCTCCTGGCTGCCTCTCACCTCATTACCGTCTCTCCTGGCTGCCTCTCACTCCTCCTCTCCGCCTCTCGCTATCCTCCGCTCTGAGGTCTGGCTTCCTCCTGAAGGTGACTTCCTCTCCTGCATATTGCCTAAGGCTCCGCTTCTCTTGTCAATTTTCCTGTTGTATTTTGAGAAAGTATTTTATTAAATATGATATTTATTTATTTTTAGTGTTAAATATCTCTTAAATTATAGTTTTTAGTGGTTACGATGCCTTTGTTGAGTCGTTTATGTATGGTGTGTGTTGTCTTGGTACCTTCAATCACTTGGGCTGGACGGTAGAGAGACGGTCTCGCTTCATGCAGGTCGGCGTTCAATCCCCGACCGTCCAAGTAGTTGGGCACCATTCCTTCCCCCCACCCCCCGTCGCATCCCGAATTATTATCCTCATCGCTCTCAAGTGTTGTGTAGTTGTAATTGCTTAGTGATTTCGCCTGATAATTGCCTTAACTTGTTTTGGTATGAGTGAATAAGGAGAGCTTGTAAGCTGGTGCCGGCTGGTGTTTGACTTACAGAAGGGCAGGCAGTCTCATCACACACACGCACGCACACACACACACACACACACACACACACACACACACACACACACACACACACACACACATACACATACACACACACACACACACACACACACACACACACACACACACACACACACACACACACACACTCCACACATACACACACACTACACAACACACACACACACATCACACACACACACAAGGAAATCACAGGGAAAACGTGGGGACGAAAACGTGGGGACGAAACGTGGGAGCAAAGTTAGTGTGTTATAGACAGGAATTTCCTAACACAGCATGTGAAGGACGACACAAGGGAAAGAGGAGGAGATGCACCGAGCCTATTAGACCTGATTTTCACCCAGAACGTAGAAGATATCGAGACTTTTGGAGCATGAATACCTCTAGGGGTCCAGTGACCATTGTGTCCTAGTCTTTGACTATATGATGGAATTCAAACTTGTGACCATGGGACAATAGACTGGAAAAGGAGAGTTGCTTACAGGAAGGAGACTACAGGAGGATAAGGGACTATCTGGGAGAAAGTGCAGGGGAAGAAGAAATTAGAGGAAAAACAGTCACAAGATATGATGGACCTAGTTCATACAGAAATGCTAAGAAGCCGA
>WNGS01005997.1:11610248-11646404 GCA_020271785.1 Procambarus virginalis | reverse complement strand
CAGAAAAAGAACAGGGGGAAGGTTCAACCATTTCTGTGACGGCCGAGACTCGACCCCGGGATCCTCTGGTGTGGGCCGAGGACACAGACCAGTGCACCACACAACCTACAGTGATGGAGCACCCGGTCTTATGTAATGTCTTACCCAAGTGTTCCTGTGTAACCTTCCACTCCTCTTTCTTCCTCTTCTGCTCTTCTTTCTTTCTTCTACTCCTCTTTCTTCTTATCTTACTCTTCCCATTTTATCCAAATTCTCCCCTTCCATCATTTTCGGATTACATCTCTCCATTTCTCAAGATTATCTTCCCTTTGTTACAGTTCATCTCATATTGTCACAGCATCTGCCCCTTCCGTTGGTTCCGGAATCCCTCCCTCCCTTCCCTCCAGACTCCCTCCCTTCCCTCCAGACTCCCTCCCTTCCCTCCAGACTCCCTCCCTTCCCTCCAGACTCCCTCCCTTCCCTCCAGATTCCCTCCCTTTCCTGTAGACTCCCTCCCTTCCCTCTAGACTCCCACCCTTTTCTATAGACTCTCACTCTTTCCTGTAGACTCCCACCCTTCCCTCTAGACTCCCTCCCTTCCCTCTAGACTCCCTCCCTCTGCAAGCCTCGCCTTGCTCCCACATTCCCCTACCCTCACATTCCTCCATCTGTCTCTCCAACTTCATCTTGCTTCCTCATTTCCAATGTATTTTTCTGTGTCCCTCTGTACTTACTCTTCCCGTCCTGGCTTTGTCTTTCTTCCTACTCTTCCCCCCTCCTTTACTTTCTCCAATTCCCTAGTTTACTCCCTTCACCTTCCCTTCCGGTACCTGTCCACCTTCCCCTTCTCTCCCCATCTTTTCCCTTATCTGCTCCCCCTTCCTCCCCTCCCTTCCCTCACAGTACCCGTAAAAGCCATTTAAATGTTTTCTGACACTCTGGAATTGTTCAAATTTTGAGTGTGGGAACATCATCGATTTTGCAGGCGATGAGTCACATTAACGTGGCTAAAGTATGTTGACCACACCACACACTAGACGGTGAAGGGACGACAACGTTTCGGTCCGTCCTGGACCATTCTCAAGTCGATTATGAGAATGTGACTGTGAGATATAATCGACTTGAGAATGGTCCAGGACGACCGAAACGTCGTCGTCCCTTCACCTTCTAGTGTGTGGTCTGAACATCATCGATTTTAGTGGGTTTGTTATCCGGGGCAAGTGGCCCCGACCTGTCTTGTCCCACCCGCCCTTCTTGTGTTCTGTGTGTCACGCCCCACCACGCCCAGCCTTGCCTCACCACGCCCAGCCTCGCCCCACCACGCCCAGCCTTGCCTCACCACGCCCAGCCTCGCCCCACCACGCCCAGCCTTGCCTCACCACGCCCAGCCTCGCCCCACCACGCCCAGCCTTGCCTCACCACGCCCAGCCTCGCCCCACCACGCCCAGCCTTGCCTCACCACGCCCAGCCTCGCCTCACCACGCCCAGCCTTGCCCCACCACGCCCAGCCTCGCCCCGCCACGCCCAGCCTCGCCCCACCACGCCCAGCCTCGCCCCACCACGCCCAGCCTCGCCCCGCCACGCCCAGCCTCGACCCCTCCCCGTCCCTACTGGTGGAGGCAGCGTATCTCAGGAGAAAGGGAGGAAAGGTCCACCTGTCGTCGACTGTTATTGTGTCTGACGTCTAATTGTTGGCTTCGTCTGCCTGCCATTCTACCTACTTTCTTACCCACCTGCCTTCTTACCCGCCTGCCTTCTTACCCACCTGGCTTCTTACCTTAACAGGCCTTCTTACCTGTAACACACACCGTCAGTATGGCACTCCACAGTGCCACAGGGGGGCCAGGTAGCCTGGTGGATAGCGTGCAGGATTCGTAATTCTGTGGCGCGGGTTCGATTCCCGCACCCGGCAGAAACAAATGGGCAAAGTTTCTTTCACCCTGAATGCCCCTGTTACCTAGCAGTAAATAGGTACCTGGGAGTTAGTCAGCTGTCACGGGCTGCTTCCTGGGGTGTGTGTGTGTGTGTGGTGTGGGGAAAAAAAAAAGTAGTTAGTAAACAGTTGATTGACAGTTGAGAGGCGGGCCGAAAGAGCAAAGCTCAACCCCCGTAAAATACAACAACTAAGTGAATACAGTAGCACACACCGTCGGGGTGGGAGGGAGAGGAGTGATAAAGAAGGTGGTGGGGTGAAGAAGGGGGTGAAGGAGGGAGGGAGAGGAATGATAAAGAAGGTGGTGGGGGTGAAGAAGGGGGTTAAGGAGGGAGGGAGAGGAGTGATAAAGAAGGTGGTGGGGGTGAAGAAGGGGTGAAGGAGGGAGGGAGGGAGAGGAGTAACAATAAATGAGAATGTGAGGGAGATGCCTTTTCTGAGGAGAAGGTGATCTGTAAGAATTATGAAACATTGTGAAAACAAACTGTGTTGCTATACATTGTTGGTTATTCCTAAGATAACAATTGTCTTGTGTTGCAGACAACGCCTCAATACCTGCTAAGATGAGAGCCCAGGTGCACTGCCCCGGCCTCTTGAAGGATGTGAGGCAGATGCCGGTAACAAGCACTGGGTCCCTTGACATGTTATCATACTTATTCTAACCATCCAAATTTATGAAGTCGAATGTCGCTCCATTAAACCCTCTAGACTTGTACATAACAAATGTCATTTGTATAGGTTATTTGGACGGCATTTTTTTGGATCAGGAATATTTTAAATGTTTATCAGCACTTCTCTTACGTTAAGGAGCCGTGTCAAGCATGATAGTAACTGCGAGGTACAAGTCTTCTTGATATTATACAAAGCAGAATAGTAAAGTACAACAAATCCGCGCCTCACGTAGTTTATGAAACAGTAAACATTCCATTAACAAACGGCCTTAACGAAGTCTTGTGATCTCGTTGTGTTTGTCTTCGTATTAAAAACAAGAAAGACAACCTTTCTCTCTGTACTGTTTATCCTTTAGTGTTCCCATACTCATCTCTCTCTCTATTTCATGTTTGCCTCCCCACCATCCATTGTGGGGAAG
The DNA here is from genome assembly GCA_020271785.1 of Procambarus virginalis. NCBI lineage: Eukaryota > Metazoa > Arthropoda > Malacostraca > Decapoda > Cambaridae > Procambarus > Procambarus virginalis. Next base: position 11,643,402 of record WNGS01005997.1, on the reverse strand, counting down.
AGGCAGCCCTCTGTAACACCCCCACCCCAGCTGTGGGTACTGAGGGGGAGGGAGGGGCTTATCACGGGAAATCACCAAGCCATTAAGACTATATAGCACTGAGGTGCGGGTACTGGGAGATTACCAGGTGCCGCTGTCCACCCTTAGTACACACACTACCACGCCTCAAGAATGGGTAACTTCACAAGGCTGTCATATGCTGGGGACATTGGGATCAACAAGACAGAAGACAGACAGAGCAAATGTATATCCCATACAAAGGGGACTACAACTGTACCTCTGTTTCATTTTTTTTACTCTAATGGCACTAATTTCTGTAAAATTAATGACAAACAAACTAACAAATAAACATTTGTTTACAAAATTAAACATTCCTGTAGTATTGAAATACAGAAGAAAAAACTTGGCGTTACAGGAGTGAGGTGTCCACGCCTTCCCGCGCCTGGCTCTCATCTCCCTCTGCTCGTCTCTCACTCCCCTGTGGAGTAAACCACTTGGGCTGGACGGTAGAGCGACGGTCTTGCTTCATGCAGGTCGGCGTTCAACCCCGACCGTCCAAGTGGTTGGGCTCTATCCCTTCCCCCCCCCTCCCCCTGTCCATCCCAAATCCTTATCCTGACCCCTTCCCAGTGCTATATAGTCGTAATGCCTTAGCCCTTTCCCCTGATAGTTCCCTTCCCTTCCCCCGTGGAGTGAGGCAAACAGGTGAACAGGATCGCCCCAGGGAACCCACTTAAACCGTGATCCTGGAGTGGAGGTAGGGAGTGGGATGAGGGGTGATGGAGGGAAGGGAGAGGGGGGAGGAAGAGGGCCTGTCTGTGGAACGACAAAATAGGCGCCCTTTTTTTCCTCTTTTCCCACGCACATTTCTCTCGCCTGGCCGTTTTGGTGGTGATATTTTATTCGTTCGTTTTCATGGCAGTGCGCGAGGAGTGGCCGGGCCATATTTGGGGGTTGATTTATTTAATTGTTCTTGATTAGAGCCTGTTTTTTTAGTTTATGGGGGGGGGGTTGAGGACGTGGGATATTTTTGCACGAGAGTCTATGTTTTCTGAAGGGTCAATTTCTGAGTTCTTTTATTATTTTAAGTGGGTAGATTTACTTTTCTAGGAGATTAGACTATTTCTTCCTGTTTAAACGTAGCCTTTCCATACGTCTATGTATGTTTTTAGCCTCCAGGTGTGTGTGTGTATGGTGTGTTCACGTGTGTGTATGGTGTCTTTAGGTGTGTGTATGGGTCTTTAGGTGTGTGTATGGTGTCTTTAGGTGTGTGTATGGTGTCTTTAGGTGTGTGTATGGTATCTTTAGGTGTGTGTATGGTGTCTTGTGAGAAGAATGTGGCTCATTTGTGTCTCGAGATTCCATTTTGCTCCCGTGTTCTGCCGTGTCTGGCTTTAAACACGNAGTGGAGGACACTGTGTGTCAACAGTGTGGGCAAGTGTCTGAGTGGAGGACACTGTGTCAACAGTGTGGTGCATGTGTCTGAGTGGAGGACACTGTGTCAACAGTGTGGTGCATGTGTCTGAGTGGAGGACACTGTGTGTCAACAGTGTGGTGCATGTCTGAGTGGAGGACACTGTGTGTCAACAGTGTGGTGCATGTGCCTCAGTGGAGGACACTGTGTGTCAACAGTGTGGTGCATGTGTCAACAGGAATGAGTGTCACTATGCTAAGCTGCCTTCATCCTCTTCCGCAGCTTCAGTATGCTGGCTCCGGGTGTGTGTGCGTGTGTGTAGATCAATACGTGTATAAAACGTGTTGGAGACGCGTGTTGGCGGAGGCTGTGTCAACAAGTGGATGTGCGGGCACCCCAGCTGCATGGTCTGTATCTGTGTTTGTACTCTAAGGTGTTTGCTTGCCTTTATATATGCTTGCAGATCGAGCACTAGCTCTGTCCCCCGCCTTCCAGCCCCTGGTTATCTACTACATTGCCCGCGACTAGTTTGTTTCTTATTTATTAAGACCGAGTTAGATGAACTGCATAACCTTGGGCGTTCCTCCTGCTGACCTCACACTGAGGAAGTGCATTCTTGCATCTTTATACTTGAGGTTCTGTTGTGAACATGATTTTGTCCCACTACGAATACATCTATGAATATAGATATATATATATATATATATATATATATATATATATATATATATATATATATATATAAGGGTACCACCCTCTGGCTGGAAGAAGGGGGACCCATAGCCTCGAAGGAAATCACGCATAACGCATTAGAGGGAATGTTTAGATCCCCTCCAATATAGTTTCTGTGTGCTTTTCTCCTACCACCTACTCCATATATATATATATATATATATATATATATATATATATATATATATATATATATATATATATATATATACGCCCCCATAGGGCTTGATATGCTAGAAAAGTTTTCAGTTGCATATTGGCTTGGGATCTTTTAAGCTTGATAGCATTTGTGTTGCTCAGGTGGCCCCAACAAGCGAGGTGACTTGATGAAATATCTGTCCCGCCAAATTGACCACCGAGGCTGTCGGGGATAAGGTTAAAGATCTGATGACGTCCATTTCATTTGAACAGTGTGGTCTAGGAGGTTAAGTATGGATACAATAAGGTGCATGGAGGTGGATGTGGTGGAGGGTGGGCGGGGGGGGGGGTGGAAGTGGTGGGTGTGGTGGAGGGTGGGCGGGGGGGGTGGAAGTGGTGGGTGTGGTGGAGGGTGGGCGGGAGGGTAGTGGTGGGTGTGGTGGAGGGTGGGCGGGGGGGGGGGGGTGGAGGGTGGGCGGGGGGGTAGTGGTGGGTGTGGTGGAGGGTGGGCGGGAGGGAAGTGGTGGGTGTGGTGGAGGGTGGGGCGGGGGGGTAGTGGTGGTGGTGTGGTGGAGGGGGGGGGAGGGAAGTGGTGGGTGTGGTGGAGGGTGGGCGGGGGGGTGTGGTGGGTGTGGTGGAGGGTGGGCGGGGGGTAGTGGTGGGTGTGGTGGAGGGTGGGCGGGAGGGAAGTGGTGGGTGTGGGGGAGGGTGGGGGGGGGGTAGTGGTGGGTGTGGTGGAGGGTGGGCGGGAGGGAAGTGGTGGGTGTGGTGGAGGGTGGGCGGGGGGTGGAAGTGGTGGGTGTGGTGGAGGGTGGGCGGGAGGGAAGTGGTGGGTGTGGTGGAGGGTGGGCGGGAGGGAAGTGGTGGTGTGTGGTGGAGGGTGGGCGGGAGGGAAGTGGTGGGTGTGGTGGAGGGTGGGCGTATGATTGAGGCGGGCGGGGTGGTGCTGGTGACAGGAGAGAACGGGACAGTAGGCCGCCCCCGCCCTTGCCACTACCGCCGCCGCCAGCTGCGTCACCGCCGCCGCCGCCAGCTGCGTCACCGCCGCCGCCTCCGCCGCCAGCTGCGTCACCGCCGCCGCCGCCAGCTGCGTCACCGCCGCCGCCGCCAGCTGCGTCACCGCCGCCGCCGCCAGCTGCTACCAATACAAAAAGATTATCGCTAAGAACTAAGAGAGCTAAGCTGCCAGTATAGGTTAATGGAACTAAATGTCACAACCATAGAGGAGAGACGATACAGGGGATATGATCACAACATTCAAGATACCAAGGGAAATATATAAGGTGAAAGTAACTTAAATTTTAGAGAAAACTTTAAAATGGTACATGAAAGTTTTAAACACAAATAGAAGCTTTAGAAGCTAGTTACAACAAGAGTAGTAGTATGTGAGTCATTCGTGGCCTCACTCTCCTGTAGACACGAATGGGCACAGACATGTAAATAAGGGGCATAACCGGCCGACCCTTCAGTGTTCAAGAGAGAACTGGATAAGCACCTCCAAAGGATACCTGATCAACCAGGCTGTGAGTCATACGTCAGGCTGCGAGCAGCCGCGTCCAACAGCCTGGTTGACCAGGCCAGCAACGAGGAGGCCTGGTCGACAACCGGACCGTGGGGACGCTAAGCCCCGAAATCATCTCAAGATAATCAAGGTACTCGAGATAAACCACAACCACCGCCATCGCCACCTCCACAACCACCACCACAACCACAACCACCACCACCACCACCACAACAGCCTCCTCAACCATAGCCTCCACCACAACTCACATCCCCAGTGATATTTAGCATCCTTCGCCATTTATGGTGCTACAGTCTTCCCGGCTTGGTGCCTTCTTTGGTAATTATTTACTTTCCCCAACAACTACCACAATACCAGCTACAACCACAATCACCACCAGTACCACCACCACAGCCACGACCACCATCACAACCACCAACACAGCCACGACCACCATCACAACCACCAACACAGCCACGACCACCAACACAGCCACGACCACCATCACAAGCACCACCAGTTCTTCAATGTAACATCAGTTACCTTGTCAATTATAATACCACCAGCTAGTATTATATGTCAGTAAAGGTCCGCAATCACGTCCAGTGTTGAGGCACAAGGGAGAGCTCACCATATTGTGCGTTACCTGAGGTCACTGTTACGTCACATAACCTTGTCCAGGTGAGTGGCGGCACACTTGTGTTGCCTCCACATCAACAGTGCTCTCCAGGTGATCCTGTCACAGAGTAAGCAAGATGAAGCAACTGTGAGATTAAGTACTACATCAGCAGCAAGAAGAACAGCCGCAAGAACAGGAGCAGCAAGTACAGCAAGAACAACAACAAAGAGTAGAACAATCTACAAGAGGGATAATCACAAGAACAACAGGCAACAACGTCGTGACTGTAACTACACCATAACAACAAGCATAATCAGACAATGAGAATAACAGCTACTACGACAGCCGCGCCCTCGGGATAACCTTGTGATCTTGCCTTCCACTTATATGCAAATATTGCTAAGTATAATATGAACACTGATCGCCACACTTGGAAATTAACGTAAATATCTAAATAAAAAAAGATCAACATATATTTTCATCTTAAGCGAACCCTCTCTTAGTCTCGTCACGTTGATAAACATGAGAAAATCAGTGGAAGTAATGAGGAAGATTCGAACCCATGCTCTGGGTACCCGCAAGCAAACGCCTTACACCATCCCACCACGACATGGTTAAAAGCAATCAAGTTAATGTGATTTCTTTGTTCATGTTAATATGCATGTTAACTACACCGTTATGACAGTTTTATGTTAAGCTTGTGGTATAAGTCTCTGCATAAGAAGACAAAATAGCGAAGGAGGGTGAGTGAGGGTTGAGGCCCAGAGGCAGGTAATGAATACTTTAGTGTGTGTTATTGTTGTGTTAGTATATGTGGAGAGTCAAGAGAGACCAACTATTTGTTGGATGAAACTGGCTCTCCTCTTGGGTCACATTTCCTCAGATATATTAATATTAGACCTTCCAATAATATTGGTGTAAACACACTGTCATCACACAGCTAATGAGACAGGTAATGACTTTGTGTAATGAATAATGTCGCGATGATATATAAACATCCCCACCTCGCGGCCCGTTTTGTTCTAGCCGGAATGGCCACCAGGTGCGCCATCAATCACGACCGTTTGTCATGTTCAGTTTGACGCTTGACACCTTGTGTTTGTTGTGTGGTCAGCATGGGCGTGTGGGGTCGGCGGGACGCCCACCTCACCACCCATTGTGACCCTTATGGAGAGTATTATAGAGGCGAGTCTTGCCTCACCCAGCGGGCCGCGGGGCAGCTTCCTCAGATGCCATCTCCAAGTCCTGCAGATGGTCACCTCCAACATTTTTCAAATGTTTTCGATGCATTTTTTCAATTAAACACCGCGTATTAGTAGGTTTTAGCTCAGCAGTATTAGGATCATCCAAATATTCAGCAAAACATTGAATATTTTTATCACAGTGGATAAAGGCCCAATAATTGTTTTAATCCTCGTAGTTTTATTAGATATTTTAAAATTAAACATGGTTCACAACTGAATTTAAATTGAAAACTAATTTTTCAGAGTGCAGGTAAATGTAAGACAACCTACTCGTGTAGGCTCAGTGCCTGATGACAAGCAAATATATTTATATATTCAGTAAAACAAAATATTTAAAATTCCAAACATTCTAATTACACGTTTTAATAGTATCCTCTTAATTTATAATGTCCGCTAATGACCGTGTGTCCAAGTTACCTTAATTATGTCACTGCAGGTATACTCACCTGATCCACTGATGAACACAACATCAAAGGACAAAAAACACATTTAAGTCAATGTGATTAAGAGTAAAGAAGATCAGAGTCAAAAATCCAAATTAAAAGTTAATTTAATAAAACAAAACTTAACACCTGCAATACATCTTTCTTGACCATGTAAATTGTTATGACATAAAAATGAAACAAATTATACCTTAATGACTCGGACTATAAAATAATAAAGTATAACAAGAAGTAGTATTGCCAAACCCACAAAACTTGCCAAACTGTTGGAGCAGCATATTAAGACCAGTGGAGGTTGACCCAGCACCGTCAGGCGCCTAGAGCCGACTGCCGGCTGCTGGCAAGTATAACCCTTGCATGTCATGTCTTTATTGTGCACCCCATACCCATCCCGTGGGCGGTGAGGGAAAGGGTTACACAGGCACACACAATGTGTTCAGGAACTGAACCCCATAGTTCGTTTAGCTAAGAAATATATATATATATATATATATATATATATATATATATATATATATATATATATATATATATATATATATATATATATATATATACATATACCTCGCCACATATACATATACATGGCGAGGACCGACAGCCACACAACAACGAACATACAATAACATGATCATAATATACAAGTTAACGTACAATTGACGATAGACTGCTATGGGAGATGGTCGAACACAGGATTATGATTAGACAATCCGCCCAGTGACCGTGGTGTCCACCAGTTCTGCTTGCCTCTTTCTTATGGACTTTTCAATCGCCTTATCTGATTGTCTTTCGTCTATCTAGGAGTTCTTCCGCTTATATATGTGACTGTACAATGTGGCCGTGAATGTTTAATGTGCCAACCATTGCACTAGTGAGTGTAACATGCTGGCCTGGTACATGGGAAGGGGAAGGGGGGGGGGAAGGTCATCTCCTTAGCAACATGAAGTAGACCAAAGTAGCAACCCACTAGAGCCGTCAGTACAATACACGGTGGTGATGATGACGGTTGGTGAAGGCGAGGGAAGCCTCACAGGTGGAGGTGTTGGGAGGCAGGTTGTGGAGACAGTTGTGCTCTGTCACAGACGGTAGTCAGGCCCCGCCGTCTGGGTTACTCTCTGTGATGAGGACGGTCAGTGCGGGGTGACGCCTCTTGTGGTGGTGGTTAACCTGTAGTAATTATGGTGTTGAAAAGTTATGTGCTTGTGGTGGGTGTTGTGAGCAGGGTGTGAGCACTGTCTTGTGCTCTCGTGTGTTCTGCTCGTCTCGAGGCTTAGTATGCCGCTGCACCATATTCTCACTCCGCTAGCACAGCTCGTATTTATAATTAAAGTCAATAAAAACAACAATAGTTTCAAATGATATTTTGAGACAAGGTGGATGGAGGTAGTGAGAGGTGCGGGGGTTTCCCAGATCCTTATCTCTCATTTTACTTAAATGTTTATGGATCTCTTATATATATTAGAGCTTTTTCTGGGTCGGCGTCTCACTGAGTGTTGGGTGTTTACCGGCACTATGACCAGGGAACACCTGGAGCTCTAGCGAGCCTGTTTGCTCAGTCTCAGGTAGAGCCTGGCTCGAAGTTTGGCCAGATCCGCTCAATAACCGTTAAATGTCAGTGTGTGTGTGTGTGTGTGTGTGTGTGTGTGTGTGTGTGTGTGTGTGTGTGTGTGTGTGTGTGTGTGTGTGTGTGTGTGTGTGGCTGGGAGTGGTATCGACCTGCCGTATGTGTTAGTGGACAGTTGTAAGCACCCGTGGATGACATAGTGGTCCACGACAGGGCCCATCTTGGGAGTGGTGACAACAGTCACCACTAAGACACTGGGTAAGGGACAGCCATCATACTCCCAGACCTGTACTTGGTACAACTATGCTCATTATAAATGGTCGACACAGGTGTGTAACTGTTACTCATAACAGTCCCGGCCAAGGTGCACCTGTTCACTATGGAGTGGTGAGGCCAGGTACTCCTGTCAAGAGCACAGGAGTACTATTCATAAGAGGCCAGGCCAGTGTTGACGGCCTCACACTGAATGTTCTTCTGATTGAAACCATTTGTTGCCTGTGTCTTAAGACAGTGACAATTGTGAGCACTCGAGGTCATTTTGTAACTAGTAGCCATGTAGTTAAGTTGATAACTTTATGGCCAGGTGCAGCATTTTGGACCTATGTGACCAAGGATTTTATATGAGAACGATATTGTCCAGCAGTATTACACAGCTGTGGTGACCTCCAGTGATTAGCAGTGACTGAAACATGATCACATGCGGTGTGTGGCCAAGTGATACATGTGTGTATGGCCACGTGATACATGTGTGTGTGGCCACGTGATACATGTGTGTGTGGCCACGTAAATTATGTGATATGACCCACGTGAAATATGTGATTTGAGGCCACATGAAACATAGGATGTGTTGCTACGTGTAATAAGAGATGTGTTGCAACCTGTAATAAGAGATGTGTTGCTACCTGTAATAAGAGATGTGTTGCTACCTGTAATAAGAGATGTGTTGCAGACAATAAGTGACAATAACGGGGTTGTAGGTTATACAGCCAGCCACACACATAAGAAGGGAGGAGGTCTGGGACCGTCCTGGACCATTATCAAGTAGTGTAAGGGGAGAATGGTGGAGACGGTCACTAAGGTAAGAGAATGAGATAATAGACGAGAAGGTTAAAGAATAGGAATAACGTAAGAAGTATTGTAATAGATATAGGAAAGGTTTGAAGTATGGGAATGTATGGAATAAGGAAGACCTGTGGTAATAAGATAACAATATAAGACAATAAAAAGAGTACAAAAATATTAGAAGACTGTAGAAGGAATAAAGATACCGGGAGAAGTACAAATGGCGAAGACATTGAGGTGAAGTGAAGACACTGAGAAAGTAACATAAGAAAAATAAAGGAAAGACTGCCTCGAGGGTTAAGGCTAAGTCAGATCACGTTTGTTAAGAAGGTTGGAGCATTTAAATATGTACTGAGATAGGCAAGCGTCAACAGCAACAGAGCCAGGTTGGGAATGTATGTCAGGCGATTCAACAAGTCGGCGTCTTTGTTAAGTAGAGGCAGGGCAGAATATTTTAAAAGACCAATCTATCGAATGATTTAAAGTCCCTAACATGACAGAAGAGGACATTGTGTTTGCAGACTTAACACTTATTTTGTGGCGTTTTAGATATCATATCACCAAAGTATTGGAGAAGACGAGACGAACAGGAAATAGAGTAGACACCAGCAGCATTAGAAGCAGAAGGAGAACCATAGTACTACGAGGTGTGTTTGTTTGTCGAAAAGAGAACTTTATATCAAGAGAACGAAGGGTATCAGAGACAGTCTTGAGTCCACATATGAATGGAAGGCACATCCCAGTGTCTCTAGTATTGAAAGTTGGTTTAGAATGAAAGAAATTTCTTTTAGCTTAATAATTGATACAGTTGATAAAATTTAAGGAATAACCAAGGCTAGAGAGAGACTTGAAAAAAAAGAGAAATTTCAGAATCAAGAAACCGAGGGCCACTGATGCGTAGGACCCGGAGGAAGAAAGAGACAAGAACACTTTTATTAACAGAAAGAGGATGGTAGGAAAATAGCTGAATGTACATATCACTGTGCATTGGCTTGGGTTAGACAGTGAGAGAGAGACCAGACACAGAGCTGGGAACATATACATACATCAAGGAAAGGATGGAGGGAATTATATTCCCATTCAACTTTAAAATTGATAGAAGGAGCCAGATTGTCAAGAGAGGAGAGGAAAGACTAGAGAAGACTAGCGTCATGAGGCCAAAGAGCAAAATCATCAACATAAGGAAACCAGAAAGAGTGAAGAGTGTCTATAGTGGGAAGAACAGTTTCAAAGTATTCCACAAAGAGATTGGCAAGAACAGGAGAGAGAGGAGAACCCATATCGACACCAAAAGTTCAAAACAAATATTTAGCACTGAAGGAGGAGTTAGTCAAAATAAACAATAAATATTTATCTATAAATAAACAACCGTTTCCAAACTATTATTTATCCAGGTCTTTCATAAATCTAAACTTACAGAATTTATCCTTATTGTTTCGAGTTATATTTTGTGTATTATATATACAACCTTATGTATAGCTGCTTTTGTTATAGCCTTTCATCCATTTATATATTTCACTCATCTCATCGCTTACTCTCCATCGTACTACAGAATGTCAGTTAAGTTTGATAAATCCCGGATGTGACTCGGTCTTAATGGCGCAGTCTTTACCCTAATCTTTGTTTGCTTCATCCGAAAAAAAAACACTTTAGGGCTTGTCTTGCCTTCCCTGCTGTATAGGGCTTCATACTCCCTTTTGCTTTATTTATTTTTAACATTTCTAACTAGTTACACAAATTTTGTTTTCAAAATTCCTTTTCCATTCTTAATCGTATGTACATAGCTTTCATTTTTTAAGATAAGGTTCTTTAGTCCCCATTTGGGGCCATTGGTATTCGACCTGATCATTTATATAGTGTACTATGTTCGAAATTCACATTTGAAATGATATACATTTGTTAATTATATACAGTTTACTCCGTTCCAGTCAGTTGTCTTGTTTCAGATGTCTCATTTTTCTTAATAACAATTAAGAGTATTTTCATTTTAATTCCGTAAGTTCATTTTCCGTTGGCAGGAGGAGCGGCGCGATATTAATAGTGTCGGGGCGCGGTGGGGCCACGGCCGGGGAGAAGGGAAGTGGGGGTGGGAGGAAATTACAAGGGAAGAGGGGGTGAGAGGAAATTGGGTAGAGGGGGAGAGGCTGACGGGTTGAGAAAGGTACCTGTTGCTGACACCAATACCTACCACCAACACCTTCCACTACCATAAACACTTACTGCCACCAACACCTGCCTTATAACTATTATAAATCCCCTTAATTTCAGTATTTAATGAACTCATATATATACTTTGAGGTCAAATAGAGGAACATTTCCACAGTCATCAACTAATGAAAAGTTTTCGATGCCGTTTTTGGAGAAAATGTTTCATGGTTAAACAAAATTTTGTTTGATTAATATACTGTATTCGTAATGCATAAAAGGCGTTCGCTTGGACAGATATGATAGTCCAAGGCTTTATAACTCACTTGATTGAGTTCCTTATCAAAGACCGACGTAATAAGTAAAGGTTGATGATACACAAGGGTGTCCTAAGATGGCTCAAAAGTTGCCACTGTGGACCTAGAAAATACGCGGTCTTAAATTTTATTTTATATTTCACAAACAAAATTTTGGAGGTTCGCTTCTCTCCGTAAACTGAGAACATTGGTTGGTGCCTCTCGTGTTAAAATAATATACACAGTATTGACCAGATAATATTCATGACATTTTGGAGACTAGACTAACAAACTGAAACATGATGCAATAACCAGACTATAATGTAAGATTGTTTATGAATTTATTCCTCAATAACTTCTTGACAAAGTTTACCGTCCTAGTTCAAGATGACAAACACCGCCATTTCTCCTACAGAACAAGTATAATCCATACAAAAAGACCCGTATATATGTATATATATATATATATATATATATATATATATATATATATATATATATATATATATATATATATATATATATATATATATGTTAATATTTCTTCTAAATGTGTCTTAACATATCAAAGTCTCTTAAAAGTTTATCTTGTTTACTCTGCTGGGACACGAGAGAGCCTTGTTTTTATGATTAGAAAACAGGAAGTCTATTATTACTTTTCTTGCTTTTTTTATGTTGTGTGGGTGATGGTGAGCGCTCGTACGCGACGCTAAGCTGAGGCGGAAAGCAGCGTCCGGTGATGATGGTAATATGGGAGCGTCGGTCGTGTAAAGTCCAGCTCTGGATTATGTCCCATTGTAGGAATTTATTGTTGACTTCCCCTCGAGGTAGTGGCTGCTGCTCCGCCCCGCTAAGTGACGGAGAATGGTTCGTGCTACGGGAGGGGGTGAAGATGGAAGAGGGATACCGCCGGACGTGAAGACTGGGTGAAACAGAAGGGGAGGAAGTAGGAATTGCAGTGTTGAGAGTTGGAAAGACAGGGCGGGAATTTAGGGTAGTGGGAAGAGGAAGGGAGCACGGCGGGGCGGGAAACTGCGGAAGTGATTGGAGTGTTAGGGGGGAACCGGTGCAGGCCAAAGAAAGTTTTTAATTATTTTTTTAATTTTGCCCCGAGGGGCGAGTTTATTGGGTAGCGCCACTCATCCTGTGAGTGGACGCACAGCCATAGCAGCATGTACAACACCCTCCAGTAGTAATAAAACCCGCTGGGTTGTTCATCCTGTCACTTGTACCCAGACACAGCTGGGACAATAAAGTTTGTAACATTGGTAAATCAAACGCTTTGAATATTTGTTATAACCTTATTATGTGAATCCTCGTCTCTCTCAACGTAACCTCCTCCTCTCACTCTTTATCTCTACTTTCCTGGCCTTGCTTCTCCTCCTTCCCTGGCCCCTGGTCTCTTCCCGTGGCAGTGATCGCCCAAAGCGCTTCCGTTAATCAAGATCACACCACAGTCAGCATTAAGAGTCGTCAGCTGCCGCCATCACGAGCCACTTTGCGTGTCTTAACTTTTATCTCCCGGTTTTTCCTATACGTTTGCAGGAGGAACCCAGAAAAAGTATAAAAATCTATATAAAATAAAATGTCGTTTGGAGGTTTGAGGCCAAACGCCTCAAAGGTCCCCCATTTTTCTGAACAAATTTTCCAACTGGATTTTGAACTGCAGTAATGCCTTGGTATTTATGGCTTCAACGGGTATTGGTATTGGTTATACCCTTTTTTCACCAATAGGGTATAACCCTACTGGTGAAAAAAAAACAGCTTTCTACCTTCTTTGTGACTAGTTGAGCTTGGAGCTGTTGCCCCCCTGTATGTGTTATATGTGACCTTTTAAAGGAGTGGTCTGGATTAATATGCTAAAGTTTGTTCAGTATTTTAAGTTCCTATGAGAGTCTCACTATCATGTCTCGTCTGTAGTGTTGCTAGTTCTGAAGCTCTCAGCCTTTCCTGGTATGAGAGTTGATTTAATTCTAGAATGATTTTTGTCGCTGTACGTTGTACCTTTTTCAAAAGAAGATATATCCTTCTGAAGATGTGCTCTCCATTCATGAATACAGTAGTCCAAATGTGGGCCCACTAGGGACTTATATCCCTAGTGGATATTGTGAGTTGATACAGTTTGGGATATTGTCTCCTGGGGATGTTGTCTCCAGGGGATGTTGTCTCTAGGGGGGGGGGGATGTCTGTGTGGATGTTGTCTCGAGGGAATGATGTCTCCTGGGAATGATGCCCTCTAGGGAAGACTTATCCTGGGTATATTGTCTCCAGGGGAATGATGTACTCTGGGAATGATGTCCCCCTAGAAAAGATTTCTTCTGGGGATGTCTTCTGGGGAAGGTGTTTCCCGGGAATGTCGTCTCCCAAGAATGTTGTCATACGAGGCTTGTAATAAATGATAGATTAATGTTGTAAACATCGCTGATCTCTGTAAAGGCTCCGAGTTAGGGTAAGACGCGTCGCCTTGACCCCCTCCACCAGGCGTCTTGTTTTTGTTTTGTCTTTTTTCCTTCTTGTGTTGTCTTGTTTCTGAATCAAACAATATTTTTGTTTCATGGTGTGATCACGTCAGGCAGTGACTGGTCATTCTTGACCCTCACCAGCAGTAGTGCGAGTAGTAACAGACAAATCCAACAACACCGCCTAAGAATATCCAAAGAGCTACTGAGCGAAAATGAACCAACTCGTAAACATATCGAGGCTCTGAGAACGCTTCAGCCTTCAACAGTAAGATAAAATTAAATTTAAATAACATTAAATAATGCTAAACAGCCCTTGCTTGGCATTAGCCTGACCGCTTGGGCGGGGACTTGCTGCATTAACAGTGCTGTTGTGGGAAATAAAATTTTAGTGAGAGCGTGGAAATGTGTGTAAAGTGTGGAGGAGTGTGACAGACGCAGCTTTAAGGCTTCAGCAGCCGACTCCAGCACTAAGATGTGTGCTTTGGTCTCCACAGTTTACAGAGTTCCTTCCTTGCCATAACCTTTGTTTTATCAAGAACAAAAAGTATAACATAAGTATGAATAGAGGTAGGCGGGATAGTACCCCCCCTACACACACATACACACACTGTTCTAACATACATAGAGTGGTCGAAATTCTTTGGTGATTCACTTTTCTAAGACGGCGAGTGAAACTGAGGCACAGCTGGGCACCCAGGAGTGTAGGGTCACTGCTGGGCACCCAGGAGTGTAGGGTCACTGCTGGGCACCCAGGAGTGTAGGGTCACTGCTGGGCACCCAGGAGTGTAGGGTCAAGGCTGGGCACCCAGGAGTGTAGGGTCACTGCTGGGCACCCAGGAGTGTAGGGTCAAGGCTGGGCACCCAGGAGTGTAGGGTCACTGCTGGGTACCCAGGAGTGTAGGGTCAAGGCTGGGCACCCAGGAGTGTAGGGTCACTGCTGGGCACCCAGGAGTGTAGGGTCACTGCTGGGCACCCAGGAGTGTAGGGTCAAGGCTGGGCACCCAGGAGTGTAGGGTCACTGCTGGGCACCCAGGAGTGTAGGGTCACTGCTGGGCACCCAGGAGTGTAGGGTCACTGCTGGGCACCCAGGAGTGTAGGGTCAAGGCTGGGCACCCAGGAGTGTAGGGTCACTGCTGGGCACCCAGGAGTGTAGGGTCACTGCTGGGCACCCAGGAGTGTAGAGTCAAGGCTGGGCACCCAGGAGTGTAGGGTCACTGCTGGGCACCCAGGAGTGTAGAGTCAAGGCTGGGCACCCAGGAGTGTAGGGTCACTGCTGGGCACCCAGGAGTGTAGAGTCAAGGCTGGGCACCCAGGAGTGTAGGGTCACTGCTGGGCACCCAGGAGTGTAGGGTCACTGCTGGGCACCCAGGAGTGTAGGGTCACTGCTGGGCACCCAGGAGTGTAGGGTCACTGCTGGGCACCCAGGAGTGTAGAGTCAAGGCTGGGCACCCAGGAGTGTAGGGTCAAGGCTGGGCACCCAGGAGTGTAGGGTCACTGCTGGGCACCCAGGAGTGTAGGGTCACTGCTGGGCACCCAGGAGTGTAGGGTCAAGGCTGGGCGCCCAGGAAGCGTCTCAACTGGAGCCTCAGGAAGAAACATGGAAAGCATCTTAGGAGAGTTGGATGATAAGGTGATGCCAGGTACCTTATGGTGTTCCTCCATCTGGCTCTCTCCTGATGCTGCCTTTACTTTCATCCTATTATCTCCTACTCCAACTCCCCCTTATCCTCCATCCCCCTCCTCTTCCTCATTCATCCTTCCTCCTACTCCCCCTAATCCTCCTCTTCTCATCCTTCGTCCCTCATATTGGTATTCTGTTTCTCCTCCATAAACGCTCACTTTCTCATCTCTGTACTATTTCATATTAGCATAAAATACAAGAGTACAGGCGGGTGCAGAGAGCGTAGTGGTGGCGGCGAGGTTGTTCTTCACACCCCAGTGTAGTGAGGGCAGTAGCCCCGGCTTGTGTAGCTACACCTCACTCGCACCGTCACACTCTTAGGTAAGTACTGTTGGGTACACACCATTATCGTTACCACCATCACTTATCACCACAAACAATACCACCATCACCACCACTGCTATCACCACCACTGCTATCACCACCACTGCTATCACCACCACTGGTGATGCAGTGGTGGTGGGCTCTTCCAGTATGAGACTGATGAAGGTTGAGAGCCTGGTGTTACGGGGACCAACTACTGGTTGTCTACAAGGTTGGGCCAGGTGGGGAACTTTGAGAATGTTGGCATTGTACATAACAGTAAGACCACCAACGATGTCGTTCGAGACTTTCGTTCTAACGTCTCTGGCTCGTTCGTGTACTCAGTTTCCACTTGTCCCTCTTGTGCGTGTGCCCCCTGTATTAAATAAACTGTATTTATCTACCCTATCAGTTTACCTTAGAATATTGTATGTGGTGATCATGTCTCCCCTAACTCTTCTGTCTTTCAGCGACGTGAGGTGTAGTTCCCGTAGTCTCTCCTCGTGGCTCATACCCCTCAGCTCGGGTACTAGTCTGATGGCATACCTTCGAACCTTCTCCAATTTAGTCTTAGCAGCTGTCTATTTCACAGAAACCTATTTACTGCTAGGTGAACAGAGGCGTCAGGTAAAAGAAACTCAGCCCATTTGAAACAAATGGGCTGAGTTGAGCTTAAACGACTCGGCCGGGAGTCGAACCAGAGCCCTTAGGAATTCGACTCTCAAATGGTGTCCACTCAGCCGCAAAGCCCTATTGTTAAGTGCGCGCATGCGCATGTGTTCGTTCTGCAGTTTCATTTAACATTCATCGAATTATTTTTATAACCAGTCTGCACTGTGTAACTTACCAGTGTAAACANAAGATTATTAATATATGTCAGAAACAGGGATTTCGCTAGTGACATCTCATCACTCTGAGATCTCATCCTTCACAGTGACTCGCTCTCTTCTGTTGCATAGGTACTCTCTTATCCACTGGAGTACCTTTTTCGTCACTCCTGCCTGGGTCTTCAGCTTGTGAATTAGTATCTTATTGGATACTGTGTCAAAGGCTTTCTGACTCCAAAATTTAAAAAAATGTGCCTGGGTCATGCTCTGCAATGCTTTGAAGGTGTGGCTGACTTTAACTCTGGAGCGAGCATTTGAGTCGTGTAGCTCTGGCCTCCCCACCTCCACCATCTTCAGTGCTTAGTTGAGATTGAGCCTCTGCTTCTCTGGCTCATCCGTCATCCTTGGTCAGCCAGGAATGTATCTCCCTCCTACTGTTCCCTTGGAGGGGTCCTAGTGTCTGGAACATTATCTTGGTAGTGGCAGTACTGCCCCTCACACTTGCCACCCTTTGGTCACAATACTCACATGCAATGTAAAGCACCCATCCTTCTTTCCCAGCACAATCTTCATTTCACTACCATAATAGTGTGTTTGCTTCCTTCAGCTTTCCCACCAGCAAGACCATTACCCAGGATCACATTAACACCTCAGGATATAAACGTTTCAAACCAGTCATCCATTGAGGCTTAACTGTCGCAATATGAGAAGAAACAGTCTACAGCCACTCACACCAACATCCATAGGGCCTCTTTCCGGGGTGTAGTTGCTAACAGAATTAATAACATGTGTGCAGAGTTTGTTAAGGGTCGTTCCTGTCGACCCCAGGAAGTTTTATTAACTGTAACCCAGGTACTGTGGTCCTCGTCTCGTATTTCTCCACTGGGTTTAGAATAAGTAAGGGTGAGTGGAGTCCCTTGTTACTTAGTGTGTGGTCTACATTCATTATTACTGTTACTGTACTACTGGTAGTTAGGTGGCGTGGGTGTAGGTGGTGTGGGTGTAGGTGGTGTGGGTGCAGGTGGCGTGGCCGCAAATGATCATAACACAGCTGTCTCCTCGACGGTATATATCCTTCACAGCTGTGAGGTGAGCTAGACGGCTGGCCCCGACCCGCCTTGAGTCGACCAAGGCTCTTCCCAGACCCAGCATCACGTGGCCCCACACCAGGGGTCCTCATCATCCTTGTGAATATGGTGATTTGATGTTGGTGTGAAGGGCATCTTCAATAATGGTCAGAAGGGTAAGAATGTAGGGTGATGGAGTAAGGGACTAGCATGAAGGAGGGAAGTAAAGGGGACAGGGAGAAAAGTGATAAAGGGCGATAATGAGAAGAACGTGGACATTGCGTGGGAGAAGTGTGGATAACTGAAGATAATTATGGGTTTACGGAGGAAGGTGCGCGTGGAGGGGAGGTGTGTGTAGAGTGGGAAGTTGTGGATTGAAGGTGAGAGTATGGGTGGAGGTAGTGAGGTGTGGGGTTGGGGTTGAGAGTGTGGGTGGAAAGAGACGTGTGGATGGAAGAGAAATGTGTGGTGAAAGACGGGGAGAAGAGCTTAGTGAGAGAAAATGTAAGGAGCTGGGAAGCCCTTGGCACTCTCTTGGCTGTCCTGAATGAGACGCCGTGTTCCTGGGAGATGGTACTGAGGCAATGTCTTCACAATTCATATCTTTCTTCTCCAGCAAAATAGTTTCATATTTGACTGTATGTGGTCTTCTATTGAGCTTTGGTTTTCTTGTTGCTTGTTAGGCATGTTCTGTAAGATGTTCATGCAATCCAGTGGTTGGGAAGGCATCCTTTAACATACCGCCGACATCACACACCCAATATTCACGGAGACCCAACACACAACTGGACCCCGAGAGTAGGGAATGTGTTGAAGATTCACAAGATGCTCTCTCACCACCTGCTTACCTCCCTATTATTATGGAGTCTGTCCGTGAGGAGATGCACCGTCGTTACATTATGGAGTCTGTCCGTGAGGAGACGCAGCCGTTGTTACATTATGGGAGTCTGTCCGTGATGAGACGTAGCCACCGTTACATTATGGGGTCTGTCCGTGAGAGACGTAATGGGCGTGATGCAGCAGTCATTACATTATGGGAGTCTGTCAAAGAGAGACGCAGCAGTCATTACATTATGGGGGCCGTCCGTGAAATGCAGTGGTCGTTACATTAGGGCCTGTCCGTGAGGAAACGCAACAGTCTTTACATTACGTAAGTAAATTAACCTTGAGAGAATCAACATAGGAGATAGTTGTGTAAACAAAGGTTACTTGAGAGATTATATTAAAGATATAGTATCTCCTCTGTCGACGTTATTTCAGTGTTTATTACGTTATGTAGTCGCCACACATCCTGTTTTTCACAACCATGGCCTCATGGGTAGTGGGACACTATTTGCTGTCTCAAGCTACCGCTCAGTTGGGTAGGTGTGGTGCAAGACTAGTAACTGTGTGACTCATCATAGATGTAAGGTGCCTGTATAGTGATTGTTGTGAGCCTCTTGTTGAATCACTTTTGATATAAAAGATTATTGATGTGTGTAGGTGATTGTATATGTATGTGTATGTATATGATATGTATATATATGTACATGTATGTATGTATGAGTATGTGTTATATGTACATACATTAATAATTGTGTAACTAGCATCAAAAGATTGTTATTTGCTTAGCTAAACGAACTAGAGGGTTCAGTTTTTGAACCGATTATGTGCCTCTCTAACCCTTTACACCACCGCCCACGGGATGGGTATGGAGTGCGTAATAGAGAAAAACTGAATTGGGCCTCCACTCTTCAAACAGAATTGGTTGCCATAATCCTTTCACTCGAGCGCGTATATGAATCCAAAGTTGACACGCTAATTGCAAGTGACTCCTTGTCATCCTTGACTGCCCTCAGCTTCCCAAGGCATAACTGTGACATACTTGTCTCTGAACCGAGACACAGATATGGTGAAATAATCAATGATGGAGTCAGAGTGTGTCTCCTGTGGTTTCCTTCCCATATTGGTCTCCGAATGCATGATAGAACTGACGAGTTGGCCAAGACTTTTGCTCATAAAGAGGGAATTGATTACCATCTTGGACTGCCTTTGAGCAGCGTGAGCGCAGTAATATTCCGAAAACATCAACAAAATTTCGTAGAGTTGAGGTAAAATAAAATTCACACCAGTTTACTCCGTCTATCATCATTCTATTATGCAGGAAAAACCGCAAGTCTATGGGTCATCCAATAAGGTTAGTAGACTTCTAGATGTTACTACTGCTAGGTTTAGGCTCGGCTACAAGTACCTCTGGGAGTTTGTAACATCTGCTGATGTAGATTTGACTAACTGTAAACTCTGTCAGCAGAACTACTCGCATATCTTGCATCATTATATAATGGAATGTGAAAAAATAGCAGAATTCAGAGATAACACCATCAATGGAGTCCAAGAAATGTGTAAGTACTTCATCATGATGTTCCGCCAGGAATCTTAGCGAAGTATCCAAAATTTGCTTACTATAGGTGCAGCCTGTACATGACTGTAAAGCTGCCGCCCAGTTGGGTGGGTGTGGAGCAAGACTAGTAACTGGTCCTAACTGATATACACAATATATATATATATATATATATATATATATATATATATATATATATATATATATATATACATACATATATATATATATATATTATATATATATATAACATATATATATATATATATATATATATATATATATATATATATATATATATATATATATATATATATGTATATATATATATATGTTCAAAAAGAGTGTCACTTGCTTAGCTAAATGAGCTATGGGATTCAGTTCCTGAAGCCATTATGTGCCTCTGTAACCCTTTCCTCCATCGCCCACGGGATGGGTATGGGGTGCATAATAAAGAATCTACAGTTTAGTCTTGTACAAATTGTCTCTGATGAAGGACACGTTGCTGTTGTCCGAAAGTGCTAATGACCACAGGGAGTCCATGGTGTGTGTAGCAGGCGGTCGGCATACGGTCGTGTGTGTAATTACCTAAGTGTAGTTACAGGATGAGAGCTACGCTCGTGGTGTCCCGTCTTCCCAGCACTCTTTGTCATATAACGCTTTGAAACTACTGACGGTCTTGGCCTCCACCACCTTCTCACCTAACTTGTTCCAACCGTCTACCACTCTGTTTGCGAAAGTGAATTTTCTTATATTTCTTTGGCATCTGTGTTTAGCTAGTTTAAATTTATGACCTTTTGTTCTTAAAGTTCCAGGTTTCAGGAAATCTTCCCTATCGATTATATCAATTCCTGTTACTATTTTGTATGTAGTGATCATATCACCTCTTTTTCTTCTGAATTCTAGTTTTGGCATATTTAATGCCTCTAACCTCTCCTCGTAGCTCTTGCCCTTCAGTTCTGGGAGCCACTTAGTAGCATGTCTACTAAGTGGCTGAAGTAGCAGAACTGAAGACTGTTGTGGTCGATGAGGACCATGCAAGATACTTCTTGTTTATAACGGAATCCCCAAAGGCTCCGGACCTTTACTATTCCTTTTAGGACCTTTTAGGCCCTTTACTATTCCTGATCTATATGAGTGACGACCTAATAATGCAGGCAGAGGCCTACATGACCGTGTTTACAAACGAAACAAGATTATGAGAACTTTGTGACTGATGACGACTACAGAGCAATCTAATGCATGGTTGCTGGGCTTTAATACCATTATTAGTAAGGTGATTAGAATAATAACAAAGAACAGGAGAACAGCAAGTCGGAACTCAATAACTAAAGGATAAGTTCTAGGACTAGATATATCGCCAAGTGTTTTCCCAGAGGCACAGTAATAGGGTAACGTCAGTGACATGTGTGGACATAAGGACAACCTTCGGAAACCTTGACAAGAACACATTCAGAACACTGTATAGCACCTTGCGAGGCTGTCCTGGAGACTCTGCCCCACCGCCCACCTTACCAAGCACACAAAGGGGCACTTCAAAAGGATCAGAAATTTACAGCGAAGCGGGACTTGATACTAAGTGTAATTGAGTCACCAGGAAAGCTTGAAGAAACTGCTTCTAACAACGTTAGAAAAGACAATAGTGAGACAAAATATGATAAACATAACCTAAATGACTTAGGAGGAGTGACAGCGTAGATAAGTAGGCATAATGTTTACAATAAACATTAGTAAAAGAAGAGAACATGGACGAAGGCTAGACATAGACAAGCCATAGAGATGTGAGGAAAGGAAGAGGTCGTGATAAAATACCTACACTATTAACAGTTAGTGTACATTAATAGTTACAAAAATAGATAAGATAGAAGGTCGCTGGTCATTACATTAAACAATTATCACCTGACAGAGCAGGATCCAAAAGTTGAAACTCAAGTCATATAGCCACAAATAGTGGAGGTATGTGAATGCATGCATTAACCCAGCCACCTACCGAGAGCAATTAACAAAAAATATCTAAACTGTAAATAATAATTATGTTGGTAGTGGCCACGGTCAAGCCGCTGCTGGCAGCAGTCGTTAGAGATGCCTTTTCCTCCTTATAAGAAACTACGTTTTTTTCTCAACATTGCAGCTAAAAGGTGTGCAAGAGGTGTTTGATGGTCTGTGATGACTGTGTGAGTGGAGACGGGCGACTAACTGCGCCCTCTACCTAACACGCAACCCCTTCAAGACAGTCCTTATGTTTATTGAGTTAGCGGAAGGTGGGAGGGAGAGTGTGCGTGTACTCACCTAGTTGTGCTTGCGGGGGTGTTGATCTCTGGCTCTTTGGTCCCACCTTTCAATTGACAATCAACTGTCAGTCAACTGTGTGTGTGTTAGTGTGTGCGACAGACAACCAGACACACACACACACACACACACACACACACACACACACACACACACACACACACACACACACACACACATATGCACAATACAGACAAAGACATACACACAAGCGGTACATAAAGAGCTATCCTTCACTCCCCAGTAATCAGTGATAGGTAAGCACCCCGCAGCACACACCAAGTTCAGACCTCTGCCAACATATCCTAATTGATGCGAAAGCTCTATACGTTAAGTTCCCATTAACATCGCCCAGAGCACACAATGTAGCCTGAAAATGTAAAATACAATTTTTTTTATATTCAGATGCAGGTAAGTGAATACGGCATCAGTGTAGCGCCTGAGTGAATACTTGTTGTGTGGGTCGTCCAGAAGTACGCCCTCTTGTGCCTTACGCCAGAGAGAAGTATTATGGTCACTTTAATATGTTCATGGTTATGGGAACTGGCAATGTAAGACACGTTATGTGTATACACAAATAGGGAAGAAGGAAAGGGGTAAGAGAGGCGAGGTTAAGGTTTTTCAGAGTGTAACAGCAAGGGAAAGGTACAGGTGGGGTTTGGCCAAGCAGGGCTCGTTATGTGGTCAGGTGGTGGACAAAGGCAGGTGGTGGGGCTCAGCATTTGGGCATTTACAGCAGGAGCCAACAAGGGGCTGACACGGTATTGATCAGCAGGACCAGCAGCAGCGGACGGGGGCCCGGCCCTGAGTCCTGGGGTCCTGAGTCCTGGTGTAGGTGGCCTGGACTGGTGGGCCTCGTTTCCTGCTCATCTTCCTCACACTCACAACCAGGGGCACCTACCACACAACCAGGGGCACCTACCACACAACCAGGGGCACCTACCACACAACCAGGGCACCTACCACACAACCAGGGCACCTATCACACAACCAGGGGCACCTACCACACAACCAGGGGCACCTACCACACAACCAGGGGCACCTATCACACAACCAGGGGCACCTACCACACAACCAGGGGCACCTACCACACAACCAGGGGCACCTACCACACAACCAGGGCACCTACCACACAACCAGGGCACCTACCACACAACCAGGGCACCTACCACACAACCAGGGCACCTACCACACAACCAGGGGCACCTACCACACAACCAGGGGCACCTACCACACAACCAGGGCACCTATCACACAACCAGGGGCACCTACCACACAACCAGGGGCACCTACCACACAACCAGGGCACCTATCACACAACCAGGGGCACCTATCACACAACCAGGGGCACCTACCACACAACCAGGGCACCTACCACACAACCAGGGCACCTACCACACAACCAGGGCACCTACCACACAACCAGGGCACCTACCACACAACCAGGGCACCTACCACACAACCAGGGGCACCTACCACACAACCAGGGCACCTACCACACAACCAGGGGCACCTACCACACAACCAGAGCACCTGCCACAAATTAAGTCCGCACGAAGATTTGAACAGACCGACAGTCGATTACGTCGCACATGCTTAACATGTACATAATCCTAATTAGTCCTCCCTTTTCAATATAAATAAGCTTTGAAATTGTAAGCTAATTGTATGTGTTTGGTACTTGTAGGGGTTTGTTCTCTCTCTCTCTCTCTCTCTCTCTCTCTCTCTCTCTCTCTCTCTCTCTCTCTCTCTCTAATATAAAAATTTATATTTAATCCTTATAATCCTAATATTCCTTGATCCTTCTGAAGATGTATTAGTAATTACGAAACTCCTTAAAGAAATTCCTTTTTCAATTCTTCCTCCGTGGTCTGACACTCTTATATATATATATATATATATATATATATATATATATATATATATATATATATATATATATATATATATATATATATACATATGTGTGTGTGTGTTGTTGCCACATATGGCTTTGCTGGTGTTGTGGACAAGTATAGTGAGTGCAGCATGTGTGTGTGAGCACGCTGGTGAGGGAGAGTCTTCCTGTTACACTGTATTATGTTGCTACTGTTGCTTCTGCTGTTTGTGCAACTGCATTGCCGCTACTATTATGGCTGAATAATCATGTAGAGAAACACCATATAAAGAGTTAACATTATTGAAGATAACGTTTCGATTGTATGGTTTTTATCACATTAAAATTCAAATTCAAAAATTCAAAATTTTATTCATGTAACAGTACATACATAGAAGATGAGTTACAAACATAAAGTTGGAGTTAGAGATAAAGCTAGTACATGCAATACCTAAAGCCACTAATACGTATAGTGCTTCGGGCAAGATATATGTCAGATCAGACATATATCAGATACAGAGCATCTGATTATAACGGAGAAAACAGCCCATCACCATTCAAATTATGGAGTCCATAGTTACTATGGACGGAATGTCCAAAATATGAACTGTTGTATCTCTCAGAAAAGTTGGTTTTGTCCTATTGGAGTATTAAAAGGTGTCACTTAGAGTAGTGGGACCACCCGACACACACATGAGACGTTACCTAGAGTAGTGGGACCACCCGACACACACGGGAGACGTTACTTAGAGTAGTGGGACCACCCGACACACACATGAGACGTTACCTAGAGTAGTGGGACCACCCGACACACACATGAGACGTTACCTAGAGTAGTGGGACCACCCGACACACACATGAGACGTTACCTAGAGTAGTGGGACCACCCGACACACACGGGAGACGTTACTTAGAGTAGTGGGACCACCCGACACACACATGAGACGTTACCTAGAGTAGTGGGACCACCCGACACACACATGAGACGTTACCTAGAGTAGTGGGACCACCCGACACACACATGAGACGTTACCTAGAGTAGTGGGACCACCCGACACACACGGGAGACGTTACCTAGAGTAGTGGGACCACCCGACACACACATGAGACGTTACCTAGAGTAGTGGGACCACCCGACACACACATGAGACGTTACCTAGAGTAGTGGGACCACCCGACACACACATGAGACGTTACCTAGAGTAGTGGGACCACCCGACACACACATGAGACGTTACCTAGAGTAGTGGGACCACCCGACACACACGGGAGACGTTACCTAGAGTAGTGGGACCACCCGACACACACATGAAACGTTACCTAGAGTAGTGGGACCACCCGACACACACATGAAACGTTACCTAGAGTAGTGGGCCCACCCGACACACACATGAGACGTTACCTAGAGTAGTGGGACCACCCGACACACACATGAGACGTTACCTAGAGTAGTGGGACCACCCGACACACACATGAGACGTTACCTAGAGTAGTGGGACCACCCGACACACACATGAGACGTTACTTAGGTGTACAGTTATGGCTGTTCTCTTGACAAGGATGCTGGCTTGTGGCTGTTTTGTACACAACTTTTATAGCAGCTTGTATGTAGGTGTTGTGGTGTGAGTGTTGACACTGTGAGGTGTTGTGGTGTGAGTGTTGACACTGTGAGGTGTTGTGGTGTGAGTGTTGACACTGTGAGGTGTTGTGGTGGGAGTGTTGACACTGTGAGGTGTTGTGGTGGGAGTGTTGACACTGTGAGGTGTTGTGGTGTGAGTGTTGACACTGTGAGGTGTTGTGGTGTGAGTGTTGACACTGTGAGGTGTTGTGGTGTGAGTGTTGACACTGTGAGGTGTTGTGGTGGGAGTGTTGACACTGTGAGGTGTTGTGGTGTGAGTGTTGACACTGTGAGGTGTTGTGGTGTGAGTGTTGACACTGTGAGGTGTTGTGGTGTGAGTGTTGACACTGTGAGGTGTTGTGGTGGGAGTGTTGACACTGTGAGGTGTTGTGGTGGGAGTGTTGACACTGTGAGGTGTTGTGGTGTGAGTGTTGACACTGTGAGGTGTTGTGGTGTGAGTGTTGACACTGTGAGGTGTTGTGGTGTGAGTGTTGACACTGTGAGGTGTTGTGGTGGGAGTGTTGACACTGTGAGGTGTTGTGGTGTGAGTGTTGACACTGTGAGGTGTTGTGGTGTGAGTGTTGACACTGTGAGGTGTTGTGGTGTGAGTGTTGACACTGTGAGGTGTTGTGGTGTGAGTGTTGACACTGTGAGGTGTTGTAGTGTGTGTGTTGACACTCTGAGGTGTTGTGGTGTGAGTGTTGACACTGTGAGGTGTTGTGGTGTGAGTGTTGACACTGTGAGGTGTTGTGGTGTGAGTGTTGACACTGTGAGGTGTTGTGGTGTGAGTGTTGACACTGTGAGGTGTTGTGGTGGGGGTGTTGGCACTGTGAGGTGTTGTGGTGGGGGTGTTGGCACTGTGAGGTGTTGTGGTGTGAGTGTTGACACTGTGAGGTATTGTGGTGTGAGTGTTGACACTGTGAGGTATTGTGGTGTGAGTGTTGACACTGTGAGGTGTTCTAAGGTTCAGGAAGACATCGTGGGAGGTATTGGCCCTCATCTTTAAAGAACTGCTGGTAACATACTCTTAAATGCACTGACAAAGTCTCCAATGACTGTGACCTTTCACGCCATCATATTATGGTGGCGGGAGTAAAAGTGAACGATCAACAACCTCTCCACTTACTAATGCGTTTCATTTGTCCACAAAATGGAACGGTCCGTTGGAAATGCGACGCATTAATAACAAATATAGGACCGTAATATTGACCTGTTCTGTACACCAGCCCCGGAAGGTCAACCATTCCGTCCTGTCATAACAGTACATCGCATTTTAAAGTATAAATCTCCCTAAGGTCATAAACTGAAGGATTACAAATCGCGTCACTTTTGTGAGCCGCTGTGCTGTCCCGTTTTCTATTGGATCCTCGGTTAGGTTAGGTTGGGGTCATCAGTTTAGTGACGTCATGAACACTGGAGAGGACGGGCTGGATTAGTATGGTTGCTTGGGTTCGTACATTTCTAGCTTTCGTACATTTCGTTAGTAAAACAGTTGCATTACTAACGGAGTGGCAAAAGGTGAAGATGGGCTGTGTTTTGTTTATTTATAACATCACCCCATAAAAACACAGCCCATCTTCTTCAGCCCAGAGTGTGTGTCTCTCGACACACACACTCTCTCGTTCTCTCTTTCACTCTGTCTCTTTTTTCCCTCTCTATCTCTTTCTCTTTTTAAACTAAAACCCTCTTTCCCCTCTCTTTCTCTTTCTCGTGCTGTGATCACAGCACCAGCGATCGTCTAGTGCCGTGGTCACAGTAGCAGCGTTGTTGATGGCAACACCCGCCACGACCTGGGTTCGAATCCTGAAGGGTCATAGAGTTTAAGTAATTCTATGCTTGGGGACCAATCAAGCTTTGCATATATATATATATATATATATATATATATATATATATATATATATATATATATATATATATATATATATATATTATATGTATATATATATATGTATATATGTATATGTATATATATATATGTATATATATATATATATATATGTATATATGTATATATATATATATGTATGTATATGTATATATATATATGTATATGTATATATATACTATATACATACAATATAATATTAAGTATCCCTGAAACAAAAATGTGGGCGAAAGGATCACAGCGTCAAGGCAGTGTTCAATGCCTTGTAGTAATTGTGACAAATCTGCGTAGACGAAATATGGGGAGATCAGAAGGACAGGAGTGTGTGGACCATTAGTGCGTGTGCCATATTAGTGGCATCAAGGAAGCTTTCGTCACCCTTACAAACCATCAATTTTATCATTATACCTTCATCAAAGAAGTAAATATTACAAGGAAATACAAACGTTCTTTATTGGAGAGCCATGAAATAGTCAGCATTTTATTGCAAGTTGCTATATTCTTAATATAACATTTTCGTACTTTATTCGCTTAATATTTGGCACGTGTGGAATCGCCCCCACCTTTACCTCACCTTCATAAGAAACTGCTTATCTTCCTTACAAGCTAATCATCATTTTCCATAAAGGCTTCCCTATTATTCCGATTTCTCTACATGCTTTTGTAACTCTTTGTTATTGTTGTTGTTGTTGCTACTGCTTCTCTACTACTACTGCCACAACTTCTGCTGCTACTACTTTTTCTACAGTTGTTAATAGTAATTATGAATATTTAACCTGGGGATTGATGTGAACATATTGGATTACTGGTTTTCAATCGAAGCCTTGACCCCTTCGCGAGGTGGAGTGGCGAGAACCATTTTAGTTTTAACTACAATACAGGAGTGCTGCAGCAGCACGGCTGTCGGACCAATCGTGGCAGCTCCTGAACTTAATCCATCCACTATGTGTAAGTCTGACCTAAGTTTACTTTTTAAACTGTCCAAACTAATGATGTCTTAAGTTAACTTTATCCACAGATCAACTACCCATATTATCTTCACCAATTTTCTTTATCAGGTTTGAGTTTGTGTTAAGACCCTTATCTTGGGACCTTTTGTGTTGGGACCCCTTGTGTTTAGACCCCTTGTGTTGGGACCCCCTTGTGTTGGGACCCCTTGTGTTTGGACCCCTTATGTTGGGACCCCTTGTGTTGGGACCCCTTGTGTTGGGACCCCTTGTGTTGGGACCCTTTGTGTTGGGACCCCCTTGTGTTGGGACCCCTTGTGTTGGGACCCCTTGTGTTGGGACCCCTTGTGTTTGGACCCTTTGTGTTGGGACCCCTTGTGTTGGGACCCCTTGTGTTTGGACCCCTTTTGTTGGGACCCCTTGTGTTGGGACCCCTTGTGTTGAGACCCCTTGTGTTGGGACCCCTTGTGTTGAGACCCCTTGTGTTGGGACCCCTTGTGTTGGGACCCCTTGTGTTGGGACCCCTTGTGTTGGGACCCCTTGTGTTGAGACCCCTTGTGTTGGGACCCCTTGTGTTGGGACCCCTTGTGTTGGGACCCCTTGTGTTGGGACCCCTTGTCTTGTAAACCTTGTCTTTGTACCCTTGTTTTCTGAACCTTGTTATACAAGGTGTTATATGTATCATGTTACTATGCAGGAAGAGTATGGGTCATCCAGTAAGGTTGGCAGACTTCTTGACCTCACTACCCTCAGGCTTAGGTTCGGCTACGTGTGCCTCTGGAAGCTTGCGTCACCTGTTGAAGTAGATCTGACCAAACGTATATATAGACGGCAAAACTATTCACATACCTTACGAAGATATTTAATTGAATGTTATGAAAACCGACAGTTTAGAGGTAACTGTATTAATAATATTTAAGGAATGTTTATGTATAAGTAATGGTAATATCTATTCACAGACATAATAACATAGGATAAATACTCACACTTGTGTATTTGTGAGATTTATATAAAGAAATTACACCAAGTCTTTCGTACTCTCCTGAGTGCTTTGTCAAGGTCTGAGTGTGAGGTGAGGACAAGACTTGCATCTCAGCGTCTAATCTGATTACGATTAATCAATGTCACACTGATTAGACGTTGAGATGCAAGTCTTGTCCTCACCACACACTCAGACCTTGACAAAACACTCAGGAGAGTGCGAAAGACTTGGTGTAATTTCTTTATATAAATTTCACAAATACACAAGGGTGGGTTTTTATCCAATGTTTGTATTATTTTATCCGGGATGACATATTAACCAAAATTCTAGGACCATATCGTTAAGTATAGTCGTGTAATTAAATCCTTGTTACTTTGTCACAAATTTGAGGCACTACAAAATTTTAGCTTACAGAACATTGCGGGTTCAGCTCCTGAGCAAATTATGTTCCTCTATAAACTAAACACTATGGAGGTCTTGCTGGAAGTTAAATCTAAGGACCTGTCTCCCGTTTTATAAATAAGCTTTTAAATGAATAATCTTTCACAATTCTAGAACGATACTTACCTTTTTAAAGAGAACATTCAATTGTTTACCAAGTTCCTCCTCACAGACTTTAAAAGTCTTATGCAAGCATTTCCATCATTTGTAGAAATAAAACCTGTTATTATGTCATATCTGAGAAACTTGAGACTAAGAACAAAATGGGTTGGTAAACAATAGGTAAACATCCTTTGTCTTGCCGTGGAGGCTGTGGGCGACACATGAACATAGAGGCCATATTGGCCGAGTGTAAGGATGGCGTGAGGCGGTAACAACAGTGTCTGGTCAGGACTGGCAACCGCAGCCAGCTATTACGGCTGGAACATGTTGGTAAGTTAAGATTTGATTAACTTACTTGATTAATTACCTTGTTATCTAGTTATTATGACGCCTCGGTAAACACTGCTTGATTGCAAAGGTGAGAAGTCTAATTCTAAGGTTACAGTCTGTCTTAGGGACTTTAGTAAGAAATAATTGTGTGTTGGTGTGTGTGTGTGTGTGTGTGTGTGTGTGTGTGTGTGTGTGTGTGTGGTGTGTGTTGGTGTGTGTGTGTGTATGTTTATCTATGTGTGTTTATCTATCTGTGTTTACAGGAGTGAGTTATGACTCCTGGGTCCCGCCTAATTGTTATCTGGTCCACGTAAGTCACAATCATCTCCTCGATCATTGTCATATCTGCTCTTGAAGTTGTCTTGGGCTTCACTTGAAATATCTGTCACCCACACACGCCAGCCGTGTCCTGGTGTGTGTGACACGCCAGGACACGCCAGCCGTGTCCTGGTTGCAAGACCAGGCAATATTTACATGTGTTTCTCACTTTCCGTATTCCCCGGCGCATACCACGTACATAATATACTAGGATATTTTGTAGAAAAACTTTTAGTATGTTTCATCATACATTTATTGATTTTTTTGGGGGGAAACATATGATTTTGTACATGTAAATACATTATATATATTCTATTAGTTGGGGACCTAAGAATAGCTAGATATTCTTAGTTTTGTTACCATTTTCGTGGCATATCTCTGGTCTATTCAAGTTATTTGCTATGTCTCCAGCTGTGTGAACACTACATACTCAGGACTTGGTAATGGTCCAGGACGGACCGAAACGTCGTCGCTTCTCCATCTTGTGTTGTGTGGTCTGGTCACCATAGCACTACATTCTCAGCTCTTGGCTTCAGGCTATCTAGCTTTATACAATTTTCTGAATGCATTTTTGTTTTGATTTTGTAAAACATATTAATGAATTAGCTTCAATTCACGTCTACTGATGTGTTTGTGCTCTTCTGGAGTCGGCGTGGGTTAACTTCTAGCTTTAATCAACGTTTATTTTCAGAGAGACGTGTCGCATCCCTCTAAGCGCTCTATTGTTCTTCTAGTTTTCCGTTTCCTGTTACACTATTTGTCTCTTTACAATTGCCAGGGTTACTTTCCTGAAGCACTTGTTTGACATTGAATGCAGCGGATTTAGGTTGTACAAAAATATAGTCTCTATTTATCGCTCCTCAACATTATCATATGAGCAAACATTACTATCTGTGAGCCTATTTCATCTATTATGTCATTAACGTTTATCAAGAACAACACTGCTTCTAAAACTGATCGCAATTTATTGACCTCCAATGTGATACCTCATCTGCCTCTCCCACTCGTTGCTTCCTGTCCAAGCTGTCTCTTAAACAGTTTAATATACACTGGGTTAGTGATGGACTTGTGCCTGTCAACCCCTGAAGGGTTATTAAGGTCTGTATGACTGTTTACACACCACCAGCACGGTACTATAGTCCTGGCATATGGTCAGGCCTTTGATTACCCAGGAAGATGCAGTCTGACCAACTCTCTATTATGTTATCGTTATGTGGAGCTGTAATAACTTTGTCACGCATGAAAATCCTTTTCTGAACCAGGCCGGTGTTTAGAGACAAAATTCAGCTGTTTACCTGAATTTACCTGAGAGCCACTAACCCACTAGTGGCCTCGACGAGAACAGGAAGACGGCGGGTTTTCAATGGCCCCCCCCTCCATTTGTCCTGAGGATTTTTCTAGCTGGATTTTTTAATTAAATGGTTTTGGTATTTACGGATTCAGCGTGTAGGCGATTCCATGGTTGTTTTTAACCCTGTGGGTGAACAAGCATGTGTGCGTGTGTATGTATGTGTATTCACCTATTTGTACTCACCTATTTGGGTCTGCAGGATCGAGCTCTAACTCTTGGGCACCACTTTTCTAGACGTTGGTTGTCTTATGTAATGACTCCTGGCCTATTTCTCTATCATACCGGCTTTTAAATTTATGAATGGATTGGGCTGTGTGTGTGTGTGTGTGTGTGTGTGTGTGTGTGTGTGTGTGTGTGTGTGTGTGTGTGTGGTGGTGTGTGTGTGTTGGGTTCATGGGGTTTTTGTTAGCTTTTGTACGTAATGTTACACGAAGACAAGTTGAATAATTTTAGTTATAATTTTTTCCTTCATCATTACTACAAATGTTTGTTGAGTGGCAAAGTAGGAAGGGATAAAAGGTGTTGTTAATGAGTGTATCTTTCCTTGTGTTGACAGGCCGAGCGGGAAGGATGGCAGTAACGACATATTCCGAGAGGCGGGCTGGGGCGGCCGGGTCACCCTCTTGGGCGGCCCACACCCCCACCCCCACGGCTGGTGGACAGCCTATCACTGGGTGAGTGACACCTACACCCAACGTTGGCGGGGAAGGGGCTAGGGTGGGGGGATGATAGGGGGAAGCAGTGTTGGTACGAGGCTGTCGGGGGAAGGGGGAGGGGGAAGGGGGAGGGGAAGGGGGATTTGGGAAAAGGCAATTACACCAAAATGATTGAGGTTTCCAAAAACCTTTTCGCGCCCAACAGATGAGGGTTTAGAAGAGCCAACTTAACCCTTAGAACAATGAAGAGTACCTTTGACATTAAAGAAAGGAAGGTTCAACTGGTAAGAAGTTCTTGGAGTACAAGAACTTCTGGAGAACAAGAACTGGAGTATAGTACATTATAACCCAGAAATAAAACTTTATTATCATATATTTAACAATAATTCATAATTCAGTATAATCACTTAAGTATTAACGTGTCAATATATAACGCATTGGTGTGATCCGGGTTCGATTCCCGGGCGGGACAGAAATG
>WNGS01005997.1:11515994-11566958 GCA_020271785.1 Procambarus virginalis | reverse complement strand
ACACCAACAACTACCACAACAACAGAAACTAAACCAACAACCACTACAACAACAGAAACTACACTAACAACCACCACAACAGGAACTACACCGACAACCACTACAACAACAGAAACTACACCAACAACCACCACCACAACAGAAACTACACCAACAACCACCACAACAACAGAAACTACACCAACAACCACCACAACAACAGAAACTACACCAACAACCACCACAACAACAGAAACTACAACAACAACCACCACAACAACAGAAACTACACCAACAACCACCACCACAACAGAAACTACACCAAAAACCACCACAACAACAGAAACTACACCAACAACCACCACAACAACAGAAACTACACCAAAAACCACCACAACAACAGAAACTAGACCAACAACCACCACAACAACAAAAATTACACCAACAACCACCACAACAACAGAAACTACACCAACAACCACCACAACAACAGAAACTACACCAACAACCACCACAACAACAGAAACTACACCAACAACCACAACAACAGAAACTACACCAACAACCACCACAACAACAGAAACTACACCAACAACCACCACAACAACAGAAACTACACCAACAACCACCACAACAACAGAAACTACACCAACAACCACCACAACAACAGAAACTACACCAACAACCACCACAACAACAGAAACTACAACAACAACCACCACAACATTAGAAACTACAACAACAACCACCACAACAATAGAAACTACACCAGCAATACCATGAGCACTGGTAGAAGGTATTTAACCAACACCTACTAGTGATGAACCAACATTGTAAACTGATCAATCAATATCTTTCACTGTTGAATCATCTTCCACTGATGAATCATCTTCCACTGTTGAATCATCTTCCACTGGTGAATCATCTTCCACTGTTGAATCATCTTCCACTGTTGAATCATCTTCCACTGATGAATCATCTTCCACTGATGAATCATCTTCCACTGTTGAATCATCTTCCACTGTTGAATCATCTTCCACTGTTGAATCATCTTCCACTGATGAATCATCTTCCACTCTTGAATCATCTTCCACTGATGAATCATCTTCCACTGTTGAATCATCTTCCACTCTTGAATCATCTTCCACTAATGAATCATCTTCCACTGTTGAATCATCTTCCGCTGGTGAATCATCTTCCACTGTTGAATCATCTTCCGCTGGTGAATCATCTTCCACTGTTGAATCATCTTCCACTGTTGAATCATCTTCCACTGTTGAATCATCTTCCACTGTTGAATCATCTTCCACTGTTGAATCATCTTCCACTGATGAATCATCTTCCACTGATGAATCATCTCCCACTGATGAATCATCTTCCACTGGTGAATCATCTTCCACTGTTGAATCATCTTCCACTGTTGAATCATCTTCCACTGATGAATCATCTTCCACTGATGAATCATCTTCCACTGTTGAATCATCTTCCACTGTTGAATCATCTTCCACTGTTGAATCATCTTCCACTGTTGAATCATCTTCCACTGATGAATCATCTTCCACTGTTGAATC
The DNA here is from genome assembly GCA_020271785.1 of Procambarus virginalis. Taxonomy (NCBI): domain Eukaryota; kingdom Metazoa; phylum Arthropoda; class Malacostraca; order Decapoda; family Cambaridae; genus Procambarus; species Procambarus virginalis. Next base: position 11,565,408 of record WNGS01005997.1, on the reverse strand, counting down.
ATCTTCCACTGTTGAATCATCTTCCACTGTTGAATCATCTTCCACTGATGAATCATCTTTCACTGTTGAATCATCTTCCACTGATGAATCATCTTCCACTGTTGAATCATCTTCCACTGTTGAATCATCTTCCACTGTTGAATCATCTTCCACTGATGAATCATCTTCCACTGATGAATCATCTTTCACTGTTGAATCATCTTCCACTGTTGAATCATCTTCACTGATGAATCATCTTCCACTGTTGAATCGTCTTCCACTGATGAATCATCTTCCACTGATGAATCACCTTCCATTGTTGAATCATCTTCCACTGATGAATCATCTTCCACTGACTAATCATCTTCCACTGTTGAATCATATTCCACTGGTGAATCATCTTCCACTGATGAATCATCTTCCACTGATGAATCATGTTCCACTGACTAATCATCTTCCACTGGTGAATCATCTTCCACTGCTGAATCATCTTCCAATGACGAATCATCTTCCACTGGTGAATCATCTTCCACTGATGAATCATCTTCCACTGACGAATCATCTTCCACTGATGAATCATCTTCCACTGACGAATCATCTTCCACTGGTGAATCATCTTCCACTGATGAATCATCTTCCACTGACGAATCACCTTCCACTGACGAATCACCTTCCACTGGTGAATCATCTTCCACTGACGAATCATCTTCCACTGATGAATCATCTTCCACTGGTGAATCATCTTCCACTGATGGATCAACATCTTCCACTGATGGATCATCATCTTCCACTGATGGATCAACATCTTCCACTGGTGAATCATCTTCTTCCCACTGATGGATCAACATCTTCCACTGATGGATCATCGTTTTCCACTGATGGATCATCATCTTCCACTGATGGATCAACATCTTCCACTGGTGAATCATCTTCTTCCACTGATGGATCAACATCTTCCACCGATGGATCAACATCTTCCACTGATGGATCATNCATCCCCCACAACCGACCCCCCCCCCAGATGTACCCCTCCCAGCCATATGGACGGTATTAATACAGTCGGCTTCCTTGCTACCAGCTGTTGGATTGGAAGGCAGATTCCCTGAGCGACTCCCTGTGAATGCCCGATCGACTGAATGCATGACCGACCATAAATGCCTAACTGGTTGCTACCACAACTGTGAATGCTTGACTGCCTTTGGTTATGGCTGCCTGTGACTGGTTTTGACTGAATTCTTGACTGATATGTTATGACTGGTTCTGACTAGCTGCCACATAACAGTGGCAGTGAAATATGTGAAAGGAAAATCTGGAACCAGTGATGCAGATATGAAAGTGTTTAAGGCAAGCAGAGGGACGGTCTCACCTCCTCCCCCATTCTCCTCACCCTGCCCATACAGTTTCTGAATTAGTTTCAGTTTTCGAATTTTCAGTGTACGAACCGTCTCTTGGAATGGATTAAATTCATAAACAAAGGTGCCACTGTATAGAAAAGTGAGACTTATATGTTCTTGTATCCAAATATCCCTTTACAGCATTCTATTGCAAACACTTGATACTAAATTGAACGACATAGCACGAAAATTGCGGTGAGAAAGCTGAAAAGTGTATAAACATTGGAGTGTGGAGGCGAGCTCGTGGACAACATTCGGCCTACCTTGCGATGCGCAGCAGGTCACCAGTAGAGCCAGAGAAAGTGATAACCAGTACCTGCACAAGTATGTGCACATGTACCTTGGTAGGTTCCAAGTTTAACCAGTGCCTGCACAAGTATGTGCACATGTACCGTGGTAGGTTCCAAGTTTAACCAGTACCTGCACAAGTATGTGCACATGTGCCTTGGTAGGTTCCAAGTTTAACCAGTGCCTGCACAAGTATGTGAACATGTACCTTGGTAGGTTCCAAACTAACCAGCACCTGCACATGTTAAGTTGAGAAATGGTGTCATTTTCATCCAAGTCAGTTAAGCCATTTAGGCATTAATGTGATCACACATTAAATAGTTAAGTCCAAAAACATATTTAAATTTATGATTTATAACAAAACATATAACACCAAGAAAATTTGTTACAAAACTTTTAGCCTTCTTCAGTCTTAAAATAATTTGAGTTTCAGTTTTCAAAACATGTACCGTGTACTTTTCTTCCTTTAAAATGCTTATATTCTAGCAATACTACTTTATCTTGTAAAGAGGAAAAGTAAAAATCAGCATGTTTATCTTGCCCATCACTTATTTAAAAGTATCCTTTAAATATGTTTCTAGTTTAAAATTAAATCCATTAAATCCATGTACAAAGCAAATAGCATCCTTGAACACTTCCTCATTTCTACCAATTTTCCTGTGAAGAAATGAAAGTTGTATGGATAAAAGGGAAGTGTAAGCGAGTGATAAAATAGTTACCCATGCAGATAAGAAAGTAGATATAAGAACAAATCATCCAAAGGACAGGAAGCTGTAATGAGAATAAATTTAAAAGGAACACATGTCTCAGTAAACATAGTACTATAGTATGTGAATTGACCAGGTCATTGGGAGATTGTATAGACCTCCCCCCTTATGGTACAAAAGGAAATATATTGCCAAACCATGCCTGACTATCATCTCCATGTGTAAATTAATAGCTGTAGTCATGTTCTGTATTTGATAACTTTTGGCAATCTTAAAATCTCCTGTGTTTCCCAAAGTTTTACAAGTGAGTTGTAATTAAGTTGCAAAGAGATAAAAAGATGATAATTTCATGATTCAAGCACATGCAATTAAGGGCCAAGCAATTAATGCATGTCATGAAAAATTTATAACGAAAATCAAAGCCAAATGGAAGCAGAAAGCAAAAAGAGTATTGTTACCAAATAGTAAATCCCCTATGGAAAATACAAATGTAATATTGCAAGCATACTATTTAAATTGAAAATTAACCTAAGGAACCTAAGAAAGGTTCTGTAAAGCAGAGCTCATGCAAAAAGTCTTTAACGCCAACTAACCTCATCATCAGACCCAAAACCAACCTGGGTGTCGGCTTTCGAGTCTCCAGTATCTGGATGACGGCGAGAACGGCGACCATTTTTTTCACTATCGGGGATCTTGCCTGCCATACGACTAGGAATTTTGTGAGGCTTGTAATCAGTTTCACAAGCTTCCACAATATTCTCCTTAACTTCTGTTTTCTGTAGTTAAAAGAACCAAACTCAATGAAGCACAGCTTTTTCACTGGAAAATTATCTTTATTGGAGATTTAGGAAATGAAAAATGTGGTAGCAATATTCAAAATAAAAAGTTGACATATAGGAAACCTTAAAATTACTGACCAGTCACTGATATAAAGCCCCTGCAAAATACTGGAAAAACTAATTTAAAAACATTATGGATCATCTTGAAAAAACAATATTCATTCATAACCGAGACAGAATGAGTTTATAGGAACAAATTATGCCTGACAATCTTTAATGTCCAAAAGTCACTATGATTAGGCAGAGGGGACTGGGTGAATTACATATTTACTACTCCCTTACACATGGCCCAGCAGCAGGAAGAATAATAATTTGTATTAAATTAATTTTATTATTATTATAATTCCATTCACCTGGGCTGTATGGGTCTCGAACCGTGGACCCTACGGGTGTGAGGCCGTAGCTGTATCGATTTTTTAATTTTAATATTTTTATAATAACTATAATAATAATAATCGGTGTAATTGATTAATAATTATTATTCTTCCTTCTGCTGGGCTGTGAAGGAAGCTGGCCTCGAGTGAAAGAAGGCTGTGATGATCTGTCTGGGTCCCGTAGGTGTGTTGCTCGGACGTCCACCTCCTGGGGCTCATGCGGCCCAAGCTCTACTTCAGGAGGCTGGCAGTGACCTTGCCCTTGCTGGGTTGGGTCTTCTCCAGCACCAACCATGACGGTCTCAGTGTCTGGAGTACCTGGATAAGGGTGCCAATCCTAGGGACTCTTCCTCGGCTACTGATGCTCATCAGAGTTAACTATCTCAAACCTCCGCTGTCTTGCAGCCATACATACTTTTGGGATAAAGTTATCAACCTTCCTCAAACACTCAAATTCGATGTGCGTAATCTACATGGTAAATGCTCCAACTTTTCCTAATGGATCAAAATCATAACGTGAACAGAAAAATAAAAAAATATTAAAAAACTTAAAAATTTCACAATTTCAAATTAGAGTATCTTATTTAAAATAACAATTTTATGTTATTCATTATGAGCTCAGAATGATATAATGTTCATTTTCTATTATAGAAAATTTAGTTTGAGTGTACAGTGTATGTTACTGGAAAAAGAGCGCCAATGTGGCCTTCAAAATATGTGGAAAAATTTATACACAAAAATATATAACTCCCAAATTTATTGGTTTATGAATAAATGCTCTAATAGAAACCTTAGAACTAAGAACTTTGCACATATGTAGAAATGGTGATAATTGCTCAAACTGAATTTTTTTACTCAATCTCAAAGTTGAAAATCCTATTCATACAGAAAAATTAAGGTAAACTTCAACAGTAAATATAGTAGTTCAAATTGATGTCATATCTTGTAAGTTTTAATAAATACTGCTTGGCATTCAAACTCGAATATGTGAATGTTGTAGGATGTTGAAATGTTGAAATGTTGAAATGCTACATGTTGAAATGAAGTCGAGAAAAAACTCCAAAAAATATAATATAGGGATAATTATAATGGGTTAGGGATATATAAGTACTTTATACGAGTGATAAAGCCCTCATCTGATCCCCATTTAGGAAAAACAACCTAAAGAGAAAGAAAATAGTTTGAAATATATGAAAAAATAGGCTACAAAAAATTTCAGTTACAACTTCTGCCACCTGTTGCTGATTTACATGTTGACCAATTTTGTTCCAACTTCACATACCTGGTGTTGGGTATGTATTTTACAAGTAGTAGAAGCCACAACAAAATCTAATAAGAATAAAGGAGAGAAAAAATTCCCCTAAACAAAAAAAATTAAAGGACAGGAAATATTGGCATTAGACGATGTATTTATATGATATTTAATAAAATACAGTAAAATAACAATCACTCATTATTATATTTCCCTCCAGGTGGGAATCAACAGTCCTAGAAGGCACCAGCTGCATATCCACTTTGTGGACCTTCCTTACTACTACTTTACTTTGTGTGTATCAGACAGGTGCTTACATCTCTATCACTACATTATTCATGAGTTCCATTAACTAGGTGGTGTTATTGTTATCAGTACCAATTGCAAACTTTTGTTAATCATATCAAATCCATTTGTTAACGTATTGGGATGAAATTTTCACAATGCTGATGCCAAATAACGTTAGATTTGTTTAACATTATATACTATATTTCATATTTGGACGAATATATTTTGCACCGGGCCCCTTAATATATTTTATCTTCTTCGTTTTTTAATGTCTTTACCAATCTTTATCAAATGCACTGATGCACTGGGCTATCAATAATGATATTTATATCACAGGACGTGTAGAATATGCTTGTGCATAGATATATTCTTTTAACTAATAACATGCACACTACAATATAATATTAGAACAATAAACAATGTTTTTGCTATCATCACCCCCTATATTCATATGCAATATATATATAACTACTGTACATGTTTATGCACTATTGTGAACCATTGAGAAGTTGTGGAGAGTGAATCTTGTGACCACTGACCCATGAACAGCAAGGCCACAAATGCTCGTCAATTGCTGGTGGCACCTAACAGCAAAGTGCTGCTCAATAAACTTCCCAAATGATAACTCTAGCCAAAATACTACTATCATCAGAATCCTGGTCACATGTTCATTTTCTAAAGATCATCAAGGTCTCGTTGAATGATGCGTAGATGCACCAAACTGCAACTTTGTGCTGTGACTAACTGTCTCATGCTGTAAGAGTTGCCAACTTATATATTCTATGACAGTTTTGAAGATTCTTGCCCCAACTTAAATATGGTTCAGGATAATAATTATATTGACACTAGTGTCCATCTGGAAATTTTGGCCAACTGGTATCTGAAGCTTGTACATAGTCTATCACTGCCAGGGTCTTCAATGACATTATCATAGATAAATAATTGCAGATATTTATTTCATCATCATTAAGTTGTGTTGCGGGCACGAGCTTTATGGTAATACTCCGAGTAGCTGCTGAGTGTGCTACTTATGGTTGCTCTGTTAGTACTAAGGCCCTCATATGCTGAAGGGGTGCCCACAATTCTGTGTACTAGAGGCCTGAGGAAGCAGATGTGTGCCCTATGTACTTGCAAGAGTTTTAAATCTTAAGCGGTACTTTAAAACGTCCCCAATTGTATTGTGCAGTTTACGGATAAATGGCAAGAACATTCCTGGTGTCGTGTAGCTGAAGGATTAAGAAGGAAAATTAGGAGTCTACATGCAAACAATGTTTAAAATACATTCTTCACCAAGACTCACCACGTATGGTAGCGGCTTTCCCTTGTTGAAAATGTCATATGGCTGAAGAATTCGCTCATAATGTGATTTCAACAAGGTTCCTAAATTCTTATTTGATGGAAATCCCATGCGTGAAGCAATTTTACTCCACTTTCGTTCCTTTGTTACCATTTCATTCCCACCTGTAAGGAAACATTTAACAGTAAGAATATTTTGTGTTGTAATATTTCACTAAAGACCAGTTGACTCATTTTTGAGGCGAAAATTATGTAATATTTTACTGGTTTCTCATCTTAGTAATCATGACACTTTAATGTTAAACATTATCGAGCGGCAGAAGGCATTATACCTAGAGAGCAATTTGAACAGAATAACAATAGAAAACATAGAGTCCCGTTATAAAAAATTGCTAATTGTCATTGACCATAACACAGTAATGGTAAATTATGCTCTTTCCTATTCTAAAGCTATTTTCCCTCACCTCATTAACCCCTGCACTGCGTACTCATTTCATATGACAACTTCGTAGTTGTTAATGAATTACTAACATTAGATAAACAAGTTAAAAAATTATACATGTGTAACAAAATTGCCAAACTCTACAAGTTTCACTTCAAATCAGTGAAAAAGCATTAAAATATTACTAAATTATAAACAATTTTGCACTACCCATCAAGTACTCTAAGGCACTACGTGCAGTGGTTAAAAAATAAACAAAACTCCAACAAACTAAAAGCACGGTCAAACGTTAATGGGTGTGCAAACATACATGACAGTACAGAGAAACTATTTGAACAAAACATTTAATATAATAATAATAATAATTCATTGTCATTGTGTTGGGGGACAAGAAGCCAGTGTATTCATACATGATAGGCTTTTAGCCCCCCCCCCCCCAGGGTTGATTAACTGACCCCACCCAAGATGCAATCCCACAAACATTTCTGTACCCCCCACCCTGTGATTCAAACCCATAATTCTCGATTGTGTGTCGAGAACGAACCCGACTACTACCAGAACACCGCCCCCCCCCCCAAAAAAAAATACTACCGGGACAGAATTTAAGAAGGCACAGACTGGACAACCAGGTGCTTGCTTATTAGTGCCTACTAGGTAGTGAAATCTAGCTCTGTATGCCCTGCTCCCTAGTTATTTACATTTGGCATAATAATTATCTCTTAACACTAACATATGGATAGAATGATGCGGAAGAACTCCTAGAACCCCATCAAGCAGGTACCATGTAAAATGCCATTTTAATAAAGGAATTTTTTAAAATCTGCAAATCCTTATTTACTGATAGCACTAATTTATTTCATTATTAAATTTACAATTGAAATGAAATTTAATTTTTCATTATTAAATTTGTAGCATTATGCAAAAATATCCTTTAAAACTGTAGTCCTGTATTACACAGTATAGCAATCACTACATCTGCCATCATTGGATAACCAAGATCAGCCTGTGCTACAAGAATCTATTCTTCCACGTTGTATACAGTTATTTGTAAAGATGGATATATTAAGTGTTTCAAATGTGTCCTACCAATGCCATGAGGCACAACCTGACACATTGAAAAATGTGAGTAGTTATTATTTATAAGTAAACAAAATCAATTCACATATTACTGCTTTAAATATAAATACAACTATCTTCTCATTTGCTTTATGAAAAACACATTTGGTGATAAACAGCCAAAAAATAAGCCAATTACATTATCCAGTACTGTAATACAGATTATTTGCAAATCCACATTAGGTCTGAAATGATATAATCCAGATTTTGGAGGCACAGTGTCACTACACAATAATAAACTATAAAACTTTAATACAAATGAGTGAACAGACAAATTTTAGACAAAAGGTGTCAATATAATCCTTTCATTTGTGCCTTCTTTTACAAATTATAGAAGAGCTATTACCTAATACGGAAAATGTCCTACTCATTGTTGGAACTACCGTACCCCATTTAAAAAAAAATCAATTTGCAATCTGGGGACAAGCAGGACTAAACCAGTATAGCACACAACATACAAAGGTACAGTACAGTATGTATATAACGAATATGGTCTCATCTTCCAGACTATAAGATATTTTTTTTTCTTTATCAACAAATCAAATGAGATCTCTGATCAACTATAAAGATTCAGATTAAATTCTCTTTAAATATTACATGGCAAAAATGTCAGGAAATTTATAATCTATATAAATAATGAAAATGTTCATTTGTTAAAAATCGCTAATCTCAGAAAGTTCTTCACCGATTGCTTTGAAATTTTCACACAACGTTCCATTCACACCCAAACGGGTTTTTATGCACATATGACATAGATGTCACGTCTGTGATGGGAAAAAACATGCTTTTTTTAAACTGTTTTTCATGCAAGAAATCTTCGAAACCTCTTTCCCGATTGCTTTGAAATTTTAACACAACGTTGCATTCGAATAGGCAAGTGTTTTTATATACCTACTATATACATGCCTCATCTGTGACAGGAAAAAACATGCTTTTTTTTTTTTAAACGCCATTTATTGAATGCAAGAGCAACAAACACTGTAATCTCCGACAGTTCTTCACCTATTGCTTTGAAATTTTGACACGACGTTCCATTCAAATACGCGCATGTTTTTATATACTACTATAAAGATGCCACACCTGTGACAGGTAAAAACATGCTTTTTTTTTTAAAAACAACGCCATCTGTTGAACGTAAGAGACACATATGCAATGCTATGTTACAATTCTATTTCAATGTTTCCGATTGCATTGATAAATTGAATTTTCATAGATTGATTCATTTTAATTTTGATTTAATTATTTTGTGACATTGCATTGAAATTGAGCTGTGTTGTTTACCATAGGGTCATTTCCTTAGTTTATTTTTTTATTTTTTGTTTTTCATTTCACTTTTTTAACTATTCTTATTTTTCAGTGATGGGAACATCAGATCACTTTATGTTCCCAATTTCTGATGTGAACATCAGATCATTTGAGAATGTATCGCGAGAGAGAGAGTGGGGAGGACAAGGGGAAGGGAGTGGGGGATGGTGGTAACGAGGGGGACGGGGGAATGGAGAATGGTGGGGAAGACAAGGAGACAGAGCGAGGGATGGTGGGGAGGACGTGGGGACGGTGGAGTGGGGAATGGTGGGAAGGACAAGGGGACGGGGTAGTGGGAGGACGAGGGGGGTTGGGGAGTGGGGAATGGTTGAAAAGACGAGGGGATGGGAGAGGTGGGGGGATGGTGGGGAGGACTGGGAACAGGGGGAGGTTGCTGTGGCTCAGTTGCTGAGCCACAGCAACGCATGGCCGGGTACAGCTAGTATATAATAAATATCAACTAACCTTCAGACCAAACATGTCTATGTAGTGAATACAAATCTAAAGCCTTCCTTTCAACAACTGGAATCTTCAGTGATGAGCCCTGCAGTTCCCAAAACTTGGCAATTTGGTCCAAAAAATTCAGCTTTATGCGTGTGTGAGCTTCGAGTTCATTCAGTCTTTGAATACGTGGTGTAAACTTGAAGTTGTCTACATCAACTGCAAAAGGTGGCTGCCAGTCCTGCAAATAAAATTCATTTAAATACAAATTTAAATATTTCTTTATCGTAATTGACTGGGGAAGGTTTTAATGTCACATACAATAATATTTCAAACAATATATAAAATATTCTTAACACAACACAAATCACAATGGTGTGATATATCAATGAGAAAATTGCCTGGAGCAATGCAGAAATTTGAGCCAGCATTAAAGTGAATTCCAGATGCTTGCCTGAACCACTTGGCCAACAATAAGAGAATACCTCTTCAACTCTGAACTCTACTGAGTACACTAAGGAAGTCTGGAGGCTCCAGTTGGTGCCATAACCATGTTTTACAAATAGACCACCTACTGCACACACTGACCTATGGGTAATGGTGTTCTCCACCAAATGATCCTACTTTAGAACACAAAGAAATCACAATGGTGTGATATCAATGAGAAAGTATTTGAAATACCTTGCAAGTAATTTATACATCTGCATTTCATTTCCTCACCATTTTCACTTGTACTACATCTCTTTCTTCCTTTACCCATCATACAAACACCAGCCTCTTAAATATATCATTTTCACAAAGTACTCTTAAGGACCTAAGACCATGTCTTTTCAATGACACGATTTTTAATGCCATAAGAATGCCTAGAGTTCTAGCGACATTTTGAGCTATATTTCAAGAAGTTCGTGTATACACCCTTACTCAGTAATTGGTTATTTCTAAAAGTTTGAATAAGTTAGCGTGTAAAGATTTAATTTTTACAAAACCATATTGTGTTGCTTTAACAAGATTGTGCACCGAGATGGTGACATTTCCTTATATAAAAGATTCCTTCCTCGAGTTTGCAGATACAGTATGTAACATTGGGTTAGACTGATCTGTAGATTTTTGCTTTAACCTTTTTTTGCCTTCCTTGAAGACATGAGATGGCATTTGCATATTTACAATTTAGGGAAACTTTTCATTGGTGTAAGGATCTTCAGGAAAAAAGAGCATCAGTGGTAGACAGTATATGTCACTTTTACAATTCTGGATTTGATGAAGCCACATCAAGCTTTTCATTCCATTAATTTGGCAATGCTCTTCATAAATATTTTTGCACATAATAGGGATATCCTGTCCAAGTTGTCAGGCTTATTGTCTTTTAATTAATGTTTGGTATTTTAAAGGTTCAAAGACATAAGCTAATAAGACCAAATGATTTTTATCACCTGGGTGATATGAAACAAACTTTTGTTCAGTAATATCAAACAGAAATAAGATTTGCTAACATTAAATGAAAACATTAATTGTCATCTTCAACTAGAACAAGATGGCTGCCACATTTTCACCTTTCCTTCCAAATCCTTTAATTTGTGTAACAGCATCTCAAAAGCTTAATAAATGATCACTGAGGATTCCATTAAGTTTATCCTATTGCAGATTGTTAGTAAATGTTAGCCTATGTACAAGAAATGACTAAAGTCCCAACTGATCATATGATAAATTACACAAACTCCAAAGCTTTTACCAGGAAGCAATTCTAAAGACTAAATGGTCACTGATAATATATGCACTATTTAGGCAAGTCAATGCCAACTACATTTTACTAAACTGCAAAGCTTTTTAGCTATGGTTGAACCACACCTATTGAAGCAAAACATATTTACTTACATGCACCATTCAGAACTCTTGCTTTTATACTTAACATGTAGTTAAACAAAATATGGAGGACGACATATAAACAATTTCTAATTTAACTGCATTTGTAAGTTTAAGACTAATATCCATGACATATGTCTTTCAATTATCAGTCATGAGTTATCTGGTAATTTCTTTAACCATCTTCTTTATAAACAATACGTGCTAACTGCTCTCTACCAGTTTTGTCAAACTGTGGACATGAGAGACAAACCAGAGCCACTTTCAATTAAAACTTATTCAGTTTCATAAACCCTCCCACCCTAGCCCGGACTAAAGCTCAAACTATTAAGTGTTTTACAAAAGCGTGGTTCGGTTCCCAGCCCACTTGTTCTCTCTTATGGCTTGCTACAACCTTCGGCCACACCATGGACCGGGTTATATTGCAATGAAACATCGGTTTACGGTGTATATAAAGCGATAATACTTGGACATGGGCTGGGGTCGCCATGTCGCTCACATACGCTTGCACGTAATCGCGGCTACGCATAAGCGACAAGCAACCATTATTTCTGTCGATATGCTTTACCGAGTACAAAAAGTAATACAAAATCAGTAAACGGGACTTCACACAAAGCAAATGGATCCTCAAACGGTTAATTAGCCTCATAATGGGTCTGGAATTTTCTCTCCAAATAGACACGCTTAGGTGTGACAAACGCGATACCTCCGTCCACGACTTCGGCAGAGCGTCAAATGTGAAGGCACTTGTAAAGCTCTCAGATACCACAGCTTTATAACAAATGTGACACTAAAAAGGTAGTTTAATTATGCATGCAGAAAATTCTACAGCTATATCACATATCAAATGAAGAGTGCGATGTAAGTTTACCGGTGGAGGAATAATTTTACAAATCCCGGACTGCTCAGCGATGGGTCGTATTTTGTTAATATATCCAAGGGCGTCCTGAAACTCTTCCCATGTTGGCTTAAATACAGGGGCTTCAGGTGGCGGGATGAACTGAAACTCAGCTGAAGCCATCTTGACAGGAGTGGGTCAACAGGAGCAGGCCACGCTATAGACGCTGTGTGGGCAACATGTCCACGCAGGACCTCAAGTGTGAGAGAGATAACTCGCTGCTCGGACCCCTTCCGCCTCCCTCTGTTTACTACTGACGTCCTGACTCCCCGCGGACCAATACACACCAGCCGCCAAACACACACCACCCAACTACACACCACAAAAACTAGATCTTTTAGAAAGCATTTTCGCTTAGTGATGCTGTATAATTACGGCAGCATTAGCATTTATTTTACAAAATGGTAAAGCCCCCCCACCCCCCAATTTTGGCACGCGTCAAGGTGAAAACTTGGTTATAATTATGATGTGGAAAGAATTGTGAAGATATGATTGATTAAGCATTTTTATTTAATTTTTGTACATACGTTCAGTCGAGTTCATAATAAAGGCAAGAACAGGGCAATATATACATCAGCACAGGTGATATTATACATCAGCTCATATTGCAACAAAAATATGTGAAGCGAAGTATATTAGATGAACTTATACCTAGTTTTTTAGTCAGTTTAGTAACATTAATTAAATTAATTAATTAAGGTTCTTTACTTGTAACTATAATTAAATAGTTACTTCATGTTACTTACTATCATGTTACTGTATGTAAGTTACTTTAGTTGCTATATATTATTTATTGTGCGCCCCTTGAGGGACTTGAAGTAGAGGAGGGTAGAAATAACCTAAGCTACTCTATCCCTTTGAGATGTATTTCTTGCTTATCTCAATAAACATACTTGAACTTGAACTATATGTTAATTATATTTGTTATGTAGCTATATATTACTTAAGAAATTTTACTGTAACTTTAATGTAAGTTAGTCATATATAATAGTTACCATATTTGTATATGTAACTATATATATTTATGAATTCAAGAAACTTCAAGTTACTAAAAAGTTCCCATACTAGAGCGCGGTTTCCTTTAAGCACAGAAATTGAATTGTTTTTGTATTGAGGCTGGTATACTCCCCTGACTTCATGTATGACTATATACCATCCTGTGAGATGGGAATATTAGATGAACTTATAGCTAGTTTTTTTTTAGGTACACTGTGTAATCTTTCATATGGAATAGGGTAGCAGTACATTGCTGTGTATACCTAAGCTTGTTAATAAATAAAAAAATAAGCTTCCTAAGTTAATATGTTTTTGTGCGAGAGGGTGACTGAACATAGGCGATATAATTTTTATTAATTTAAATAAATTATTTGCAACTGAAAGTTGCACGGAATTGTGCAACTGCAGTTGCTAGTAAATTGCAACTGAAGCTGCTGGAATTTGTTGCAGCTTCGCGGTTGCTAGAAAGTTGCAACTGCAGTATACTAGATTTTGCATCTGTGAGTTGCAGGCTAATGTGTACAAGTGCAGGGATACATGTTAAGTGCCCTTAATACCTATACTTACATACCTATTCTACGTAAGTAGGGGCACATGCACCCGAACATAATAGTACGTAAATAAATTATATAAGTTTAGAGAATTTATCCCAAAATTATGAATGGTGCACTTAATAATAACGTGTAATAACGAAGAGTGCATATCGCCTATGCACAAGTAATCCTAAATATTTAACATTACTAATTACCTATAATTACCCACTTACATAAGTGTCTAACATTACATGTGTAAATGAAAAAAACAAGCTACATGCAAACAGAACATTGAAAAGAGTATGCTTGATGAATGTTTATATATGTGCACAAAGATAATATCGCATACATCAGCCCATCCTCTGTTATGGTAGTACGTATAGTAACAATGAGGACCATATACTCTATACCGACGCACAACGAAATTAGAAAGTAGAAATCTATATGTTATTATCTATAAATCTAAATCTATATGAAATATTAATATGTTATAAGAATCTATATGAAATTATTTGTTAAATTGTTTGTTAAATTGTTAACATTTGTTAAATTGTTATTTTTTGTTAACAAATTAACAAAAAGTTAACAAAATTAGCAAAATAATTAACAAAAGTTAACGTTTGTTAAATTGTTAATAGGATTGGCGCTCGGTCAATCCTCCCCGGCCAGGATACGAACCCAGGCCAAAGCGCTCGCGAAGCGTCAGGCGGGTGTCTTACCACTACCCCACGGGGACTGCCATCATCATCATCGTCATCATCATCATCATCATCATCATCATCATCATCATCATCATCATCATCATCATCATCATCATCATCATCATCATCATTGTTGCAGTTCCCGTGGCGTAGTGTTAAGACGCTCGCCTGGCGTTTCGCGAGCGCTTTGTATTGGGTTCGTATCCTGGCCGGAGAGGATTGACTAGGCGCCAATCCTTAACTGTAGCCTCTGTTTACCCAACAGTAAAATAGGTACCTGGTTGTTCAACGATTTGGCGGGTCGTATTCCAGGGAACATAGGATTAAGGACTTGCCCGAAACGCTATGCGTGCAAGTGGCTATACAAGAACAAAAAATAACTTGTATATAAATAAATAAATAAATAAATAAATGTTGATGAAGCATGGAGCAGGTGGTGAGGTAGGTCATTAGTGCAGCAGGAGGAGGACCAATCACAGCCTGGGACACAACTCACGCTCTAGCATTTAAAAATGGCCGCGGTGGATAGGTAAACACGAGCAAATGTTACTCCTAAATTAGTAAATTATGTAGATGTTGACACAGTTATGTTGTTTTGTAATGCTAGATAGGTTTAAGCGATATTACAGTGCTATGTAGTATTATCTGCAACTGTTGTTAACCTCTGGTTCATATATAAATAACGAAGGTATTGATGAATTGTTGGTCTATATTCCCAGTGCTTGAAATTGTTAATAGCTGCAGGTAATATGCATCATATGATGGCATATGCACTATATGATATTCAGTAGGATAGATATCAACCTGAAACTTAAATTTATTTTCGTTTTATAAACCAGCGGCATCCTGTCATGGAGACCCCACACTAGTGTTAGCAGCCCATAAGTAAACTGGTATATATTTGATAAGCATCATATATATCTGTTATGGCTACTACTGTTGCCAGCATCTTTGACACCAACTTTGTTGCCTTTAAAAGTAACATCTTCTGACATGATTACTCCTAAATCTCTTGCATTGCTTTTCCTTTCAATAGTGTGGTTTGACTGTTTTATGTGGTTTCTGCTTTGATGTAGTTGGAATTTATCCAAATTAAACATCATATTATTTTCTGTGACCCATTGAAAGACTTGATTAACATCAGATTGGAGGTTTGTTGTGTCCCCTATGTTATCTATTCTCGTGAAAATTTTAGTGTCATCAGCAAAGGATGATAATGCTATACTGTAATTTATATTCTTGTCTATGTCTGATATGAGAAAGAGGAAAAGTACCGAAGCAAGCACAGTACCCTGGGGGACTGAGCTTTTCATTGTGTATGATTCAGAGTTTACTTTGTTGAAGTTTGGCTTTTATCGATGCCCCCCCCCCCCACACGAGGCCAAATTACCGACCCCACCCAGGATGCAACCCCACAACAAGCTAACTCCTGAGTACCTACTCACTGCTAGGTGAACAGGGGCATTAGATGAAAGAAAATTAACTCTCTTGCTTATTATAATTTTTAATGCATACTATAATAGTGTTGCATCATCTTAGTTCATTGTGTCAAGAACAGGCAGCCAGAGTGTAGTCATACAAGTTAGGGTTATATTGAGGTCTTCCCCCCCCATCAAGGTCATATGATTGACCCCACTCAGGATGCAACCCCTGCAAGAAGATGACTAACTCCGGAGTACCTACTTACTGCTAGGTGAACAAGTGCATTAGGTGATAGGAAATGCGCCCAACTATTTCTGTCCCGCCCAGGATTTGAATCCCAAATTCTTGAGTGAGTCGAGAACAACCCCCAACTGTACTATCGGGACCCTTTAACCCTTGGGAAGCAGAAGCTGTGGAAGGTCCCGGGGTGGCTGTGTCTAGCACCTGGCAACGCCTTGTACGCAACGTTGCTGACACTTCCTGCATTATCACCCGATGTTTCATCATTTTTCTCTCTATTTACAAGAGTATGTGTGTTGAAGAGCTTGATAAAATAATTCACCCATAATAATGTTTCAATTGATGATTGGTTTACTGAGTATACTCCATTGCAACCAGTACAGATTAGTGAAAAGAATATGATTTTTTTAAGTGGTGTTAAACTCGGACGATGACACATGGCCTAATTGGCACCATATAGGTGCGAGAATAAATTGAAACAAAGGCGTAAGCAAACAACATGTACCCACAGATGATAATCGCCATATGTTGATAACCGCATTCATGTAGTAAGTAAAGGAGTTTACTAGTAACTAATGACAGCAGGATTTTTTCAAGGGTCAAGGGAAACTCCATTTCATCCACATAGACTAATTATATCTTTATTTTCCTCATACAGTACATGTAAAATTCGGGCAATAATTATATAAATCATCATATGATGATAACTGCATTACCCCATGAATCAACATATGACAATGACCATTGCCTAAGGTTTAAATACTGTAAAGGATCTGTACCCTGTTTGCTATTTGGGATCAGAGACATTAGCTTGCAGGAAATAGGAGGGGTGATGATTTCCCACCCCATGATGGTGGGAAATGGGGTAACAAAGATATTTTTAATACTGTGCTATAACAATAAATCTTTGCAGGCTTAGATCCTCATTAAAGAGGGTCAACAGCTGTGGTAGGAGAAGTAGAGCATCAACACCAGCTTCAAGCAATGGTCAAGTAAGTTTTCATGTGATAAATTATAATGTGCATATGATTATATAGTGTTAGCCGGCAGCCTATATTCCAATAATATTTGTTATACTGATTCCTGAAATGTATCATACTATAGTATATACTGTATGCAGCATTTTTGTTACTGAACAATTATCAGTAGTTTTACTCATGAGCGCACTATAGATTCTGGGGGAGCCCCTTCAGCTCCCTGGAGCTGTCCGGGCTGATATAAATGTATTAAACCCTGGCATCAGTCAAGTGAATGGAGTTCTTAGGCCTACCGGGGGACCACGAGCCAGAACCTGGTCCCCTCAGAAAGGACGAGGAGCAGTGGCCTATAGAAAACCCCCATGTGGTTAGAAGCATTCTATGTCTGCCATCGACTGGGCCAGGCACCCAGAAAGGTAGGCACTCCCAAAACAAACCCTATCTGGTTAAAATATTGCTACTGAAAGCCAAACTGTTGGACAGACCTCCTCCGAATAAAAAATGAGCAAACAAACATGTCACAACCGTCACTGCGTCGCTATCTGCACAGCTGCCCCCTCCCTGGGAGGGGGAAAGGGGAGCCCCAGACCCCAATGCTGGCTATCCACACCATCAGTTCTGTGGCTGATGTGAGACCTGGTGGTCGTGCGACTCTGGCTTCGAATCTTTTTCAGTGCTGTGCCTTGTGGTGTGGTCCTGTCCAAGTGGCGGTGTGCGAGCCAGTAGTTTCACCTGTACTCAGGCTGCATGCGCCTAGGGTTATCTTCCCTAGGTGCCCTGTAAATACTGTCCTTGTGGAAGATAACCTCAAGCCCCAAGTTGCTTGGGGGCTACCTCCGCTGAGGTCGTTTGCTGCTGGGAGATTGCCCACCCTTGGGGTCAGCTGGGGTGTTTCATGTGCCACTGTTTATCTCTGGGTAGGCGGTAGTTTCGTCACTGGTACTGTGACCAGCAAGGTACAAGTACAGATACTTTATACTTGCAGAGCAAGGTACTCTGTAGCTTGTTTTCACCATAATACAGTGGCCAGCTCTGTTCCGCCTAGGTCATTGTGCTCTTGCATGGTTTTTCTTTTATTTTTGGTTTTCTTGCCTGGTGGGTGGCCTGCTTCTTGGTGTTGGTACCTATTATATACAGTATATTGGTGGTTCTCCACTAGGTCCCTGTGAGTGTACAGGTCCTGGGGGGTTCAGGTTTTAGCAGTTTGTTTGGTAGTTTGTTGTGCCGGTTAGTAATACCTTGCCTGGGCTTTCCTTAGCAGAGCATCTTAGGGCCCCTAGAAATCCCCACTGGGGCTCAGTGGTTCAATGGATGCGTCTCCTGGGTCCCATTTCACTTCGTGCAAGTTTGAGGGTTGCTCTGTCTCCTTGTCTCAGGGTGACAATCACCTGTTCTGCCTTAATCATGCTACCTGTTAGGTCGATGATACCTTTGACCCAGAGTCCTGCGAGTGGTGTTGCTTGCATGTACTCCGTTTCACTCAGGCCACTGATCATGATATTCAGGTGCAGACGGCTTCGATGTTGCATGCGTGTTTTAGGTTGCTGCAGTGCGCTAGGTTAATTGTTCACCCAGATGCCCCGAGGCTGCCCCATTTAACCTGTGATAAATGATTACTATATCATAGTGGAAGATATTATTACTTCGTGTCATTATCTTGACCACTGGTGTGTCAGTCTCGTAGTCTACTCTTTGGGTAACTCATCGTGGGGCTTTTGCTAGTACAAGGTGCAGTTGCAGGTATCCGTGAGAATCGTATTATTCCAAATAGCATATGTGTAAAGAATATGTTTGTGTAAGCTGCTGTCATCAATGATCAACCTGCATTCATCATATTCCTTGATAATGTTTTAATACACATTCTATAAAAGTGCTTTGAACTAATGCATTGTTCCTTTTCTGTCTGAGCAGGTAACCCATTGTCTTTGTACTACAGCAATTTCAAGAATCCTTTTCTGTGATTTTTTCCAGATACCTTTACTGTATTGTTACCTTGCATTAAATCAAAGTCCGCGTGGCCTGGTCTCTGACCAGGCCTCCTACAGTACAGTACAATGTAGTGTTACAGTACAGTTGTACAGTACTATGTAGGTAATTTTAAAGTACTAATATATTCTGTACTGTATTTTCTCATGTCATATTTTTTCAACAGGATATTAATGTTGATGAAGAACTTGCCAAGCTTCAACCTTCTGTGTGCCTTCTTGACTTCTACAGGCAGAAGATTGCTACATTTGGCGAAAGGCAACAAGAAATGTTACAGTTACTGGAAAAGTGAGTTTATTTTATAAACCTAATTTAAAGGTTAAGAATGTAAAAATATTTTAGACCAAATAGTATATTATATACAGTATGCCCAGTATACAGTTGACTTCAAGCTTGACTATTGTATTTATGCAGACAAAATTTATGCAAGATAATAATGGAGACTCCAATGAGTACTGTAATGAACATGTATGGAATTAGTTCGAAAATTGATAAATGTCTTTTAATTCTCAGTGATGTAACCTAATAGAACAAAACAATAAAGCAATTGTTATGAATTTGACGACATACGCCAACTGTCACATTAAAAGTGTTTTAGGTGCAGTTGCACTGTTTACCATAGGTAGTATGTTTTATTGTCAAATTGTTTATGCCTCTAAAGTATAGAAAATATCCATTTTCTATACCTTTGAGGCATAAGCAATTAGAAAATATAACTTATTAACCAGAGACAAAACACAAAGAATAAAAGGAAGGAAGGATTTGTTAGTGTTATCTAAGCTATGGGTTTCTGGTGATCCAACCAGGTATTAGCCTCTTATTATAGTATTTGTTAAATGGCTGAACAGGACTCCAGTTGCCTTGGCTGTCGTCTGGTTGCAGGCGAGTGCTTTACCACAGTAACAATAGTTGGCGTTGTTTTCATCAGGGTTAAAATTTTCTCCAAGTGGTTGTTTGTTTTGGAGCAGTTTGGCTTGCTGGTGGGTCTTTTGCTCAGCTTTGTGGTAATCTTTAATTCCCCAGACTTGCTTCCACATCTTTGAGCAAGTCAGATTCTGGTCCTGGTAGGTGTTCACAGAGTCTTGGCGAGTTCTTCCTTAGTTGCTTCCACTTTGCAGCATTAGGGGGTTCCCGAGTGGCCCATGTGAAAGAGGCATTTCATTGCATTGAACGTTGGATTTTTCCTCCAGTAACACATTCTCCAGTATAAAAACATATTATTTTTATGTTGTTGAAGCCCAGATATTTTAAAGTAAAGAACTTTTGTTTTCTTCAATGTACAAGTAAATTATTATAAATAAATATTGTAGGTCCAGATAAAAAGAGAATTGGTAAAAAAAAACTAGTGGTATAATTGGCAGTATGTTATGGACCATCAAGTGGGTCATTATGCTCCAAGATAGCACCCATCACTGAATGGAAGAGCACATTGGCATTACCATCTACAGAGCTTTGAATCCATGACACCTAATGTGACAAAATAAATGTAGTGTACATTTATATGCTCTTTGTACCTGATTTTGGGAAGAATACTGATTTTTAACTGATAATACTGAGAAATTTATTTTACAGATACCAGCAAACAACAAAACCTACATTCCTTGAAGAGGAGCGAAGACAGCTAACAAGTGAACTTATTGAACTTCGTTCTGCTTTATCAGATGTTAATGTATTTATTCATGCTGAACGGCAACAAGTTGTTCGATTATATTCAGAAAATGAAAGATTAAAAGTAAGATCAAACAAATAATATTCTTAGGTTTGTTATTTGTAAGTTTTCCTTAAGCAATATAAGACTGTACATGATTTAGGAATTCACAGAAATAGTGTTATGTGAGAAATACCTTTCCTCCTTGTTCTTCCCTTTATTATTATTTTATTTATATTAGAATACTTCTTTTTCATGTTGATACCTGCAGTGCTTCCTCTTCTTTGGTGTGTGCCCTTAATTCCTTCTTTGTTGGTAGATAGCTTCAGGGAGCCATAATGGGCTTCCCCAGAAAACCAGGGTTGAATGTAATGAAATGCCAATTTCTGGCATTTTGGTCCGGGTGATTTCTATCTTCATAAAAACTCTGGGTGACTGGGTGGAACAGCCAGCTGACCCAGTCTGCCTGTCTCCTCCCCCAAAATGAGTGGGAAAGGTGGGGCGAACTAGCTTGAGCTAGTTTCACAAATTTTCTATAATTTGTTTTCATTGTTGGAGGAGTTCTTTTGGTGGTTGTGAGGGTGCTGTTTTATTTCTAACCAAGCACTAGTTTGTTTTGTTTTGCTAACTTTCTGGGTGCCTTCCCTTGGTGATGGCAGACATGAATAACTTTACATAAACAGTTTTCATAGTGCAACTGTTCCATGTTCCTCTCTGAGGAGGCCAGGTTCTGGCTAGTTGTCCCTAGTAGCCCAATAACAACTCTGCAACTGATGGTACCTAGTAGTATGGCACTATATCACTGTAGTAGCTTCAGAGAGCCACTGGGGCTCGCCCAGAAACTGGCATTTCGTTACATTCAACACTGGTACAGTATTTTCCATGGCTTTGTTCCTGGGGTCTCTTGCCTCCTGCTTCCTGTCAGATCAGAGAGCTTCGAAATTTCCACATGATTTGTTCCTTTTGCTCTGGTGAATGTCTTGTTCACTTGCAGCTGGCTCCTTTTCTGGCAAAGAATTAGTCAATTGGCTTCTGGAGGCACCCTTTGGTTCTTGATGCTTGGTTGCTTCAGCCAGGGGGTGCATCATTTGCTGTGTCCAGTGGCGGCTCTCCACCACTATCTCCGTGCTACAGATTCTGCTTCGGTGGATCCTTTGTGAGTTGATCCTGTTTCCTTGGTTCTCTGTTCCAAAGCGCGTGTTTCTCATGTCATCCGCAGTGTTAAGTTGCCAGCCTGCAGTCTACCCTCGTGCCCATGATGTTCAAAAGTATGACACTCTTGTGGTTGTGTTTGCTAATATGTCCTGGGCTGATATTCGGGTGCGAGGGTTTTGTAGGTGTAACATGATTCTGGCGGCTCAGTATTTGGTGAATGTTCCCGGGCCTTGGCTTCCTCGAGTTGCCATGGGTCATCTCTTTCATCTGGGAGTCTCTTCTTCGTCCCAACTCCTGTAATTCTCCCTCCTCCCTGGTAAGTACCCATGTGTTCTTCAACGTTGGTGTTTTAAAGGTGGGGCCTGCTCACAAAATGATTGTTTTGGGATGAACCAGTTAATGGGACTGGTTCATCCCATCAACTTTCTCAGAGGTGTGTGAACTCTGACCCTGTAGCCTAAGCAAATCTGCACATCACCCACTTAACCAAACGTGTGTTTGGTAAAGCAGCACAATAAATCTGGCCTGCAAAATGTGCATTGCAACCAGAGATTCTCCAAAGCTCAATTTGCTGAATTGAGATCTCGCTGTATTATACAACAATTTAGTTTAGTTATCTGATACAATCACAAAAAATAATTAACTGAATGCATATAACCTATAAATCTGGATTATCAAGTGTTGCACATACATAATCATATATTTTGCTTGTCTTCTACTGTATATTACATCTACATTGTACTAACATTTAAACAAACTTTCAGTTGGATAATCTTGAAGCCGAAAAGAAAGTTGCTCTGTTACTGTCTCTGTGTGGTCTCTCAGAAGGGGAATTGAAAGTATTTCTGCGTGATCCCTGCAGGACCACCATCATCAAGCAGAAGCTCCCGCCACACCTTAAAAAAATTCACATAAAGTTAAAGGAGGATTTTCAAGAAACAGGTTTGCATATGAGCAATTATATAATGCTAGAGTATAAAAATTTATAGTCTTACCAAGAGTTTACATAATGATGTGTACTTATATGTGATACTGTCCACCCTTTCAGAGCTACTTCCTCTTTACCTTCAAGTGGTTCAGGTGCAAGTTTGAACATTAATCCTCAAGTGAGCCGGATAATGGGGCTTACCTGTAGATAGATACGTCAAATAAGATCTAGCTCTTTATACCACCCCTGTTCCTTGCCGTATATACCTGATGTGCTAATTACCCCTCTCATCATGACATTTTCATAATATGTTTTCTTAACGTTGTAGATGGATTTGGATCAGCAACCTCTCCCTTCAATGCATTTCACTGGCCAACCACCCATACAAGGAATGAGAACTTAGCTAAATCTTTAAGAGTTTAATTTCAATTGCATGTGCAGCTTCCAATGTTGTTCCCTTGTCCTATTTCTTTTTAATTTAAATAGGCATCCTTTGTCCGCTTTGTCTATTACCCCTCAGGATCTCGTATGTAGTGATCATATCCCCTCTTCTCTAAGGTTGTGAGGGTGAGTTCCCTCAACCTGTTCTCATAGCTGAGGTCGCTCAATTCTGGTAATCTAGCTGCAAACCTCTGAACTGTCTCAAGTTTCAGTTTATGCTTCACATTGTATGGGTTCCATGCTGGTGCTGCATACTCAAGTAATGGTTTCACATAGGCATTGTGTATGGACTTAAAAGCCTCCTTGTTTAAATTCTTATGTTTGCTAACAACTCATATGCTGCTAATGTTATCATGTTACATGAGCTTCTGGTGTTAAATTTGAGATTTATGTACTCCCAGGTCTTTTTCTCTTATTGTTTCTTATACAATGCAATAATTGCCTTCACCCTTATGGTACAGTTAAATATCTCCTGTACCTATTTTCATTTCTTTACTTCGATTAAATTCCAGCAGCCATTTATCTGTTCACTCCTGAAGATTTCAAGGGGTCTGGGGCTCCCCCTTCTCCCTCCCGGGTAGGGGGAAGCTGCACAGACAGTGGTGTGGCAGCGGTTGTGACATCATGCTTGTTTTCTTGTTTTCCGATAGTGGAGTTCTGTTTCATAGTTCGGTTTTCAGTAGCAATATTTGCCCAGGTGGAGTTTGTTTTGAGATGCCTACCTTTCTGGGTGCCTAACCCAGTAGATGGCAGACAGAATGCTTCCAACCACATGGGGGTGTCTATAGGACATTGCTCCTTGTGCCTCTCTGAGGGGACCAGGTTCTGGCTCGTGGTCCCCGGTAGGTTAGAACTCTAATTGAATTGACTGATGCCACGGTCTAATACATACACATCAGCCCGGTATAGCTCCGGGGAGCCTCCGGGACCACCCAGAAAATGGCATTTCATTACATTCAACGGTGTGTTTTTTTTTTTAACAATTATTTTTTTCCAGGGGAGAGTGAAGCTACATTAGCCTTGAAAGCCTGTATAAAGTCTCTTGAAACACAATTAGAAGAGTCAGATAAAACCTGGAGAAGAGAGAGAAATGCATTTATTCAAGACAGATCTCTCTTAGCTTCAGAAAGTAGAGCACAAGCAGCCAAGGATGAAGCACACATTAAGTTACTTACTGCCAGGTATGATCTAATTGGAAAACCTTGTATACATGTATGGTATACAGCAAGCTCTTGGTTTTCCAGTCCGTCATCCAATAAGGTATCCAATAATAGCTATCTCGATGCAGCTAGCTACAGAGATCCACTGAGGGAGCCCCCTTCTAAAAAGAGATGTTTCATCACATTCAATTCTGTTTTTTTTAAATAGGTCAGACTTGATTTATTTAGAGCACTATATACAGTTTGCTTAATTAATGTCTTGATTTCTACATAAACTTCTTTTTTCTTCCATAACTTTTTTCCTTTCTTTTGTAGACTGGAAGAAGCTGAACGCCTTCTGAGTGAAACAGTTGAGGATGCATTAAGAAAAGTGCTGACGTGCAGAAATTAGAAATGACTTGGTTGGCCGAGCGAGATCATCTGCTGTCTGTTTTGTCAACAGTCCAAGAAAATATGCCATTGGTCACTCAAATACAGGTAAACTCTAGACTAGTTTGCTTGGAAATTTATTAGTAATACATGTTGATGTTATTGTAAGATAATTTAATTGCTCTGAAATATGCTGTTACACACTGTTCAGCAGTGAACACGTACTGTAAGTAGATTAACCCCCATACTGCGCAGCCGTCAGCGTTTGGTTGGCGCAGTGATCGCTATGAGTGTCGGTCAGGGTCGTTGGTCCTTTTGCGGTTTGCCCCGTTGACGGTAGGAAAAGCTCCTCCCCGTCAACGGGGGCTCCCCGGATAGCTCTGGGGAGCCTCTAGGTCTCGCCCAGAAAATGGTGTTTCATTACATTCAACACTGTTTTTTTCTTCAAAGTGGTGGATGTTCGCCAGAGGCTTCCAGTATCAAATGACATCTCCATAGAATTGACTGGATATTCATGTATTATGGGGGTGGAACAAATTCACTTCAAAGGCATTTGGAGCCATACATCTATTATTGCAAGATGATCGGAGTATAGTATATGTTAAATTTGCATCATGATTCTTTTTCCTGGCATAAAAGAAGGAAAATAATAATTATAATTTAAAGGAGATTGATCAAGCAAGTAAGTAATATTTTGTGATATGTATAATTTTTTCCTTCATAGACTATTGGGAGAACTGGAAGCTACACTGATCTTTCCAAGATGAAATCTACTTGTGAATTAAAGGATCTTCGACGTGAGATTGAATCAATAAAGGTAAGAGAAATCTAATGTTAAAATCTGTTAATTGCAGTAACACATTATTTTCCTTAAAGGTCTTTATTCTCTTATTGAATTACTCTCTCTAGCAAAAAATGTCACTTAACTGGACTGTTTCAGTGTTTATCCATTGTCTTGTTATGTAACTTATATTACTTTGATGTATACAGTACAATGTTTATCTTTCAAGCTTTATTATTTTGTATTTTTTTTATATTTTTTCCCAATCGTTTGCAGTAAGCCTAATTGTAATATTTATTAAGAAATATGTGATATTTTGTGGCAGGTGATAACTGTATATTAGGAATCTCTTTGGAGCAAGGCAATGGGACCGAACCAGCAGCCTGTCAGCTCAGACACACCTTTTCCCATGGAAAATGATATCCTTAAAAGCTACACAACCTGGAGTCTGCCCAAACTCACTAAGGAAATTGAAGGCACCAAGCTGGTACCCAATCCATTAGGATTGGTTCCAGCTTCTTCTAGGCTCTATTTCATTATTTTGGTCCTGAGAGTTTTTTTTTTTTTCATTTTTAGTGCCTCCTTTCTTTTCCAGCTATGGTTGTGATGGTCGAGTTCTGGAGGGGTTCTTTGGTGGTTGTTGCTTGGTTGCATTGACCTGGGGTGAGTCATTTGTTTTGTCTGATTGCAGCCATATGCCATCACCTATGTAATGTTTGTAGATTCAAAATCCAATGGTCTCACTTGTTCATAAGTTTGCTGCTTCATCTGTGGTATTTTCGAATGTTAGATATTTGGACTCTGTGATTTGGAGGTCCATCAGTGTACTGACAGCTTGTTCCTTGGTGAAAGTTCCTGGCCCACACCAAGAACCACACGTGTGTGTGTGTGGTTTTGGGGCAGTTTCCTCATTGGTAATTAACCCCTGATGATGCTGTTTTGTGGAAGTTGACCCTGATTTTTCTTCTTGTCCTAGTGGTGCTTGACCCTCCAGGTGGTGTCCAGTAGCCTGGGATGAGGGGTACTTTGGTCCCCTCCTTCCTATTTTGTGTTATTGACTTGACTGGCTTCTCCTTTGTGGCTCCGGTTTGGTCTTTGCCGAGTGGGTTGAATCGACATTTCGGTTTCCCTCTTTTCTCGGTGGGTCCCAATTCTCTTTCCGTTCCAGCTTGGGTCTCTAAGACCCTGCAGTCCATTTTCACCTCAGGTTGTTCCCATTTTGTTTTTCTCTGACTTCTCACTTGACCTTTGGGTTTTTCTCTTGGCCTTGTGGGCAGCCCATTGATTTGTTTTTCTAATTCTGTGGGCCATGTATTGTCAATCCAGTTTTCTTTTTCCAGGACCTAGCTTGTTTTCATCATGGCATTCTCATGTTTGCTATTTGAGTTGCAGTTCTGTTTCTTGGCCATCCATTGATGCCTGGCTGATTTGGGCATCCTGCTGGTCTGCATGTCTGCAAG
The DNA here is from genome assembly GCA_020271785.1 of Procambarus virginalis. NCBI lineage: Eukaryota > Metazoa > Arthropoda > Malacostraca > Decapoda > Cambaridae > Procambarus > Procambarus virginalis. Next base: position 11,538,132 of record WNGS01005997.1, on the reverse strand, counting down.
TTGTGGATGTGGGTATTGGTTCTGGTGCAGCATGGCCTTCCCTGTTTATGTATCCATCAGGGGTGTTTATTGTAATTACCTAAGTGTAGTTACAGGATGAGAGCTATGCTCATGATGGCCCGTCTTCCCAATACTCTGTCAAATGCTTTGAAACTTCTGATAGTTTTGGCCACTATCACCTTCTCACCTGTTCAAAGTGTCTACCACAGTGTTTGCAATAGAAAATTTTCTAATTTTTTTGGCACCTTTGTTTCCTTAGCTTGAATCTGTGTCCTCTTGTTTTTGAAGTTGCTTGATTTAGGAATTTCTATTTGTCAATTCCTGTTACTATTTTGTACATGGTAATCATATCTCTATTTTTTCTATTTTCTAGCTTTGGCATATTTAACGCCTCTAGCCTCTCCTTATAACTCTTGGTTTTCAGTTCCGGAAACCATTTTGTAGCATGCCATTGCACCTTTTCCAGTTTATTGATGTGCATCTTGAGATATGGGCACCATACAACTGTTGCATATTCCAATTTTGGTCTCGCAAAAGTCATGAATAATTTATTTAGTATTTTACTATCCTGTGTGCATGTGCTCAGCCATTCTTGGTTTCTTGACAAATTGATGTGGTTGAGGGGCCCTTTTGTCATGCTCCTTGCAATGTCTTCTCTTGGTATGGCCCATTGTCATCTCTTGTTGCTTTTCCTCCTGGGGTTATGAAAATCTTTTGGGTATTTTGCCCGTTTCTTCCTTATTTTCCTTCCTTGACTGACCAGGGTTTTGGTTCTTCCCTCCTGGTATAGTTCTTATTCCTGAGAACTTAGCAAGTTTTCCTGCTCGTATTGTTTGACCTGCACAGTACATCCTTCTTCTGTATAGCTTTTTCTGTCGATATATCTGTGGGGATCCCTGTCGGCTCCCTGAAACTATCCATACTGATATAGTGCCATATTAGTTGGGGTCATCAGTTGCAGAGTTCTTATTGCCTACCAGGAACCAGAGCCAGAACCTGGTCCCCTCAGAGAGATGCAGGGAGCAATGGCCTATGAGCACTTTACATATAAAGTATGTCATAATTGCCATTGACTGGGAAAGGATCCAGAAAGGTAGGCAAATCCAAACAGACCATGTCTGGTTAAACATTGTGAGTTACTTCCTAAAAATAGCAAAAGAACTCCCCCCAGAAAGAAAACAAACAAGCAACACTTCATCCAACTAGCTAACCCTCCCCCCTGCCCCCCAGAGAGACTGGATGAATGGATAGTGGGGAGAACTGGATGGATGGATGGATGATGGGGGGAACTGGATGGATGGATGGTGGGGGGGAATTGGATGGGTGGATGGTGGTGGGACCCTGCAGACAGACCATGCCACAAGGCACAATAATTGAAAGTAAAACAGAGTTAGAGGCACATGACCTGCCAGTATCACATCAGCCAAGAACTGCCGGTTGGATCGCCAGTGCGAGGGTCTGGGGCTCTCCCTTCCCCTTCCCGGGGAGTAGGGGTTGTGCACAGAGCGGCACGGCAATGTGATGACGTCGTGCTCGTTTGCTAATTTTTGTTAGGGAGTTCTGTCCACTTGTTCTGCTTTTGGTAGCAATATTTTCACCAGAATGGGGGGTTTGTTTTGGGGCACCTATCTTTCTGGGTGCCAGACCTGGTTGGTGGCAGACATAGAATGCTCCCAACCACAAAGGGGTTTCTATAGGCCATTACATCTCATACCTCTCTGAAGGGGGCCCGGTTCTGGCTCATGGTCCCCGGTAAGCAAGAACCCCATGCACTTTGACCGATGCCAGAAAGCTAATAGTTACATATCAACATGGATAGTTCCGGGAGCCTTCGGGCCTCGCCCAGAAAATGGCGTTTTATTACATTCAACGCTGGTTTTAAGTTTACATTTTTGGGTTTGTGGAGTGGATTAATTAAATTTACATTTCTTATGGAAAAATTCATTTCGGTTTATGAACCAAGGTAAAGTACATTTAAAGTATTCATAGGCCATTTCTCCCTGCACCTCTCTTAGGGGGGGGGGGCAGATGGCCAGATTCTGGCTCTAGTCCCTGGTAGGAAACAAAGAACTCTGTGACAGATGACACTCAAGTAGTATGCCACTTGATCAGTAAGATTCAGGGAGCCTCCGGGGCTCACTCAGAAACTGGCATTTCATCACATTCAACGCTAGTTTTGCTACATATGCTACTAGTTAATTTTCTCTCTTGAATTGTTGTGTATTAATAACTTCCAACTCTTTTTAGCGTGAAGCAAGTGAGGCAGAGGAGTTACGTACAATGTATGAATCTCAGTGTCTACAGCTTGAGCAGAAGATGTGTAAACTTGGGGAACAGAAAGAAGCTGCTATGCAAATATATAAAGTAAGCTCTTTTGTGTTTTCTCAATTTTTGTTTTGCATATCTGACTTTATGTAATCATTTACTGTATTGCAAAGTTCACTTAAAATTCTTCTGTGTATTATAGCTTCATATATTTCTTCTTAGTCACTCTCTAAAAAAAAAAGGCAGTATTAAGGTATTTACAAATACAGTGGATTTAAAAAAAATGGCATCTGTTTACGAGAGCCCTGATGAAGCTGATGTGAACCCTGTGTAATCGCGAGAGTTTTGAATGCTACGCAATACCTACGAGCACCCAGATCTAGCGCTTCAAGGTGCTCTGCACAGTGCAGAGGTTAATGTACATTACATCTCGTATACATTATCCTTATTAGTTTTTGTATACACAATACGGATTGTAGTGAATTTTTTCCAAGTGAAATATTGAAACTTGTTTGGATAATATACTGTACTTAAATATACTGATAATTGTTTTGTTTATAGGAGCGGAATCAAAAACTACTCCAACAAATAGAAATGCTAAAGCAAGATAAAATTCGTTTAGGTGAACGTCGACGAACAGATATAAAAGGTTTTCAGGCTGATATTCGGCTTTTGAAGAATGATGTGAAAACTGTTGTCCATCAGCTGTTTAAGGTAGTTTTCTGTAGTACTGTACTGTATTAGAATGTTGTGACAAGTTAGATAAGCATTTTGTACTAAATATGAATTCTGCATAAGTTATATATTTGTGCCCTGTGATATTTTTCTATGGACAGTTCAGTAAAATAAAAGATGACTTTAAATTCTTCTTGGCCATTTTTGACCTAACTTACAACCCTCTGTTCTCGATTCCATTATACTCATTCTCATACATTCTTTATCATCCATATATATAAAATTAATTAATTTTAATTTGTAAGGATCACTTTGTATACAATTTTCTCCATCATTTTCTTACTAATCCAGTTATCTTTTAAGTTAGCCATTGACAAGACTGCTTGTTTTCAACAAGCTATCTCTTTCTTAAAAACAAAGAAGACTAATCATCCACTAAGGTTTTCAGCAGGGATGAACAGTGGCTCCCTGAAGCTAGCCACACTGAGATAGCTCCACACACAAACCACATTAGCTCTAGGAATCTTTTATAGTCTACTAGAGACCTGAATCAAAACCTGGCCCCCCTCCTCACAGAGGCACAGGGAGCAGGGGAGTGTTAAAATCACCATCACCAAGGAAACATGCGGAAAGTAAACAGAGTAAAACAAGCAATTGCAAGTGAATAAGGTAAATAAAACAAAGCAGCAAATGACTCGGTAAATGATTCACCTAGTAGTCAGTTCAAGCCCCCCCCCCCTAGTTAGAGCTGATCACTGCCAGGTGGCAGAACCACTGGGAGTTGCCAGTTCAAATGTCAGTACTTCTTGGTCTTTCACCTGATGCCCACCTTTGTGGGACAGTTCCTTGGAGTACCCAGCCTTTCAGATCCAAACTAGTTATAGATAAGGATTAGCCATCCTTTTAACTCTGTCCTGCAGGGGCCTCATTTGCTTGCATTTCAAGTTTAGTCTTGGCTTCATGTGTGTGTTTACAAGCATTATTTGTGTGTGGATCTTTGGAACTGTTCACCTCTGAGCTGCATGTGCTTAGAGTAGCCCTTCCCTAGGCACTAAGCCGGAGATGCCCTTATCCTCATTAAGTGTATTCTTTGGTGTTCAAGAGTTTGTTCCATAGAGGCCAGCTTACTACGTACAACGCCTCGCTCAGAGTAGTGCAAGAGGAATTGATTCCTCGGTGAGGTTGGGGCATTCTTGTGTTTATTAATTGAGAGGTGCACTGGGGTTCGTGTGCTTGTATATACTGTATGTCACTTAGGCCTTTCATAGCTGTGTTTATCCTGAAAGCTGTGTTCAGTGTCAGTTCTTCTGATGAGCATCTCTCATACCTAGGTGTTCTGCTTGGTCCTTACCTTGAGGGTTTGGCAAGCCCTGTAGGTCTTTAGTGTGGTTCATCATGGAGCAACTCTCTGAGCCTCCACTCGCTACTTGAAAGTTTGAGGGAAGTCCGTCAATATTGCTACAATCCAATGGTCATTTGTTTTGTCTTCCTCTGCTGGGTGAGTATTACCCTCTACCCCAAGACCTGTAATGTTTGGGTTCTCTTGGCCTCTATTATTAGCTAAAGTGTCCATCTTTTGGTTTTCTTTAATTTATATTTCTGAATGGAGCCCCCAGGTGGATTCTTGAAGCTATCTTGCTGAGATTTTTTATTTTCCGTTTCTTGCGGCCTGTGGTGGCATTGGGTGGCCCCCTCCTCCTTCGGGAGGCTCGGGGCTGGCGATGCAGGTGTCTTCTCCTGCACTCTGTCAGGTCATCTTGGAGTGGGTTTGCTTGGGCGTGGTCGAAACGTGCTCGTTCCTCAGGTGGGTTTCCCGCCTGTTCCCAGTTCCGAAACGGGACTGCACGAATCTGCAGTTCATTCTGAACTTGTCACGTCTGAACCCCTGGGTCTTTTGCTCCTCCTTTCGGATGACTACTCTGTTCCAGGTCTGTCTTCTTTTGGAGCTGGTCACTTGGATGGTGTCCCTGGACCTCTTGGGATGCGTATTGGCACGTCCCGATTCATCCGGGGGTTCAGGAACTGGCTTGGTTTTGTTGTGGGGCATCGGGCTTACTGATTTCGTTACCTTCCATTCAGCTTGAATCTAGCAACTTGTGTATTCACGCGCCTTACAGGGTCGTAGTGGCCCGTTTGTATCTCTTAGGGGTTCGGGTTCTGACCTACCTCGACAGCTGGCTGGTGTGGGTTCCCAGCCAGTTTACGTGTCTGCTCACGAGGGATTTGGTTCTTTCCCAGCTCACCGGGTTCAGGTTCGTGGTGAACTGGAGGAAGTTCCATCTAGTTCCCTCTCAGGATCGAACCTGGCTGGGTCTTGTGTAGGACTTTTGGACCGCTTCCTTGTCTCTCCCTCTGGGGGGAGGGGAAAAAGAGAGAGAGAGACAAGGAAGTCCGCCTTCAGCTGTTTTTGGAGGGCTCCCAGGTCACAAGGCGGTTGCTCGAGGGTTTGTGCGGGAGTCTGCACTTTGCCGTGTTGTTCTTCCCGCCAGGCCGGGTTTGGCTTTGTTGTCTGATCTGGTTTCTTCGGGATATCCTTTCTACCACTCTTGCGATTGCTGGGTTCAGCCTCTGGGTGCCTTACGTCGACTGCTGCGTCGCCTGCTTCCTCTTTGGGTTTTTTGGTTTTCATTGCCTTGGCGCCTATCTGAGCCCTTGCTCGATGTGTTCACGTACATGTCATCTCTTGACTGGGGCTTTGTGACCAGTGCTCACCAGGCCGGCCAGGGGCAGTGGGGCCCGTCTTTCCATCTGGCTCACAGCACGGTGCAGGAGTTCACGGCCGTCTGGATGTCGCTTCGGAGGATTCGGGTCGCTTGAGGTTCAACGATTCAGCTCCATTCAGACTGCTTCCCGGTGGTTCATTGGCTGAACTGTGGAGGTTGGATGCAGTCCTTGGCTCTTTGGGGCTGGTCGCTTTGGGTGACTCGTCTACTGAGTTCTCGGGGGTTTTGGCTCTCTTGACCGTTCACGTTCGGGGGGTGTCCAGCATCCTGGCAGACGGCCTGTCACGGTTTATTCCCCTGTCCATGGAATGGACAGTTGACGCCGACTCGTTCTGTTGGTTCTGCCGGAGGTGGACCTCTTAATGTTAGCATAGTCCAGGCATCTCCCGAATTATGTGGCACCCTTCCCCGACTACTAGGCCATCGTGGTTGATGCCTTCAGGCAGGACTGGTCAAGGTAGGGTTACCTGAACCTCTTTTCCCTGGTTCCGCTGTTGCTCCAGGTCCTTGCTTACTTGGAGACTTAAAAAGGGAGAGTAGTCCTGTTGGCACCTTGGTGGCTGACCCAGCCTTGTTTTCAGGCATTGGTTGCTCGGTGTCCGAACCCCGGAGGTCTTCCTGCAGCTCTTCCTTTTGCCTCTTTCAGCAGATCGGGCCAGTCCGTTACGTAGCGGTTACGTAACTGGTTCGAACTTCTCAAGTCTTCTCTTCTGGTCTTTCTGACATGGATTTATCACCATTTGTATGGTAAGGAGGTGGCTTCGTTGAAGGTGTCCCACCTGCGTGCTTCATCGGTGACATTTTGAAGTTTCCTGGCGGTCCTTTTGTTATTTTTTGTCCCTCCGTAGATTTTCTTCTGTTTCGGATCGGGATGTCTTGTCCTTCCTTTCTTGGTTGTTTCAGGACTGTCATCTTATGCCGAGTACTGTCGCCTCATATCGTGCGGCGCTGGCGGAGCCGCTTCAGCTTGCGCTCAGGGTGGATATTACTTCTGCTCCATTCTGCAGGCTGTCTCGTGTGTTGTTTCACCTCTGGCCTGCTCATGCGCCGCCTGAGATGTCTTGGTCATTAAACCGGGTGCTCTCTTTTCTCTCTTCTCCTAGGTTTGTTGTGGCCCCTTCGGTTCAAGATTGTTTTTCAAAGGCTCTCTCCTGTTGGCATTGGCATCTGGGGGTTGGGTCGGGAAGCTTCAAGCTCTCCTCCGACACAGAGGTTTCTGCTCTTTTGGTCCTAGTGGTAGGTTTGTTCGTTTGCAGCCATCTCCTTTTTTCGTGAAGAATAAGATTGTTGCTGGACTGGAAAGGGGTCCTTGGGTTGTTGATGCTTGGTTGGTTCGGCCGGGGGTGCATCATGTGTTGTGTCCGGTCGCGGCTCTTCGCCATTACCTTCGCGCCAAGGCCTCGATGGCCGAGAACGCGCTTTGGGTTGACCCCTGTTTCCCTTCTTCTCTGTCTCAGGGTTTAGGTCTCTCAGGACGTCCACAGGGTAATTTGGCCCAGCCAACCTGCAGTTTATCCTCGTGACCATGATGTTCGTAAGTTTGCTGCATTGGCTGCCATCTTTTGTAATATGTCTTGGGCTGACATTTGGGCACAGGGTTTTTGGAGGCCGAACAGGCTCTTGGCCGCTCGCTACCTAGTCAGTATTCCTGGCCCTAGTTGAGCATGTGTCGCATTGGGTCTGCGGTTGCAGCCAATTGTCTCGACTTTGAGTTGAGGAGCGAGTGGCAACCTCCTCTTGGATAAGTTCCTCTTTTTTTTATCTTTGGTTAAGTAGCTCCAGGAAGCTGATGGGGCTGCCCCCAGAAAACCAGCGTTGAATGTAATGAAATGCCATTTTCTGGATGAGACCCGGAGGCTCCCTGGAGCTATCTGGGCTGATATGAATGTATTAGACCGTGGCATCAGTCAAAGCGACCTGAAGGCTCCCGGGAACTATCCAGGCTGACATGTAACTATTAGCTTTCTGGCATCAAAGTGCATGGAGTTCTGCCTATCGGGGACCATGAACCAGAACCTGACTCCCTCAGATAAGGCACGAGGAGCAATGGCCTATAGAAACCCCCGTGTGATTGGGAGAATTCTATGTCTGCCATTGACCAGGTCAGGCACCCAGAAAGGTGAGCACCCCAAAACAAACCCTATCTGTAAAAAATGTGCTACTGAAAGCTGCACTGTTGAACAGAACTCCCCAAACTAAAACGAACAAATTAGCATGATGTCACACCTGTCACCACGTTGCTGTCTCTGCAGCTCCCCCCTCCCTGGGAGGGATAAGGGGAGCTCCAGACCCCCCGCACCGGGTATCCACCACCCCCCCCCTCCAGTTCAGAGGCTGGATGTCAAAAACTGCAAAACCGCCGACCAGAGGGAGGGTGGATTGCCGAGGAGCCTCTGGGTCTCCCCCAGAAAATGGTGTTTCCTTACATTCAATGCTGGTTTTTCTTGTCATAGCTGTTTTGTTCCATTTAAAGTCGTGCACCTCATAGATTGTCCCGATTTTCAGGATAATCATGTCTTGCTTTCCTAATGTCTCTAAAAGTCATTTGTCCCTCGATAGAATCCCTGGTAAATCCTATATCTTTGATATCACTCTAGTACTGATATTTCAAAGTAGTATCCAAGAATGCATTAAGTTTCATTAAGTTAAAATGCTTTATTCAACATACAGTATATTTAATTTTTCTGCAGATTACGATAACTTTGTCAGGAGCAGACAACCTACCTGTGGACATCAGTGCTCTGAGTGAAATGCAAGCTGTTGCAGCTCTGGTTAGGACTGTGCAAAATGCAGTTGCTGAAACCAAGAGAAAGATCCTGAAGCTGGAGAACGAAATGAATAATCCCTTAGACTAAACTTTTGCCTTGTGAAAATATTGTACTGTTCTGTGATAAAGCTGATTTAAGTACAGTATTAGGTTAAGTTTAATTTTACATGTGGTAAGTACAGTACCTGCTTTTTTTGTCAGCTAGCAATGCCTAAACGAGCTCTGGTGAGTATAGTTAAATTCACAATAATATTTCAGTATTTTAGTAATGAAATATTGATGCTCCAAAAGTCAAGAATACTGTGTACAAAAAAAATAAAATAATTATATCTCGTCTTTTTCAGTTCTTTATGAGCTCGCATTATCAGTCATCGTCTCTCATTTTCATTATAAAGTAGAAAACTGCTATACACATACATGAAAGTATTTGTTCAACCTCTTTAGTTAAACAATTATCCAGTTGAAACATTTGGTCTTTAACTCCAGATTGAAATTGAAATTTTAGGACTTCCAGCTGTATTTAAACTATTTTCTACCACATTTCTTGGGAAAACTCAATAGCTGGAAATAATTGTCCAAGATATTAATGAGAAAAAACTGTTTAGAACATCCCAACTCTTCACATACTTACACGTACACTCAGTTACTGTAGATATAAATAAATATACACTTAAATTGTGTTTGTCTTATTGTATACAATTTGCCTTAAATTGAACTGGCAACTTACGTGAATGCCTTTGCACATGCATTCATGTAAGATGCAAGTACTAGTCACATCTGTGCACACACAAGTATACAAAGCTTTCATTCATCCATATTAATGACACCCTCAGAATACACACTTGTGTCAGTGATATATGATTAAACATATATGTTAGTGAAATATGACTTTACATTAATGTAAGTAATATGTGATGATAAATGTAGTCATTATCTACCCAGGCTTACAGTTTTAGCATACAGTAGCATCATAATGTATTCTAATCCATGTAAAGGTGTTTTTATTATTTTTTTCCCAATGTTTAATTGATATTTTAATTCATACCCCTGGGCAGTGACACATCCAGAATCATAAGGCATACCAATTATTAATTTACCATCTTCAAGTTGTGAAGACCCATTGAAAACCTTTAAAACATATTTTGAGTGTATTTATTTTGAATTAGTCTACAAGAACAAAACATGTCACCTTCTTGCAATCAGAAGTTAAAATGTGAGAGATCAGTTTACTATAGTGGCTCTTAAAAAGTTTATCTGAAAATCAAAATAGAAATAAGAAAATAATTGTGAAAGAAAAAAAGAAGCACTTAAAGAGAAAACACTCTAAATTGGAAAATTTACAGGCAAGAAAAGGTACTTATTAGATCTAGTTAGATATTAAAAAAAAATTCTGATTAATGTTTTTGTGTGCATGTATATACATATGGAGTGATCAGGTTAAGTGTATGAGCCTCAAAGTCATCACTGTGATTATTAATTTTAGTCAGTTTATTACAATGTTATAAATTTGATCTTCAAATACAGATTGCTTCCAATTGATTGGTGCAATTTTAAGAAGCTCATTTCACAGCAAGAATGTGATTTGGTTAATCACTTTTTCAGCCCCATTTGAAAGAAATATATTTTTGCATTAAATGTTTTGCAAGAATATTTTTAACACTATTGTTATGAACAAGGATTTAATTAGATTGATTATATATAATACTATTTTTTGTAAATAGTAAATTTTCAGCACACTATTACAGCAACTTGTATATTTTCACCAATTTTATTTATCCTATTTGGTTGCATAATGACTTGTCTAATCAATGCCCCATCTTTAATAGCATTACGAGACTGTAGTATCTTTCTTGTGTAAATATGTTTAAACACATTTTACTACACTTGTTTTAAAATAATCCAAAAACTTTGTAATGCCTAACAAAATAAGGGCAAATTTCCACAAATTCAGATCAGGTCCAGAATATGAACCAGATTTTGGAGGTGCTTGTATATTGGACTTTTTTTAAGTATAATTCTCGACTCGTAACATTATTATGATCATCATAAGATATTCAAACACCAATTTCCATCACTACAATGCAGTGGTGGTGCAGACATCCTGTTGCATTTTCACTTGTGACAACATACGATAACGCATCATGTAAGAAATGATAAGCTTTATTCCAGATCACTAGCACCAGTACAAGTGATGGGTAATCAGACCATGGCCAGTCATATATTCCTGTAATGATAACCAATTTTTCAAGCAGTAAAATACTGACAAGATAAAGCTCATTGTAACTTTTGATTTGGTAATGGCATTAGATTGAACAAAAATAAGTAATTATAGTCCTGTTATGATGATATCAGTTGCTGCTACTTCTCTTCAACATTATATTGATAAAGTAGTATTAAGTAGAAAGAAGTACATTTCAGTAGAATTGAAGTCTTATGTGTAAAAAATTGCAGGTGGCATTCAGCAAATCTTTACGGCCGATGTACTGCTTACCATTAATCGAGATAGCAATATAATGCAAGTCAAATGGCAATAAAACCAACCATTAAAAGTAATGAAACGCTGCCTTCTGATAGAGCCCTGGTGGTTCTCCATAGCTATCTCGCTGAGATTCCTCCCTATTAAAATTCTCATCAACCATGAAAGTTCTGTTTGGCCTACCAAACAGAACTCGACATGCATCTTCAAAGCATACCTGATCAACCAGGCTGTACTCGCCTAGTTGTGCTTGTGGAGGTTGAAATTCAGCTCTTTGGTCCCGCCTCTCAACTGTCAATCAAGCAGTGTACAGATTCCTGAGCCTATTAGATTCTATCATATCTACATTTGAAACTGTGTATGGAGACTGACTCCACATCACTTCCTAATGAATTCCATTTGTTAACTACTCTAACATTAAAAGGATCTTTCTTATATTTCTATGGCTCATCTGGGTACTCAGTTTCCACCTGTGTTCCCTTGGGTGTGTGTGCCCCCTGTGTTAAATATATTTTTATCTACCCTAGTAATTCCTCTGAGAATCTTGTATGTGGTGTATGGCTCTCCTAACTCTCTGTTTCTTCCAGCGACGTGACTTGTGTCAGGCTGTGAGCAACCACATACATTGAACAGCCTGGTTGGTCAGAAACATCCAAACACACATCCAAAAATAGTAACCTAGAAATACATTTTATACTAATACTACTCATATTTTGTACTACAGTATGTACAAGTTTATCTTACCTTTATTGAGGACTCTTGTTGGCTCATTGATCGTCACAGCCCCCTTTCACCCGAGGCCGGCTTTCTTCATGACCAAGCAGAAGGAATAGTGGTAATTATTAATTAATTATATTATTATAATAATTATTAAATGCAACAATCATTACCACTCATCCTTCTGCTTGGCCTTGAAGAAAGTCAGCCTCAGGTGAAAGGGGGAGCTGTGATGATCTCTGTCTGGAACCCGTAGGTGCGGGACCTGGTCGTCCACCTCCTGGGGCTTGTGCAGCCCAGGCTCTGCTTCAAGAGGCTGGAGTGGTTCTTCTCTGGCCCCAACCACAGTGGTTTCTGGGTTTGGGGTTCCTGTGCCTTCTTTCACCAACTTTGAGGTCGACTCCGGAGCTCACAGTTCCTGCGACGGCGCTGGAACCAAGCATATTGGCGTTGGCCATTACATTGGAGACTTTCGACAATGGATTTCTCTATTTCTCAATCTCGATTTCGAGGGGGGACCTGCTGCTTGGGTAACAGCTCCTCAGTATCAACCTACCCTGGCTTTGCGCCCTGGATAGGCCACTCCAGATCAACAACCTGAGCGCAACTCCATAGTCTCCTGAGACTGATGGATGCCTATTATTGTTGGCATATGGAAGACAGTGAGGTGAAGGGAAGGAGGAGAGGCGAGGTGTTAGAGTTTGGAAGGAGAGTCCCCTTCATTATAACATCAGGCAATGATGACATTTCTGGGGTGTACAATGATGACATTTTGCAGGCATACCACTAGCACCTGGTTGTGGCTCACTGCTCATCTGTCTTACTAAGAATCTGTCTGTCGACACTTGTTTTTCCTACGTTTTAACACTTGTCTAAAGTGATCACATTGTCATTAAAAAGATTAACACAACGGCCTGCTTCAGCTTTATCTTAGTGAATTTTTTCAGCAAAACTTTGCACTTCTTTCCATACTGCACACATTTTCTTAATGAGGAATGGACATCCTCTACTGCCTCTACTCACAACTATTTTCTTAGGTTGAAGTTTACCATTGACTTTCTTGGGACCCATGACATGATATATAATAAGAACTTTTATTATTATATAATAAATAATTATTATTTAATTATATAATTTAATTAGTCATACTCATAAGAATTATAAGATAAATTTGACCCTTTTTAGTCCATGGTAAGGGACCAACACAATCCAATACATTGTGGGTAAAGGGTTCCTCTGGCACTACAATGTGCCTTAAAGGTTAACAGGCATCTGATTGGATCTTCCTCAGTCTGACAGGTGACACATCGGTTGCAAAATTGTACCCAAATCCCTCTTCAGCAGTGGCCAAAAGAAATGCCTGAAAATTTTCTTAAGGTGTATGAAAATACCTTGATGAACCCCCCCCCCCTGGGATCATCATGAGCAACTGACATTACCTTCTCTCTCTACACTTTGGGTACTACCAACTAGTGTACCACCTCCCTATCATTTGGCAATGAAGCTCTCCATTTTTTCTCGTCAAAAGTTGTTCCTCGTTGTAGTATCCTGTGTATAAGTTGACACTTTGTCGTAATGCCTTGGCGCTTTCCCTTGATAGTTCCCTTCCCTTCACCCTTGGAGCTACATCATGACTTTTTAAACTTGGGTCATCCCTTTGTAATTCACTGAAGGTGACTTCATGGTCTGGGTCTTATGCGTTAAAGGAAGTGACAGTAGTGGTCTCACCCTCCCTACTCTGATTAGGAGCTGCAGATGGGCTTTCCACTCTGACCGCTGGTTCGTCATCGACTTGCCATAAACTCCACAAAATCCATGTTGCCCTTAGAGCATTCATAGTGGCCTCCAACTCATCAGCCTTGGGAACAACAGGGTTGCCTTTAATACACCCATTGACCGAGTCACTGCACACGCGGAGTATATAACATTGTCGTCTACGGCCTTGAATTCTAGTAAATAGAATTAGACTTGCCAGTATTATACTGAGTTATCTCCTCCTAATTTGTCATCTGCTATATCATTCTCTAAAATAAGATCGACCTTGGGAACAGGTAAATAAGGGCTAACTCCCATTGTACAAAGACCTTGGTAACAATCTGTTTCTAAGTTTAAAGTATGGGGTGGCATTGGTTGAGTATGTCTTGTAATCCCTTCAATCAACATTACATCACAAGTGTCATATATGCATGCATCCTGCACTGCACCTCCAAATTAAAATTAAAGACTGGGTAGCAGCTGTGTCTCTGAGTATAGTCACCTCTTTCCAAGACTCATCTTTACATAGGAGCTTACCCTTGGATACAAAAGGTGTAAGGAGTTTTAACCATTTGGCCCTTAAGATTCCATTATCCACCACCTTGGAAGACTAACACCTTACACACTGGAAGCGTTTGGTCGTTTCTCGGGGTTAAACACCCAGCAGTGTGTAACGACGTCATGGGCTGCCTTTCTACATTGGCTACAATATCTCCGGGTCCTGCATTTCTCCCTACATTTTTACCTGGTCACCCTTTGGTGCCGCTACATAAGCTGCTTTGCCAGAATGAACCTTAGATGAAGCAGTTGACACAATGTGCAAATTATTATTTGACATATAAAAATATTATTTGGGTGATACTGTGGGAATAATTTGGGTGATTGATATTCATATGGGGTAAAACTATTTATTTATAAGTAATATAGTTTAAATTAATTAATAATAAATTATGCACTATAAATCTATAAATTATTATAAGTAAATTAGCTGAACAAATGCTAATATAACTGAAGATAGTTAATGACCACAGGCAGGATGATATATAGTTCAGTGATTTGTTGAGCAATCTACCACAGAAGGTGATTGTAGTGCTTTTAAAATGCTAATCCAACCTACATACATAAATACACGGGCTTACGTCTGTCCTACATAACCAGTGTTGGAGGTAGTGAGTGCTGCGGGTGTGGGGGTCTGGCGTCGCCCCCCCCCCCCCAACGCCAGCAGGCTCTGGCGAGGAGCGTGAATGTTGGTGTCTTGTAGTTATAAGGCACAAAGCATGTCATGTGTACGGTATCAAGTATATAATTTTTTATCCAATAAATAAGACAAGTAATCAATTGATGCGTCACGTCATGTCAAACAATAGCGACCCACATCCCAAATGCACAACCCGTCCTCGACTCAAGTCCATTACATCCAGCGCTCGACTCCATAGACGCGTTCATAAATTTTAACCTAACCTATGCCTATATATGCATAATATACTAATATATTATAATATTAATTTTTATTTGAGAAAATTCCCGCTTTGAATGAACAGCATGTATAAATTTAGGAATGCGTCTATCGGGTCGACCGCTGGATGTAACGGACTTGAGTCGAGGACGGGTTGCGTGTGTAAACCGTTTTTCATTTATAAACAGTGGATTTGGTGGGTGCATGGAATCACTTTTGAGTCTTTGTTTGGAGGACGGGCTGCACGCTGAATATATGATGATTTGATTGATGAAGATTAAGCCATCCAAAAGGTGGCACGGGGATGAATAGCCCGTAAGTGGTGGCCCTTTTGAGCCATTACCAGTATCAATAGATGATACTGGAGATCTGTGAAGGTGCGACTGCACCCTGCGTGACGGGAGATGTCTCCCGTGAGTATATGATGATTCTGTTGTTGTTGTTATAGATTCATCTACTCGAAACAAGTTCCAAGTAGCACGGGCTATGGTGAGCCCATAACTTACCTGGCACAGGAGCGGGGCAAGAAGCACGGGCTAGGGTTAGCCTCGTCTCCCGTGTATGATGATTCGCTGTCGACTAGTTATATTACCAATTCCCCACCTCACCTGATCATCCTCCAGCAGGGTGGGGAGAATATTAATTGTACACTTTGGAATTGTAATTAGGAATGTGATAACTTAGAGATAGGTTTCGTAGGATTAACAAACATCTCATTATCTGCACATACGTTAACGAGAGCATGGAGCAAGTATATTAGTTTTGCGACAGTTTATTATTAGTATATAATGAATTAACGAGTGACTGATCTATAGAGCGATTAATTAATGAGTGACGGATCTATAGAGCGATGAATTAACGAGTGACTGATCTATAGAGCGATTAATTAACGAGTGACTGATCTATAGAGCGATTAATTAATGAGTGGCTGATTTGATCTACAATGATTATTAAATTATTATAGTTCATATTATTATTAAATAATTATAGTTTCTATTATTATTAAATTATAGTTCCTATTGTAATTAATTTTGTATGGTTCCTATTATTAATAAATTATTATAGTTCCTGTCTAATGAATATGGGAAATCATCGTTATTTATTTTTCCGAGAGAAGGAAAAGAAATGGGAAAGACCAAATAAAATAAATATATAATAAAAAGTGCGAATATTCGATTGAAAACTGTGAAGGTTCCGACAGTAGACTGGGTCTACACCTGCGATCATGTACACTGCCCGCACACCTGTACCCGCGTCCCATCTTCAGCTCTGGCATCGTTCTCCGTCACCATTGTAAATGATATATTTAACGTATTTTGCAGATTTTTAATGAAAAATAATAACCAAATTTTGATTATGTTTCCCTTAATAAATTGTTTCTCTAGATAGATAATTATAGGGAACATGTTTTAAAGAATCTGTTATATCCATGGCAATGGTTTTGAACAAGCATCCATGCCTTACGTCTAGAGCCTGCTGGTTACAGCTGCCATTAGTCGGAGGACACCAGGCGAGGCAGACGGACGTACAAGCTCACCGGAGAGCCCTCACGCGCCCACCCACATGACCAATGAACGTGAAGATGGTCGCGTTCTCAAGAAAGGTCATAATACATGTATTGCAAGTATTAGCGATAATAAGTGTCATGGGTAGTGTTTAGCGATGAGTAATGACCTCGGGAAAGGCTGAACATTTTATAATCACAATATTGCATATGTATCAGTAAATGACTTTACTGGGCCCTCCAAGCGTTAACTCGCACGACAGATGGTGAAGATGCACAACACAAGGACACGAAGACCAAAATAATAACTCCATGAGACCATGCAGGACTTGCCAGCCGTGGCCTGTATGGCAGCCTAGTCCCAGTGATCAAATGTTTTCCAATAAGCAATGTGTGAACAGCATTTTGATCAATTATAGTGAGAAAATCAACTGGAGCTCTGAGGTGATTCAAACCAGCGATCAAAGAACTCCCAGCCGCTCACCACTATACCACTACGACTTTTAAAAAGATATACAACCTGGGATTCCACTGAATCCACAGAAAGTCTGGAGGGTTCTACTGAAGCCAGTTCAAGTTCTACGTATAACCCCGAAGCACTCGAGTGTAGGTAAAGTGTAGGCCATCAGACAAGTTGTAGATTCACTGAAATCCCAGGTTGTATAACTTTTTGTTAAAGTCTGTGGTGGTACAGTGGTAAGGTGAGCGACTGGGAGTTCTTTGATTGCTGGTTCGAGTCACCTCAGAGCTCTAGGTGATTTTCTCATTGATATATATCACGTTAGTGTGATTTCTTTGTGTATCAATTATAGTAATATTAGACTACCAGTGATGTAGCACTCCGTGATGTGTCTCGAGAGAGTAATTAAGACTGAAATATATTTTGACATTTTAAAGCATGTGGTGTTCATCAGCCCCTGCCGACCTCTTCCCTAGATACTCCATCGTAACTACCTTCCATTCCTCTCCTGCAGATGAAGGGAAAGATGGCTGAAATTAACGCTAAGATGAAGAACAAAGGCTACAATCCCTTTGGTTATGACGACTCCAAGAACGAGCGACGAAAGGTAGGGACTTCGACTACCCCGGGTATTGATCACGGTAAAGGTGGGGGCGTGATGGCCCTGCTGAAGGGGTTATGCTGCTCCTGCTTCAGCTCCGATCACCACCACCCGCTCCTCGCCGCCTCCAAATCTCCCGTTGTCACCCACAGGAAGATATCACGGTGAGCTATATCTGTTACCTTGTACTTCGCGGCGAGCACCACCTCTCTAACTTTTATCTCTTCTCTCTCTCTCTCTCTCTCTCCCCCCCACACACTTTTCCGTCCCCTTCTTCGCCCATTCCCCCTTCGTCTCCCCCTCCTCCTCTCTCCTCTCCTCCCTTTGAAGGTTAGAGCTGATCCTGCAGTAGGTAGTTGTGAATGGTTCCTCATACAGCAGGAGACCTTCCTCCAACAAGAGGGGGGGGGGGGAGCCTCGTTTAACAATCCCCAACAGGAATTTAACAAATCTTGATTATAATTAGATGTTTAGGTTTTTTTTACAAAGTGGTTAAATTTTACATTTGACAACGTGAAAACATTTACCTCAATTGTGAAGCCTTGCCCTTACTTCTGTTCCTTCCTCTTTCCTCAGGGTGGCGTCAACAGAGTCTCTGGCCAAGGAGGGCCTGGAGCTGTCTGAATGTCCAAACACCAACCTTAGCCCGCACGACAAACTGATGTACGCCCGCGTCTTAAGTCGTCTTAACGCCAACTGTCCCGCCACTCCCACCACCCAGAATGGTGAGTCAAGTCTCTGGAAAGTGTTTGAGGTGAGGTATGCAACAAGTCTTTTTTCCGGAGGTAAGATATATGAGCTTCAGTGAAAAGCTGAACCTCACGGCACCGAAGAAAAGGGGGAACAGAGGGATATGATAACTGTTATGGGATTTACTCCTTAACTTATTAATTCCCTGAATCAGTTCAGTCAACGCTGTCCAAGTGGCGTAGTGGTAAGACGCTCGCCTGGCGTTTCACGAGCGCCTTGTCCTGGGTTCGTATCTTTGCCGGGGAGGATTTACTGGGCGCAAATCCTTAACTGTAGCCTCTGTTTAACCCAACAGTAAAATAGGTACCTGGTTGTTAACGATTTAGCGAGGTCGCTGAGGAGTTCCACATTTAGATTTATAGCGAAACAATTAAATTAATACAGCGAAAACACTGATTCGTGTCGGTACACGCTGTCCAATCCACAAACACATAGCCTAGTTTAATGATAATAAATTTGAGAAGAAGCGCTGAAGTTGTAGAAAAAAGAGCCAGGGCTTATTTCTAGGTGTTGACAGTCTGTCTTCTATTGGTGTCGTCATTCTTGAGTCTTCTCTTTCTTTTTTCTTCTACTGCTTTCTGTTTTGATAGTACTTATAGTAACAATGAGGATCATAGTAATGTACAACGAAATTAGAAAGTAGAAATCTGAACTATTGAGTTGGACATTCCGGAAAACTATTTTTTACTTGTGTTGCTTTGACAAAGTAACCTAACCTAACCTTCCTAGGCATAATGCACGATAGCATGGCGTCTCCCTCCCATTAGCCCTCAGGAGCGTGAGGCGGGAAATATAATTTATGTAATTTAATCAGTGATTATTAACTAATGTGTTTGTTAGTTTTAACAAATGCCGTAGCATTAACTAAAGCAACTTGGTAAATTATAACTAATAATAAGAGATTTGAGTCACACCGTTAATATATCGCAGGTTTGGACTCGTTAGGGGTCAAATGTTATGTATATTGTTACGTCATCAATGGGTGTGAGACCGACCACAAGTATAGTATCCAAGCTGCGCAACTGACTAGTGTTTAGTGAGCTAGTGTCATAACTGATATGTTTATCCTGCACAGCACCCCCATCCAGGGGCCAGCGGTGCATAGGTTACAATCACCCACATATACCACCCGACGTTATTTGGCTAAAATTTCTGGTAGTAGATCATTTTGAATTAAATATTTACACACTTCACGAACATTTGTTAAAGAGGTGTCTCTAAACTCACGTATCTTTTCACACTCCATCACGTAATGTTGGAGGATGTGCGAAGAGTTTTGTTGACATAGTTTCCAGCTAGTCAGGTCTATATCAGCAGGCAATGTAAATTTCCAAAGATAGATATAACCGAGTTTAAGCCTAGCAATAGTAACATCTAGGAGTCTGTTGATTTTACTGGATGATCCATAGATGTGTGGCCCTTCTTGCATGGCTTCTTATATGACGATAAGATGGAATTAATATTGTTGGTTTCACTTTTTGTTCTCAGACTGCTTATAGGCAATCCAACGTTATAATCAACTCCTTCTTTGAAGGCAGATTCTTTGGCTAACTCATCAGCTCAATGAGAGCGGAAAGACAAGTTGATTTATGTCAATGGGGGTCAGATTTATCAAAGATTTTATCAAGATATAGAAAACATCAATCAGACAAACATCGGATGTACACACAAAACCGGCAAATATTAGAAACGTTTAGGAGTCTCGACAAACAAAAACTTGGAGAAGTGCATATGTCCTATGTGAGATCAATTTTGGGTTTCGTGGTCCTAGTGTAGAACCCACCCAAAACATCACAATAAAAATCGATAAAGTTCAGAGATTTTCTGCTAGATTTATGTCAGACTTGGAAGAGAAGGGAGAGCACTGGAGAAGAGAGGCAGTGGATACATAATATCACCACACAAGATACTCAGAATTTCATGAGTCAGGGCAAAACAAGGCACTCAGATGAAAACTTCAGTACAGATTCAGATAAGTCAGAGGGACGTAAGATTTTCTTCAGGTTAAGAGTTTGCAAATGGAATGAATTAGAGTAATATAGATTGTAAAGGTTAACTCCTCTATTAGTTATTAACGTAGGGATGATAAAGAACAATAGCGATTTGATTCATACGCCAGATAGTCGATGGTCAGTGATGGGGCACAAGACCTTTAGCTTCATCCCGCAAGCACAAGTAGACATAAAGTAGACATCAGTAAGATGCAATACAATTCCTGTTACAAAATAAAAGAAAAAATGAAAAAAATTGAGCCTACTTTTATGTCAATCATTTTCAGCAGCTGCCCTATATACAGCATTTTCAGCAGCTGCCCTATATACAGAAGTGAGGTAAGTACATGTAGGTAGGTACAAACAGTCATTCTCACTAGCACTCAAGGGAGCGAACACCAACAACAAGCCGAGAGAAAACGACATAATTGTGTGCATCTGTACACCCTGGAGCCCGGCCCCGCGTGCACAGGTGTGTGTGTCGCCTGCCAGGAGCCCGACAACGACATAACACGCTGACCTGAATACATGATATGGGAGACTCCCCCTCACAGCGCTCCTGTGTCACTCTATGCTGGTAGAGGGAAGATCGTCTTGCTCGTATGCTTGCATTCTGCTTTATACATCAAACAAACCAAGCCACGCATCAATCGCCAACTAGCACCAAATTTCACACTGTGGAATTTCAGAGCCCGACGGAACACGCAGCATACTGCCTCAGCCATCATGCAAACAGGAGAGATACAATGTTGTTTAGATTCAGCTGCTGGGAACAAAATGTTCCAGGCAGCACGGGCTATGGTGAGCCCGTAGGAGACTTACCTGGCACAGGAGCGGGTCAAGTAGCACGGGCTATGGTGAGCCCGTAGTGGACTTACCTGGCACAGGAGCGGGTCAAGTAGCACGGGCTATGGTGAGCCCGTAGGAGACTACTGCCAACCTACTCATGAGAAACTCTCCAGACACAAAGCAGAACGCTTTGAAAGAGACCAATGTCGTCTATGCCTTCAAATGCCCACTTGGGGACTGTAAGCCCCAAAGAACTCAATATATAGGCAAGACAACAACATCTCTTTCCAGGCGACTAACGATGCATAAGCAACAGGCCTCTATCAAGGAACATATAATCTCTTCCCACAACCAAACCATCACCAGAGAAATCTTGACAAACAACACAGAAATCATTGATAGATACAGCGACAACAGGCGGCACTACACATCAAGAACTGCGAGGCACTACACATCAAGAAGTCAACACCAGCAATCAACAGCCAATTAACGCACTACTATATTCTACCCACTTCAAGACTCCGCTCCAATATAGAAACATCAAGAAATACGGGCCAATAGGCCTTCTGCAGTTACAGATCTATTCTTCCCTTATACCCATTGTTTCGTGTTCTGTGTTTGTTCTCACCTCACCCCAAACCAATTGTATACATTGTCACCTCACCCAAATGCAGGTATTTAAACTCTGTTCAGTATAGTTGGTTCTGTGTGTGAACTAAATCTTTGAAAATGTAATAAGTTTACGAAACGCGCTCAAGTGTCGCGTCAGACTAAGAATAAAGAATGAATTTTGGAGAATTGATTTTTAATTTACCGTCATCAGTAAAAACAAACATAAGGAAAATTGAGAAAATTCGTGTTAGAATTATTAATCTTACTTTTTCGTCATATTAACATATATATATATATATATATATATATATATTATATATATATATATATATAATATATATATATATATATATATATATATATATATATATATATATATACTGTATATGTAGCCCGACTCTCTGTAGTCCGTGCTACAAGGACATTTCGTTCTGAGCAGCTAAATCTAAAACAACAACAATATGTCACTCTTGCATCAGAGCCCCGCTCCTGTGCCAGGTAAGTCCACTACGGGCTCACCATAGCCCGTGCTACTTGACCCGCTCCAGTGCCAGGTACCATACCCCGTGCTACTTGACCCGCTCCAGTGCCAGGTAC
>WNGS01005997.1:11490863-11513363 GCA_020271785.1 Procambarus virginalis | reverse complement strand
GACAAACTGAGGTATGTCAATACAAATGCAGCTCTGCAGACTGTGCTCCAAAATGTCCTACATTGTATATACCAGGAATTCACTGAGTAAATGTCTTACACTTCATTTGCAAGAGGGAGGTATTAAGCATCATCATTCTCAACACCAGAACACCATCCTGAATCACCAAGACAGTGAAAGATATGACAATAATTTCACACACCAATGATCGCTTATCTCTGTGGCTGGGACACGTCTGCCGTATTGAGCTTTGACATTTGCATACTTTTTGTCCTGTTTCCTCTTGATTTTAGAAGACATTTTCCTAGTTTCTCAAAGTTTTTTATGAGCTGTTCCTAGTGTGCTAGTGCCATACGAACAGGGAATATATTTAGGTGTTTACTAGAAAGGGGCATTTTGTTATTCTTGATGCTCTTATTTTCTTGATAGCAAGTTTTTCAAATCCACGTCTGAACTTATCAAATTCGTCCCCTTACGTGCTTCCTTTTCCATCCTGAAAATATATAGCGTTCAATTTTATTAGTAGTTTGTATGCCAACTTTAAATAACTGAGGAGCAGACCTTTAAACACATCAAACCCGGTATAGCTCTAGGGAGCCGAAGGGGCTCTCCACAGAAAATTTGATCAACTTTTTATACATTATACAGCTGAAACTACCGATTGACTTACCAATGCAAATAATGATGGAATAACTCCAGTGATCTTCATTATGCCAAACAGAATGTAGAGAAGCACATACCAACATACATCCAAGGGACTTTCATACCAGAGATGTCACAGTTTATGTGCCCAAGGACAGAACCTTCCAATACTGGCAAGTTGTTCAGGTTCCAACCGCTAACGGCATACTCCTGGGAAAAATATATAACATTATCTACATATATAAGAAAATACAAAAGTATACAAACTTGGCATACATTACAATAGCTTACAAACAGCAGGAATGTTATTTTAACCTGAATGATTGGATGGTTATTAAAAAAAAAAAAGAAAATAAAGAAATACTGTATTTAACAGAATGAACAGAAAATTTCAATGGATTACAAGATTATGTTGGGCATTAAAACAGCAATACAATGTTTGTCGTTTGGCTCTGCACTCCAACACCCTGAATTTGAAAGAAAATACCTGTGAAGGTTAAGTGAATAAAATATTATAGTTGTTTAAGGTCCTTATATCAACAAAACAAAATTGCTAAGTAACTCAACATCAGGTCAAACATGTTCCAAATGTACAGAATGTCATCATAAATACAACAAATAAGTAAACTTACCAATACCAATTACCAATTATTTATACAGTATATATATTTTAGTAGCAAATTATTATCATGCCTCCGGCACGCCGGAGCAAGGGTGGAGATCACTAACAACTTCAATCTTGAACACTACACAGAGCAATCCTGGGACTTCCATATTGAGCACAAAGCCCCGTATGCAGAAACTGGTCAAACCTAGCTAGTAATGCAGCAATTTCCTCAAATGTCTTTACTTCAGAAGCAGGATCAAAGAAGACCAGAACCCAAGGGGAACAAACCCCACAGCATTTAGGGTCATATGCCATCAACCCAACAGGCAGCATGGTGGAGAAAGAATGATCGTCGCCACTTAGCAAAGGAGACGAACAACCTTCAAACTTGCAAGTTGGGCAAGAGCGGGCTAGATAGGCTGTCCTTTATGCATAATTGACCTCGACACAGACTCGCTGGGGTATACTAGGGCCTGCCGGTAATAAGCCAGACAGGTGCTCCCAGGTATTGGAAATGCTGCTAAAGAAAACGGTAACCACAAGGAGCCCCACTCAGTGCTGTAAAAAAAACGGCACCGAGGTCAGAAGTCCTGAAATACCCGAGATAAGGTACTCCACCCCAGTGGCCTGGCCTCAAAATGGCGAACCACCATGCCTGGAGAGAGTTTCGGGAGTAGTTCTACTCCCCGAGCCCGGCCTGGGGTCAAGGATAAAACACACCTCTAAATGAACTCTGTCATTGCAAGGGCAGTGCTCACGAACATCCAGGAAAGTAAATGCTAGACACATGCAGTTCGGAGCACAAAAAGCCAAGTTCACACAACAAAACCGGGTGAAAAACGTGCACACGAAGCAAATACTATAAAGTAACGATACAATAGCAAAAGAGGCCTCCACAGAACGAGTCGTAGAAAGACCAGAACTTGGCTTAGAATCTCTGGGACTTGAAACAAGATGGTGTGATAAAGGAGCTCTGGGTTATGCATCAGTGGACGAACTTATCAGATAGCTAACACTGGAACAAGTGCCGGCGTTCACTACTGTTGGGTTCTAGCTAATTTTGTGCATTTTTTTTTTTTTGAATGTTTGGAGAGTTATTTTGACATTTTAGTGGTGTTTGAGTTTGTGAACCCAGCAGTTGTCTGTAAAGCCTCACTTAACTTTCTGGATGCTTACCTGGTGAAATAGCAGAATGCCATTTGCTTCCTGCACCTCATGTGAAGGAAGGCACTGGTCCCTCATACGCCACATGAATTCATGCTACTGATGTGACTGGTAGATTAGAACAATCTCGATAGCCACAGGGATCCACAAAGGGAATATCTCAGATCAATATTGATCAATTGATCAATATTTTAATGTTTAACTATTGAACAATCATTAAACATTAAAACAATCTTTAAATTATAAAATATACCCTAACCATAATTACCTGATCAGCTGGCATTAAGTTCTTGGAATGTTTAGTAGGAAAACCTGAGCCATGATCCATTGTGTGGAGATCTGCACCATATTCTACAGTCACATCCTCATCAATGGAAGAAACAATTCGCCAAAATTCACGTTCTGCCATTTCTGTAGGTATTAACTGAAAAAATATTTTATTAACAGAGTGAAGGCTTAATTAATTCTGGAGACCCGAAAGAATTAGAGTTCAAATATTTGAGTACAAGTTCATTTCGGTAAAAAAAAACAGTGTTCATTTTAGGACATTCCTGGTAAAAATTTTGGCTAAGTCAAATGTTCATCAAACTTGAATGAGGTGGGCTCCAAATCATTTGGAATTGCTGAGCTTGGACAATATTCTTCAGGGCATCAAATCTTTTGAACAAACTTTAAGGACATTATTTTATCAAAATAATATAAAAATATTTAACAAAATACACACTTAGCAGCAAAAAGTGAATGAGTATTAACCATGTTCAAACGACTGTGCTAAATCTAAATATTAAAAAATAAAACCGCAAAAAATAATTAAACAAATATTATTTTAGATAACGAGACCTGTACATATAATAATCAAAACAGATGTGGAAATGCGACGACACTGGTGCCAAGCGTATCGGCATCTGCCCTTCCTTTGGATCACATTGGTGGCGTGGAGAGGGTGGATCTGCTGCATGGGCAACAGCTGATCCTCCATAATTACTGCCCAGGCCTGTGCCCTGGAGAGGACACTCCAGCATCGCCTTGGCGATGGCTCAACACGGGAAGTGACAGTTACCAGTGATAAGCCTACCACTCAATTGGCATAGAATAAGGCGCCAGGGGTTGCTTCCGTCGGTGGGAGA
Organism: Procambarus virginalis; assembly: GCA_020271785.1. Classification (NCBI taxonomy): domain Eukaryota; kingdom Metazoa; phylum Arthropoda; class Malacostraca; order Decapoda; family Cambaridae; genus Procambarus; species Procambarus virginalis. The sequence continues at coordinate 11,509,823 of WNGS01005997.1, read as the reverse complement.
AATCATCCGATTTCATAGAACAGCTACCGCCCGTGACCGTGATCAACAGATGAATCGTTGAGTGGAACATTACTCTGAACTCTACTCCAGAGAGAACTTGGTCAGCGTAGAGGCTATGGATGCAATTGAATGCCTGCCCATCATGGAAGAACTTGATCTTGAACCAACTGTGGAAGAAGTTGAAAAAGCAGTGGATTCACTTTCCCCAGGAGACGACGGGATTCCGCCTGAAGTTCTCAAGTGCGCTCGTGGAACACTTAAATCTGAGCTTCATGAACTTCTGTGCCAGTGCTGGAGGGAGGGCTCGGTGCCACAAGACATGAGATGCAAACATCATCACTCTCTACAAAAATAAAGGTGACAGAAGCGATGTAAACAACTATCGCGGCATATCCCTCCTCAGCGTCGTTGGCAAACTCTTCGCTAGGGTCGTTTTGGTCAGGCTTCAGATTCTTGCCGAAAGAGTGTACCCCAAGTCACAGTGTGGTTTCCGAGCAGAGAGGTCGACCACTGACATGGTGTTCTCCCCGAGACAGCTTCAAGAAAAGTGCAGGGAGCAGAGAAAAGCCTTGTACATTGCCTTCATTGACCTTACAAAGGCCTTCGACATCGTGAGTAGGGACGGACTCTTCAAGATCTTGGCCAAAATTGGCTGTCCACCCATCCTACTCAGCATGATACAATCGTTCCACAAGGACATGAATGGGACAGTCGTGTACGACGGCTCAACTTCTGAACCATTCAACGTTAACAATGGTGTTAAACAGGGGTGTGTTCTTGCTCCAACCCAGTTCGGCATCATCTTCGCGATCCTCGTCAAGCTTGCCTTTGGAACAACCACAGAAGGCATCTATCTCTGTACAAGATCTGATGGAAAGCTCTATAATCTATCCAGACTCCAGGCAAAGACAAAAGTGCAGATGCGAATCCTCAGGGAGTTCCTCTTCGCCGACGATGCAGCGATCACCACACACACAGCAGAAGGCCTGCAGCAGCTACTCAACCGATTTGCCGCAGCCTGTTCCGCATTCGGTCTGACAATCAGCCTGAAGAAGACACAGGTGATGGGACAAGATGTCAATGAGCTACCCTGTATAAATATAGCAGACTATGTGCTGGAGGCAGTTCACGAGTTTGTATACCTGGGCTCCACAATCTCAGACACCCTTTCCCTGGATACTGAGCTCAACAGGCGTATCGGGAAGGCCGCAACAACACTGGCCAGGCTCACAAAGCGCGTTTGGGAAAATGCCAAACTGACAGTGCACACCAAGGCACAAGTCTACATGGCATGTGTGGTGAGTACACTTCTCTACGGCTCGGAATCCTGGACCCTGTGCTCTCGCCAGGAGACACGGCTTAATACCTTTCACAAGCGGAACCTGAGACGCGTCCTTGACATCATGTCGAAAGACCACGTCACCAACAACACTGTACTCGAAAGAACAGGAGTCCCTTCAATGTTCACTCTCCTGAAACAGAGACGTATGCGATGGCTGGGGACATGTCACACGCATGGTCGATGGCCGCATACCGAAGGACCTCTTGTATGGAGAACTGGCATCAGGAAGGACACCCACCAGAAGACCTCAGCTGCGTTTCAAAGATGCCTGCAAACGTGGCCTCAAGCAGATGAACATTGACATCAACACTTGGGAGGCAGCAGCTGCGGACAGATCTGCCTGGAGAAGTAAAGTGCAGAAGGGACTCCAGCAATGCGAGGATGAACTGAAGAAGCAGGCAGAGGATAATAGATTTCAGAGGTCTAGACCATTGTCAGACGCACCCACTTCGGCGTTTATCTGCGTTCGCTGCAATCGAGACTGTCATTCTCGGGTTGGCCTTCACAGCCACAGCAGGCGCTGCATCCAACTAGACTACAACAACTAGACACCCAGGGCACAACTCCATAACCCCACGGGACTGACGGATGACTACTACTGTGGAAATATGCCCAAGCCAATGTCATACTATGCTTTGAATACCAGAGGTGCATAGTATCTTGAATATTGTGCAGTACTTACGTCACTTATCTTGGTAAGCATGAAGCCTACAGCACAAAATGTTTCAACTTATGAACAAACCCAGCATTGAATGTAATGAAAGTCAATTTCTGGGTGAGCCCCAGGGGCTTGCTGAAGTTACAATGCTGATATAGTGCCAAACTACTAGGTGGTATCATTAGTGAAGTTCTTTTCGGTCTACTGGGGTCCACGAGCTAGAACCTCACCTCCCCCAGACGAGCGTAGGGAGCATATGATAAAATTATCTGTGAATTTTAATCATGTCCTCCAGCACCAGGGAATCACCCAGAAAGACAGCTAAACAAAACAGACCACTGCTGGTTAGAAGCGAGACTGATACCTCAATACAGTACCACCAAAAGAAGTCCCCCAGCAATGTTAAACGGTAAAAAATTCATGAAACTAACAGAAGCTGATTCGTTCCACCTTCCCTGTCATTCTGGGAAGGAGGGAGGCAGATTGGATCAGTTGGCTGCTCCACCTTCAGTACTATGATGGAAAACACCCTCGACTCCTTGATGGAGGGAGTCGAGAAGTAACCAGGGCTCGCCCATAAATTAGTGTTTTGTTACACTTGACATCTGGTTTTCTGCAGGGAGAAGATGAAAAATATGGACGAACCAGGGAGGAGGAAGTACTGCAGATACCACAAAGATGATGAGACTGCAACACATGACCCAATACCAATTGGGGAGTAGAAGAACTCCCAGAACCCCATCAACCAGGTACCAGGTACCACACAGGGCTGACAAAGACCAGGAACAAGAACGAGAAACCTGGCTACCAGGACCCTGTGTGACCACCACCAGAATCCCAGTGCCCAAATTATCAGTCCACAATAAAGTGGTAAACACAGCCGACAGAGTGGCATACATGCCAAAATCATGGACACTAGGGCAGACACTAGGGCTGGCAAGACATAGACATGAATTCGGACTATAAAAGTCCGAATTGAAGCACAGCCACGTTCATCACTACGCACGATACACTTGTAAACAAACTGTAAGTGCTTCGCCCGCGCCTCCAACACCACACGCTCGTTCGACCCCATACGCATATGAACAGACGTCGTCTTCCAAGTAAACCGTCGTGTACCAATTAAAATTTTACGACGAATTTGACGTTGTGTTCCAAAAAATTCGTCTTTTAGGGCAGTCATCAACCGAGGTTCCACTGTACCTCCTTATCACCATTATGACCCAACAACTGCATTTGAAAGAATTCCTTTTATCGCTCTGTCACAGCTATTATGTTTTTGTTGAATAGCCACAGAACTTGTCTTACTTCAGGAAACATCTGAACATCTTGCTCAGAATGGAACTTTTTATATTCTATCAAAACCAAACGTTTTCATAACTGAATTTAAAAATTACTTCCAAGTGGCTGCAATTTCTATTTTACTAGAAGGCTTAAGCTTATGATCATGTATAAGTGCTGTATGCTTGAAGGCAATTCAAGATACTGTATGGAAATCGTGCCTGAAAATAGAATAAAAAATCATGGACGAGGCCCAATAAAAAGTCTTGGTCAAATAAAGAGAAACTAAGGACGCTAAAATAAAAATAACCGACATGAGTGTTAAATGATAACAAAAAGTATGCACATACTGGAAAAAGTAATCCATTAAGAAACCATTACAAAATATTGACCAACATTCTGTATATGCATGTATGCAACCAGTTATGTAACAAGTAATAAAATGACAGTACTGTACTTATAACTTACATGGACTGGCATATTGAAATAATCTTGCTTGAATTTGTCTGCCATTTCCCCAAAGGACTGTAATGTGTATTCTTTTTGGGCTTGCTCAAACCCAAATGCCTCTACTGGTTTGCTCACTTCAACAGCCACACACTTAGGACATCGCCAATCACCTGTAAATATATATGAATATAATTTTCCTTATTTTCTATAGCTGTTTTATGTTGAAAAACTGTAGATAACTCCATTGTTGTCAGACACCATGGAAGTGATACCATCTGAGAAAACCTACTGTTCCAATAAACTAGTTACACTTTCCTAAATATAATAGGTATAACAATTGAAATGTTATGCATATCCTGGTTTGGCATTAGTGTCATGTGGAAATTGTGAAATAATAATAGGAGGCAGTGTTTGCAATGATGAGTGATGTGAGGTAGTGGTGGCCAGCAAAAATGCAACTTTTTCTGCCTATATGAGCATTTTGCATATTTATTAAAACCACACACACACACACACACACACACACACACACACACACACACACACACACACACACACACACACACACAAACACAGGATATTTGTGTGTGTGTAACAAATTAACTCAGTTTCTATGATCAAACCACAGATTTTACAGGAAAGGAATGGTTGGGTTGACTGCAACTATCTGGATCTGAAAAAAAGGCTTTCAACAGAGTTCTACATAAAAGGTTGTTCTGGAAACGAACACATTGGAGGGGTGACAAGTAAGATGCTAACATGAATAAAAAGAATTCTGACCGATAGAAAAATGAGGGTAGTAATAAGAGGAAGTGTATCGGACTGGAGAAATGTCACAAGCGAAGTACCACAGGGTTCAGTTCTTGCACCGTTAATGTTCATTGTCTACATAAACGTTCTACCAGATGGAATACAGAATTATATGAACATGTTTGCTGATGATGCTAAGATAATAGGGAAGATAAGTAACTTGGATGATTGTCATCATACCCTTCAAGAAGATCTGGACAGAATAAGTATATGGAGCACCACTTGGCAAATGGAATTTAATGTAAATAAATCCCATGTTATGGAATGTGGAATAGGAGAACATATACCCCACACAACCTATAAATTATGTGAGAAATCTTTTAAAGAAGTCTGATAAAGATCTAGGCGTGGTTCTGGATAGAAAACTATCACCCGAGTATCTAATGTGTGCCTCTGGCATCAAATTATATCTTCTCAAAGGATTTTTCATCTTTTTTTCTGCTTAATTATAATACAAGTTTTCCTTTTCTGAACATAATTAAGCGTAAATTTCAAGTCAATCTAAAGGAAAATTAAAGTTCTTTTCAGAAAACAAAACTAAAATGGAGCAATTGGAATACTACTAATAATAATGTTAATAATAATAGGCATATTTAACACAAGCTAATATTTCTACACTAACCTTTAGGGATATCTAGAAGAGGAGGAACAAGACAGAAGATGTGGTAAGAGTCATCGCAGCCATCACAGAGTAACATCTGGTCTTCGGCATCCCCACGTCCACAATTTAGGCAGATGTACTTTGCCAGCTAAGGAAGTAACAGTAAATATTAGGATAATTTATTAATACAAACTTCATAGTTGTAAAAGTTTTTCAAATTAACTATTTGGCTTCAGTTTCCCCAAGGAAGAACTTCAAAGGATGAGTTGAAGGAGCTACCCTTCCTCAGCCTACATTCATACTCACATATCTTGTGTATCCTCAAGCCACACCATTCCCAAATGCACCAGAATTATTTTATTCAAGGTAGACTTCATGTCTCGCATAGTACATGAGCAAAGAAAAAATAATTCTCTCGCCCCTTCCAAAAAATACTTGGACCAATTTAAGAACTCCTCTTACTCTTTCCTCTTTTCCTGACTTACTCTTTCACCCAAGTGCACAGGAAAAAATAATAACTTTGCCAAAGGTGTACCACCCTATCCAGGACTTAAACCTGGATGTGACAAGTATTACCTGTTAAGACATTAATTTTCAAAACAGTAAGGGAGAGCCGATATGTCTGACACTTTGTTAAAAGTTGCATAAAAGCAAGTACTGTATAGTATTGAAGGCTGACCTGTTTGAATCGTGCCATAGTAAAGCTAAATTTCTTGTTAAGTTTGCCTGTAATCTTAACGTCTTGGTAAACCTTGGAACTATTAATATCTAAATGAGGGTGTGTAAAATATTACGAACAAAAGTTGGAAGTTAGTTTCAGACATTTGGGAGGTATGTTTCAGACATAGGAAGGAATGTTTCAATGCAAATCTGGGAAAGATGTTACGCTATTTATACACCACATTTATAAGCAAAACATTTTTACTCCATAAAAAAACCATCTCATATTAAAAATAAGAGATTTAGAGAGCTTGTGAAAATAATGTAATATAACTTTAGGCTATATGATTGTATAATGTAGCCCAGCCAGAGAAAAAGTAAAGTAACATTTTTTTACTTTATTTATCCAGCATTTCTTTAGGGACAAGATTTTTTCATAATTCTAATCAATATTGATAATTTATTGTACAAAAAATAAGCCCTTTACCCTTCGTAGGGTCGAGTTTCACCAGCCAAAGGTTCTTGACATACACTCAAGTCACAGACGGGATATTTATTAAAATTTAAGGTGCAGTTATTGTTGTACGTTGATCCCATGGGCAATGTGGTTCTCATATGATGGTTTTAATTATCACAATCCAGTTTTAATACAAATGTAAATATGGTTATAATACATCTATATGGATGTAATTGTTAAAACAGACTTGAAAAATATCTTTTTAATTGCCTATTATAGATGAAGTTATCTTGTACCGCCAGCAAGGCAATCTTCTTCAACTCTCAAAATGATTGTTTCCTTCCAGTTTGAACTTATTTCTGGATGACATTACCATACAGAATAGCAGCAAAGGAGTGGGTTGGAAGGCACTTCCTTTGAGCTGTGCCAAGAACAAACTTACATGCAATATATGTGTACAGTATTTTATTATAATTAATATATACATACATATATATATTATATATACATACATATATATACATTATATATATATATATATATTATATTATATATATATATATACATATATATATATATATATATATATTTTTACACTGAAGACCTATATACAGTACTCAAATCACTTTTTGTCAGTTATGTGTAAATAAATAAGAGCTATTCCACACACAGTCTAAACTAAAGTGAAACGGCAAACATAAAACTCATCAAATGATCATTGCAGCTTGCCGCTCGCTTAATTTGTAAATACATTTACGTCGCCACAGACAAAGGACCAATGACCCCCCCCCCCTGACTTGGCAATCTTACAGTGTACACAAAAAAAAAAAATTGTTTGGAGGAGCATTTTCTTAATAACATTTATTTATTTATTTTTTTGCACGCAGGCAGAAGTGCCCTTGATTATAGCCACACTTCTGGGATCAAAAATACAAACTTGTACTAATTAGAGAAAAATGTAAACCATGTGAAATTTATTCCATGAGAATCTTTTACCAAGGCTTATGGCTTATAAAACTAAAAATTTTATAAGAGGTACACAAACAAAAAATCAATATAAAAAACGATCAGTGGAAGTTGATCCAATCAAGTAGCCCCCTAAGCTGTCATCACAACCATAGTGTGCTTCCATCACTTGGTTATAAGACAAATACTTTTTGGCAAGAGAACCCAGTCCAGAATATCCAGCTATCCAAAACATGCCGGCACTCCATTACTTAAATTTCTACATTCGCGTGATTATAATCCTAATCTTTTTACATACGTAGCACTAGGCACTTTCTTTTACAAGTAATAAAACAGAATCTCAAAAGTACTGTACGTACACTGCTAATCCAAGAGTAGAAAGCAATGCACAAATTTTTCCAATCTACATTTACCTAGATTGCTGTGATTTCCCAAGCATCCTTCAAGAATTTTAGGCAGTGCATTAATTGGAACCAAGATAAAGTTTCCCCTTTTCTAATGTTGAGTGGGCAACTCCACCTTTGCAGTAACCAATCAACAAATAATGGAAGCAATTTGAAATAAAACTAAACAAAAAAAAAAACCTGCTTCAATTTAGTCTTCAGTCTTCCAATTAGTCAAATATCCATCCAGTTAATGGGGTGATGGAGGACACCCTTCAACTGGGAAATCTTAGTGTTGCATCATAAAAAGTAACAAATACTGTATCCTTAAATGAACAAACCAAAAAAGCCAATCCACACTTCTCACCTTCAATGAAGTGAAAGATTTGAGCAACAGAATGCTTATTAATGCAAGAATCAATAAAGGTAATCTGGGAAGAGTCGCAAGTTAAGCAGTGTTGGTGTGAAGAAATGCCTCAAGCTTCCTTTATCAGTCTGACCTAGAACCCAATGATGTCAATCTTTTCATCAATTATTCGGATATTGGGATGTACCCATTTTCTTGTTATTTTGGTATCTAGATACCATGTGTGTTTTTATCTGCACTAATAAAATACAGTGAACAGCAAAAAATTGCAGAAAATGCAAAAATTTTATGTAATAAAATTTATATAATTATATCGAGAACCTTTTTTTTTAATATACAAGAATTCACTGCATCTGCTGTACAGTACTATAGTTTAAAATACAGTATTTATTTTACCTAGCATAGTACAATAATGCTGATAATATTTTGTGACTATCCCCTTCACTTTCATTGTTTCCTTTAATCATTAAATGACAAAAAAAATTCCATTTGATTTCTGTTGCTACCAATGAAGACCTTTATGATTTACATGATTTTGATAATCAGGTACAGATATTTTATATTTTATGACAACAATGAAACAATCTTACAAATTTGAACATGCTTTGAATGTTGGGAAAGGTAACAGAAAAAGGGTATAAAGAACAGCTACACTTTTTTAATTAAGACAAGAGCTTCCCAAATCCAACAAGCAACTACAGATGGGCAACTAAATAGGTATCACAGAAGACTTTAATCTTATCTTTTAGTTTAAAATTCAGCCTCTAAACATTTGAGGAATGAAACCTTTAAGCCACTGTAGTGGGATCTGCCCAAATTATATGACCTTGTAAGCATTCAAACCTAACAGGAATCTTAGCTTAATTAAGTTAAGCTGGGTAAAACTAAGGCTTCCTGAAAGTATCACGACCATAATTAAAGATATAACTGAATAAACCAACTAATGAATTCTGACAGCTAGGGGAAGATAAACCTTAAGAGGTAGCTTACCGGATCCTGATCAGAATAATCAACTTTCTTGCCACGAGTCTTTCCCGAATCCTCTGGGGAGGCCTTGTCAAAGCCAGCCATCTTAGGCCCAGCACCATAAAACTGCAGCCTCTTCAGCTCCTTGCTGCCTTTTCCGTCATCCTACAACACAAGAATTCAATCTTCACCGATTGGTTTCTTATGTTTCAGTTCTACCATAGCCTACATTTTCTTGCATGTGGTAGCCCCTATTTCATCCTTTCATATCTTTAATATAACCTAGCAATTAAAAGTTAACAGGTTCTTCCATACTATTCATAGAGCTTTAACTTTCACTACACACGAAATTTATTGGTCAATTATAAATTGTATTAAATTTTCATGTCCAATAAAACCTCAAGGTTCTTAATTTCACAACCATTCTCCCATCAATACCGTCTTGAAAATTTTGCTATACATTTTAGCATTGATTTCATTTGCCCATCTTTTTAATGGTTTGCTGTCCACCTTATCTCTTATACAGCTATTTCTTTCCCCATTCTTTCCCAGGTAATGCTTTGACTGGTTTTGAGAATTTTTCTACCATTATAGCCTAGCCTAAGCAAGCTTCCCTGCTCACCGATCAGCTAATCTACAGTGCTTGCAGCCTCCAAGCCTGCATAGCCACTACAGCCTCGAGTACTTATGAAGTTCAATCTATAGAACCTTATTAATTTTTCTCCAGCCACATTTTCTATCAAAATGTTGAATGTCATGACACTTTTCAGAGACTATCTCGTACCTACCAAATTAGGAACGTGACGAATTGTTTCACTTATAGATTTTATTCACTACCCTCTCCAACATAATACATTGGCACATTATTAGAAATATTTTAAATTACTAATGAGAAAATCAGTTGAAACCATGAGGAGGATTCAAATCTGCACCCTGGGTACTCCCAAGCACGTGCCCTAAACCACCGGACCACGATGCACTATAAGTAACGTAACCCAAGATTCAACTGAATCCTCTAGATGTCCAGAGACATTGACTGAATGCCAAATCAGGGTTTCACACATTGTGCACTCACTCATTTGTGCTTGCGGGGGTTGAGCTCTGGCTCTTTGGTCCCGCCTCTCAACTGTCAATCAACTGGTGTACAGGTTCCTGAGCCTATTGGGCTCTATCATATCTGCACTTGAAACTGTATGGAGTCAGCCTCCACCACATCACTGCCTAATGCATTCTATTTGTCAACCACTCTTGACACTAAAAAAAAACTTTTTAATATCTCTGTGGCTCATTTGGGCCACAGGGTGTGTGCGTGTGTACATTCTGATGTGGTATAGGAGTATCCATTCCCCAATGCTTACTTCAAATTCACAAAGAAATCACAATAACATGATGTATTAATTACAAAATCAGTTGGAGACATGATGAGGCTTCGAACCATGCCATGGGTATGCATCAGGACCCCTAGAGGATTCAGTTGAATACCAGGTTGCATTATAATAGCAAACATACATTATAATAGAACTACAATAGCATATTGTGGTTCAGTAGTTTAAGATGTGTGCTTGGAGTGCAGGTTCGAATCCTCCTCACAGCTCCAAATGATTTTCTCATTGATACATCACATTAATGGGATTTCTTTGTGCAATCACTAATGCTATCAATCAAAAGATAGTTTCACTAAAAATTTTGAGCATATAACTGTCAAACTGACTATAGCAAGAAAACACGATGAACAGGAGGAATTTATGGAATAAGAGATGCAATACCTACAGATCATTCGCTCCAATTACTACTACATCCCCAACTACATGGGGTGTCTGGGGTGTCAGCGAGGGATAGTACCTCTGACAGCGAACAGTCACACCTTCAGGTGGTTCATCTGCTTTGGTCACCACCTGCACTCAACTCTCACCTGTGGCTCCTAGTAGCTGTTTGCATGCAACAGTGGTCACACCACAGTAACCCGCTTCAACTGGTGGGCTGTAACTTACAACGTAGTCATGTTGTAAGTTACCTTCAGTCATGTACCAATCCGTGCCTGGAATACCCTACCAGGAACCCCACACATCGTCAAGGGGCAGAATCTGCAGGCAGTCAACAACTTCACCTATTTTGGCACCATACTCTCAAGAGCGTTGAACATAGACAAATTAACAACAGGATTGCCAAAGTCAGAGCTGCATTTGGAAGATTGTGAAAATGTCTGGGAATGGAGGGGCCTTAATAGAGGCAGTTCCCCAATTAAAAACGAGTTACGTTCCGAGACTATTTGTAAAGCATACGTTCGGAACGAGGTTCGAGATTTTCCATAGGCGAAATGCTGAGTGGGAGATGCGTTCCCAGGCCAGGAAAATTTTTCACAAGACCAATATTTTTGGGACATATAATATAAACAAAAAACATTATTTACCTTGAATGATGGGGCTAACCTTCTTGTCAAAGTTAGCTGTTTTTAGAAGAGTGAAGTGGTATAATTATACAAATAAATAAATGGAAAATACACATGCACTGTATTGGTAGTCCGCCATTTTGTAATTGGCCTCACGAGTAAATGCTTCCCCCACCCTCCTATCTCCAGCCCAGGGCCCCACCCCACCAACAAAGTAAACAGATCAAATCATGTGTGTGTGTAGGAGTCACCGAGGACTTGAGGCCACTAGTGGGAGTGTATCACACAACCAGCCACCCACCCACACAAACCTTCACCCCCCATAAACCCAGCCACACCACCCCCCTACAATTCTGTACTCCATTTGGCTGCCGCACAGACATTGGCGCTGCCACAAAATTCAAAGGGATGCTCCGTTGAGTTAGTACAATATTTTATGCATGAAGGGGATACATGGGGACCTGGGGAGAATGTTCGTATGGGCGAATGTTCCTAAGGCAAATGTTCGTAAAGCAAGAATTCCCTGTATAAAGTATATAATATAATATAACCACAATATAATAACATGCCCCTCCTCCTTACCAGGTGGGCATGTTCGCGCTTTTTTCCTACCCTTATCCCCTACTGCCGGCTCCCAAGTGTCTGGGTTTCGGTGTCAGGGGTGGGGTTTAGATAAGGGGGGCGAGGCTTTGGGGGCTTGCCCATTCCGTTATGTGTACAGAAGTGGTTGAGCTTCTGCCCGCCGAGGCTCCGAGTCTTTCCAGACGAGTCTTCAAAACTTTTCCCCTGGATTCCACCTTTCCTTCTGCGATGGGCTAGTATTGATAAAGGCTCTGCCTGGCGCCTTTGACAATGGTTTCCAGGGCTCGGGGAGAGTGAGTGGACCCCTTGGGTTCCTTTGACCCCCGCTTGGACCCTTGTGCCCTCTACACAGGGTCTTTTTCTGCAGGGTAGGGGTTTTTTGTACCCTAATTCCTTTTTTTTTTTTTAGAATTATGAGAGAAATCTCATTCTGTTTTCATCCCACAAAACTGGTGATATTTTGGTAACTCAGTGTAATTATCTACAGTAATCATAAAGGTTTTTATGAAGCCTGGCACTTTGAAATAATCATTGTAACAAATGGAACAAAATTACAATAAGTTTTATTTTACCTACAATTTTCCAAAAATAAAAATTCAAAACATAGTGTAGCTGAAAAATGCTCTGCAATACAAAAACAAAGCACAATCAATAACAGTGAAAAGTGATTATGTACTACATGATAAGTCAGTAATTACGGCTCTAACTAAATATTAAAGCAAAATTAATAAAACAATTGTTAGCTAGCAAATAGGCCAAACCTAAAATGAAATTTCAGCATATGAAGCATATATGCAAGTGCACTGGAGGCCAAGAATAAAGCATAAATGCCAGTTTGCAGGCAGGGTGAGCTTATGGCAGCAGCAACAGGATCAACACTACATTTGACAATAGCTTACAAGAGAAGGAATAAATTCTTCCATGATAGAACCTATTACCAAGAACACAGTGTTGAAACATTATTTATGGCAGAAATTAATATAGCCAATTTTTTTTTAATTATTAGCATTTAAAATCATCCCTTTTCTGCATAACTAATAAATGTTAATTATGTCCATTTAATTCTTAAGCTATACAGAACACGATACCGAATTTAAGGCAAGGTGATCAGTGCTTGGCCACTTGCACTTCAAGACCCTTAGCATTTAAATCATAGAATAAAACTATACCACAAAAATGGCAAGTACTCTTAACCCTTAGACAGCGGCTATGGAGTAATGCACAAAAAATAAATAACATTTTCATTATAGAATTATTAATATGCATGCAGAATACAAGAAAAACATGAAAATAGGTGAATATTTATAGTTTCACTGGGTGGAGGTGCTCTGCAAGTCTACGCCTTGCACTTGTCAACTTGCCTGGTGCTCGACTATGCCGACACTTCCCGATTTATTATCTGATGTTTCACTGTTTGTTTTATCACTTGTTTGTCTTTATTTACATCCACAGAGCTTTTATATCCATATTTGCATTATAAATGTAAACCCAGATATTAGTTGTATAAATCACCATCTGAGGATGACCGCATTCCCCCCCCTCTCCTAGTAACATTCTTGACAACCACATTTGAACTATGAAATGGTAGCAGGATTTTTTCATAGGTCAAGGTAAACTCCATTACATCCACATAAAACCTGTTATATCCATATTATTGATGATAACCACTGCCTAAGGGTTAAATAAGGTACAATAACATAATAAAATGAGAAAGGCATCTCACAAAAGAGTTTGAAACCAAAAGCTGAAATTTTTATTCCATGCCTGTAGGCATGTTTTTTTTTTAATTTGTTTAAAATGTTTTGTTGCACTCAGAGCACTTGTTGCACTTGCCATACAAAATGAAATCACTACCAATGAAATACAGACACCATGCAACCAAATACATTAATATCAGATCTAATGCCAACTTTATCCTGACAGAAGGCTTAAGTGTCAAATTACTGTAATAAATTAAGAGATAACCCAAAACCAACATTTTGGATAGTTTGTGTTTTACTCATTGAACAAACTATAAAGACCAAATTAAAAAGGTCACATGGAAGTATCAGTTGGAGCTTTACTAACAAAATTTTGATTGAGATATTGCTCATATATGATTTACTGTACTTCTGTTTTGTATTGAAAGTATTAATAAGTATCTAATGGATATTTTCTGAGGGTTGTACAAATTGATACTAAAATTTATTAATTCCTTAAATTTATTTATAGCTACCATTGCATTAGAATTATCGATGGAATGGACAGAAAATAGAGTATGATGACAAGGCTGATGAAGAGTTTTGAGGACCTTTCCTATGAAGATGGATGGAGTGAAACTGCACTCACTAGTGATATGCAAGAAAACAGGGTAGATGATCAAGGTTTTTCAAGTACATTAGAAGAACAAACAGGGTTGATTTCAAAGTTTTTTAACTACTGTACTGTGTACACTGTGATATCATGGGGAAAGGGGGGGCATACACATCAGCATATAATGTATAATCAACATAGACGGACGGATGGATGGCGGAGGGGGACTGGATGGATATATGGACGGATGGATGGATGGCGGAGGGAGACTGGATGGATCAACGGATGGATGGTGGAGGGGGGACTGGATGGATGGACGGATGGATGGCGGAGGGGGACAGAATGGATGGGCAGATGGATGGATGGCAGAGGGGGACTGGACGGATGGATGGATGGCAGAGGGGGATTGGATGGATGGATGGATGGATGGATGGATGGACGGATGGATGGTGGAAGGGGACTGGATGGATGGCGGAGAGGGACTGGATGGATGGATGGTGGAGGGGGACTGGATGGATGGATGGGTGGACGGACGAACGGATGGATGGCGGAAGGGACTGGATGGATGGTGGAGGGGGACTGGATGATGGATGGCAGAGGGGGGGGGGACTGGATGAATGGATGGTCGGACGGATGGTGGAGAGGACTGGATGGACAGATGGATGGATGGCAGAGGGAGACTAGATGCATGGATGGACGGACGGATGGATGGCGGAGGAGGACTGGATGGATGGATGGAGGAGGGGGCACTGGATGGATGGCAGAGGGGGACTGGATGGATGGCTGAGGGGGACTGGATGGATGGCTGAGGGGGACTGGATGGATGGATGGAGGGGGACTGGATGGATGGCTGAGGGGGACTGGATGGATGGATGGAGGGGGACTGAATGGATGGATGGAGGGGGACTGGATGGATGGATGGAGGGGGACTGGATGGATGGATGGAGGGGGACTGGATGGATGGATGGAGGGGGACTGGATGGATGGACGGATGGATGGCAGAGGGAAACTGGATGGATGGCCGGCAGAGGGGGGGGGACAGGATGTATGGATGAACGGATGGTGGAGGAGGGACCGGATGGATGGATGGATGGATGGATGGATGGACGGACGGATGATGGAGAGGAGACTGGATGGATGGATGGATGGTGGAGGAGGGGGACTGGATGGATGGTGGAGGAGGGGGGACTAGATGGATGGATGGTGGAGGAGGGGGACTGGATGGATGGTGGAGGAGGGGGACTGGATGGATGGTGGAGGAGGGGGGGACTGGATGGATGGTGGAGGAGGGGGGGACTAGATGGATGGATGGTGGAGGAGGGGGGGACTAGATGGATGGATGGTGGAGGAGGGGGGGACTGGATGGATGGATGGTGGAGGAGGGGGGGACTGGATGGATGGTGGAGGAGGGGGGGACTGGATGGATGGATGGTGGAGGAGGGGGGACTGGATGGATGGTGGAGGGGGGGGGACTGGATGGATGGTTGGTAGAGAGGGGACTAGATGGATGGATGGATGGTGGAGGAGCAGGCGGCCAAAGTGGATGGATAGACAGGGAGCAGTGAGATGGGTGGCAGAGTTGGTCACCTTCCCTACTACCTCCATCCCCCCTCATCCCCCACAAACCGACCCCCCCCCTAGATGTACCCCTCCCAGCCATATGGACGGTATTAATACAGTCGGCTTCCTTGCTACCAGCTGTTGGATTGGAAGGCAGATTCCCTGAGCGACTCCCTGTGAATGCCCGATCGACTGAATGCATGACCGACCATAAATGCCTAACTGGTTGCTACCACAACTGTGAATGCTTGACTGCCTTTGGTTATGGCTGCCTGTGACTGGTTTTGACTGAATTCTTGACTGATATGTTATGACTGGTTCTGACTTGCTGCCACATAACAGTGGCAGTGAAATATGTGAAAGGAAAATCTGGAACCAGTGATGCAGATATGAAAGTGTTTAAGGCAAGCAGAGGGACGGTCTCACCTCCTCCCCCATTCTCCTCACCCTGCCCATACAGTTTCTGAATTAGTTTCAGTTTTCGAATTTTCAGTGTACGAACCGTCTCTTGGAATGGATTAAATTCATAAACAAAGGTGCCACTGTATAGAAAAGTGAGACTTATATGTTCTTGTATCCAAATATCCCTTTACAGCATTCTATTGCAAACACTTGATACTAAATTGAACGACATAGCACGAAAATTGCGGTGAGAAAGCTGAAAAGTGTATAAACATTGGAGTGTGGAGGCGAGCTCGTGGACAACATTCGGCCTACCTTGCGATGCGCAGCAGGTCACCAGTAGAGCCAGAGAAAGTGATAACCAGTACCTGCACAAGTATGTGCACATGTACCTTGGTAGGTTCCAAGTTTAACCAGTGCCTGCACAAGTATGTGCACATGTACCTTGGTAGGTTCCAAGTTTAACCAGTACCTGCACAAGTATGTGCACATGTACCTTGGTAGGTTCCAAGTTTAACCAGTACCTGCACAAGTATGTGCACATGTACCTTGGTAGGTTCCAATTTAACCAGTACCTGCACAAGTATGTGCACATGTACCTTGGTAGGTTCCAAGTTTAACCAGTACCTGCACAAGTATGTGAACATGTACCTTGGTAGGTTCCAAGTTTAACCAGTACCTGCACAAGTATGTGCACATGTGCCTTGGTAGTTCCAAGTTTAACCAGTGCCTGCACAAGTATGTGCACATGTGCCTTGGTAGTTCCAAGTTTAACCAGTGCCTGCACAAGTATGTGCACATGTGCCTTGGTAGGTTCCAAATTTAACCAGTACCTGCACAAGTATGTGCACATGTACCTTGGTAGGTTCCAAGTTTAACCAGTGCCTGCACAAGTATGTGAACATGTACCTTGGTAGGTTCCAAGTTTAACCAGTGCCTGCACAAGTATGTGAACATGTACCTTGGTAGGTTCCAAACTAACCAGCACCTGCACATGTTAAGTTGAGAAATGGTGTCATTTCATCCAAGTCAGTTAAGCCATTTAGGCATTAATGTGATCACACATTAAATAGTTAAGTCCAAAAATGTATTTTAAATTTATGATTTATAACAAAACATATAACACCAAGAAAATTTGTTACAAAACTTTTAGCCTTCTTCAGTCTTAAAATAATTTGAGTTTCAGTTTTCAAAACATGTACCGTGTACTTTTCTTCCTTTAAAATTCTTATATTCTAGCAATACTACTTTATCTTGTAAAGAGGAAAAGTAAAAATCAGCATGTTTATCTTGCCCATCACTTATTTAAAAGTATCCTTTAAATATGTTTCTTCTAGTTTAAAATTAATCCATTAAATCCATGTACAAAGCAAATAGCATCCTTGAACACTTCCTCATTTCTACCAATTTTCCTGTGAAGAAATGAAAGTTGTATGGATAAAGGGAAGTGTAAGCGAGTGATAAATAGTTACCCATGCAGATAAGAAAGTAGATATAAGAACAAATCATCCAAAGGACAGGAAGCTGTAATGAGAATAAATTTAAAAGGAACACATGTCTCAGTAAACATTTACTATAGTATGTGAATTGACCAGGTCATTGGGAGATTGTATAGACCTCCCCCCTTATGGTCAAAAGGAAATATATTGCCAAACCATGCGGACTATCATCTCCATGTGTAATTAATAGCTGTAGTCATGTTCTGTATTGTTAACTTTTGGCAATCTTAAAATCTCCGTGTTTCCCAAAGTTTTACAAGTGAGTTGTAATTAAGTTGCAAAGAGATAAAAGATGATAATTTCATGATTCAAGCACATGCAATTAAGGGCCAAGCAATAATGCATGTCATGAAAAATTTATAACGAAATCAAAGCCAAATGGAAGCAGAAAGCAAAAAGAGATTGTTACCAAATAGTAAATCCCCTATGGAAAATACAAATGTAATATTGCAAGCATACTATTTTAAATTGAAAATTAACCTAAGGAACCTAAGAAAGTTCTGTAAAGCAGAGCTCATGCAAAAAGTCTTTAACCGCCAACTAACCTCATCATCAGACCCAAAACCAACCTGGGTGTCGCTTTCGAGTCTCCAGTATCTGGATGACGGCGAGAACGGCGACCATTTTTTCACTATCGGGGATCTTGCCTGCCATACGACTAGGAATTTTGTGAGTCTTGTAATCAGTTTCACAAGCTTCCACAATATTCTCCTTAACTTCTGTTTTCTGTAGTTAAAAAACCAAACTCAATGAAGCACAGCTTTTTTCACTGGAAATTATCTTTATTGGAGATTTAGGAAATGAAAAATGTGGTAGCAATATTCAAAATAAAAGTTGACATATAGGGAACCTTAAATTACTGACCAGTCCATGATATAAAGCCCCTGCAAAATACTGGAAAAAATAATTTAAAAACATTATGGATCTCTTGAAAAACAAATTCATTCATAACCGAGACAGAATGAGTTTATAGGAAAAATTATGCCTGACAATCTTTAATGTCCAAAGTCACTATGATTAGGCAGAGGGGACTGGGTGAATTACATATTTTACTACTCCCTTACCACATGGACCAGCAGCAGGAAGAATAATAATTTGTATTAAATTCATTGTATTTATTATTATAATTCCATTCCCCTGGCTGTATGGGTCTCGAACCGTGGACCCTACGGGTGTGAGGCCGTAGCTGTATCGATTTTTTAGAGAGATCCCCCCCCCCCCCCCCACATCACTCTCCCCCCCCTCCTTCCTCTCCCCACCACTTCACCCCTCTCCCCCTGAATTTTACCCCTTCT
>WNGS01005997.1:11441966-11478816 GCA_020271785.1 Procambarus virginalis | reverse complement strand
TCCCCTCCCCCTCCTCTTTCCCCATTTCATCCCCCTCTCTTGTCCCCTTCATCCACCTGCACCTCTCTCCTCCTTATTCTATCTACCCTCTCACTTTCATCTTATCCCTGTCTCCCTCATAAGAGGGAGTGTGAGGGTACACCAGTACCGTGTTTGCCCTGAGTGTAAGGGTGCACCAGTACCCGTGTTGCCCTAAGTGTAAGGGTGCACCAGTACCCGTAGCAACACACCCATGACTCTGGTCTCCAACAGGTTACGGTCATGTGTCTCCGAGAACGTGGGAGGGCAAGATGGTGACCATCGTGTATGCCATCATTGGCATCCCACTCATGCTGCTCTGTCTCTCTAACATCGGTGACTCCATGGCCACCTCCTTTAGGTAAGTACCCACACACACCAGACCATTGCTAAACTTGACCTTTCTATTAACCACTGGAATAGTCATTATTGTAATATACCCTAAGTGAATTGTTATTTTGAGGCCCTTCTCTTTCCCTGATCATTTTGCCAATTCTTTTCTCCCACAAACACATACTTTTATTACCTCCTTCCTCCAAATCAATTGCCATACCACTATCTACTAACAGTTTAAACCCAAACAAACGCCTCTAACCACTGGTTCCAACGAATTCGCAACAACAACAACTCTAGCCCTCGATAGATGCACCCCATCTCGAGCATACATTTCATTTCTTCCACAGAAGTGTTCCCAGTTGTCTATGAAAGATATTGCATTTGATTTGCAATATCTTTCCAGCCGGCAATTGACACCAAGTGCCCTCGACATCCATTCATTTCCCACTCCCTTTCTTGGAGGAGTGCCACATATGATCGGGATTCCTCCCTTGCTTGTAACTAATTCTATGGCTGTTTTATACCTCTGAATCAGTTCCTCACTCTTAACTCGACCATCATCATTACCTCCCGCGCTAAGGCAAATAACGGGATTGTTCCCATTTCCAGTTCCCATTTCATTCATGTTGTTTATAATATCACCAATACCAGCTACGGGATAGCAAACCCTTAACCTGTTCCCCCTATCTCTAGCACAAACGTTCTATCCAAATACCTTACCTGGGAATCTCCCACAACTAAGTTTTGCTTAGGTACTTACTTTACTCTCTGAGAGGCCTGCGCTTCGTTGTTCTTCGTTACTTTCCCGTTCACGTGATCCGCAGTCCCACCACAGCACTCGTCCTCCAATACGGCAAATGAATTAGAAATCCTTAGGGCGTCTGTAGGCGGCTTTATCAAAGTCTTCTTAAGGCCCCTGTCCTTTACAACTTTCCAAGACGAGGTCTTTTTAATACTGGTCTCCTCCTTCGTTTCTTCTCGATGTTGTTTTAGCTGTCGTACTTCCTCCCGTAGAGTCCAACTCTGTCCTCAGAGCTCCAACTAAATTAATCAGTTCCTTCACTACAACTTCCATATTGTTATGATAATGTAACTACACTCAGGAGCTCCGGCTAACACACCCTCTCACTGCGACTGTCTGCGCCTGACTGTCACTGCGACTGTTTGCGCCTTGAAATTACACAGGGGTTTATTTCTATAGATTTAAGCTTAGGGGTACAAAATATATCTGGAGCGTAGTTGTAAGCACTTCCAGTCAAGTTCCAGTTATTATTACCTTAATCTGGTACACTTGAAGCGTTCTTACTTGGTTCTAGTACACAGTTAACACTGCTGTACATTAGTGGATTAACATTTGCAGCGTGGATTAACATTTAACGAGCCACGTGACCAAAGACACCAAACAAATATATCAGTCTACACAAAGGACAGAGACTCAAAGTTGCCAGCCGTTACTAATCTTGGGTGGCTTAATCTTCATCTTAATCTTGGGTGGCTTAATCTTCATCAATCATCACTTAATGTAGGCGCTCTGTTATTCTAAGTCATAGGGTTACGTATTTCCTCATGTTAGTGCGAATTGCGTTAACTCATTATGCTTACCGCTTTGTAAACAAATCAGTTTGTTTACAATTTATTTGGCTTATTACCAGCCAATGTTAATTACTGTTAATTTATTTATCATATTCACGTAGATCAATATAATTATTACATTTAGTTATATTGCCATTTAGTTTAGTTATTTTTGTCTTAACAAAGTTAAGACAAAATTATTCCTGTGCGCGAGTCTCAATCACCCTACCAACAAAATATAAGATGTAAGACGTACTCAAGGCCTGCACAGTTACCCTTGTCTCCGGCAGGTTCATGTACCGACGTGTCTGCTGCGTCTGCTGCAGGAGCCGAGAGGACGGGGGCGCCCCAGACACCACACCCGCCTTACAGGAAGCCAGGTGGGAAACAGAAGGGGGAGGGGGAGGGAGGACACGGACAAATGTGTTGATATATGTTTATGAACAAGAGATAAGCTCCCGCACGCACACTTACCCCATAAACACACGCCCGCGCGCTCACTAACCACAAACACACGCGCAATATCCACATAAACACGCCCCGCGCGCACATTAACCACAAACACACGCGCAATATCCACATAAACACACGCCCGCGCGCACATTAACCACAAACACACGCGCAATATCCACATAAACACACGCCCGCGCGCACACTAACCACATACACACAGCCAGCACGCACACTAACCACAAACGACCGCACGCACTTACGACAAAAACACACGCACATACACACACCAATGGATACACTCTATATGAGAAGAAACGGTTCACTACTCAATTATGTTAAGGTAAAAACTAAGCGAACCAGATACGCTGATCCGAATCGTGGATGGTAAATATAATGATAAGATTCAGTTGAGTGGCAGATGTTGACACAGCTCAAGTACCACTTGGCTGCACGTGTCTGGCACTTCACCAAGGATGGGGGTGTATGACATGAAGTGTCAAGTGTTTGGAAAAAGACAGACACACATTAGAAAATTACATTATATTCTGATTAGCCATTTAAAGAGAAGTCTAAATGCATGCTGCGTGCAATGGCAAATCATTTTATAATAAATTATAAAATATCTTAAATACTTGCGTTGAGTAAGCATTGTGAACACTTCCACAGTTACAACAACGGGAGAACATTTCATCACCCACTTGAAGTTTACTTTTACATGCATTACAGAGGCGACATTTGCCGCAGAATCGATATCCTGGACCATTCTGACAGCTCCAATATAAAATAATATATATATATTATATATTGTTATATATATATATATATATATATATAGATATTCTCTAATTTAATCTAATATATATATATATTATATATATATATATATCTCTATATCATCTTATATATAGTTATATATAATATTATATCTATATATATCTCTATCTATATCTATATATCTATATCTATATATCTATATCCTCTCTATATATCTATATAGTATATTATATATATATCAAGTAATATCACCTTTCCATCCCCTGGTCAGTTTATAACAATAAATTTTATTAATTTTGTTATCGTCATATTTTCGTTATTAAAATTAACTGCTTATTGGATTTCACAGAACGATCTACTCTTATAGTCCAATACAGTTTTAAACGGAAATATGAATGAGAAACATGAGGAATATAATATTTGGCTGTAACACCATGGACAGGGGGATGGAAAGATGAGCTATTACTCGATCATGTAAATACAACTAGTGATTAACAGTTTGATGTAATTACCAATATTTAACACACGATTTAAATTTGTTGTTAGCTAATTAGACATGTCAATTTAACTTTGAATATAATGTGTCAAACATCTACTCATTGTCTCCTCTTCCAGGGGGTCGCCAGAGTCTGCAAGTCCACGGCCCTACACGCCACCACCAAGATACAAACCTAGCGGCGCAACATGCTCATCTCTCCGCCAATCTCTGCCACCATACATCGAGGCTCAGATAACTCCTTTGAGACTCCCTCTCTAATAGAGCCCTCCAACTCATCAAAACCTTCTACTCCACGGTATCCCCGCCCCTCTCAACACAAATGACTCTTCCCGATGCAGAGGCCAACCGCATTGTGGCAGAGTGTGCAGCTTATACCAACACCAGTGTACCCGGCCTGATCGTCACTTCCCTCGAGACGTCCCACAAGGATCGCCACGACTATGACACGTTGCCACTTCAAACTCAGTTATCGTTACCCATGTCGGCCAGCCACACACCAGAACCATCAGCGCCATCTTCCCCCATGAGTCGAGACGCACCTACAGAATGGATAGTACGAAATGGATCACATGGCGGTCCTCACATAGTGATTGAGGTTGAGAGTGAGCAGCCGCCTTCCAATTATTCAAGACCAGTCTCTCCTACACTTACCGCATCAACACATCACGCCTCCAGTCTCTCTCTGACTCCCAGCAGTATAAGCCGTCCATGGCCTAGACAAGATTATAGCCCATCTATTGGAGGTCTGATGCCTTATGGAAGCGAGGCAGATGATTCGCAGTGCATCCGTATTAGAGAGAAACCACCTTATTCCCCAGGAAAAACCTTAGTAGTGTATAACACATTATCAGGAGATGCCTTACTTGAACAGAGTAAAGTTGCACGCAAGACGGCACTTATGAATAAAGGTGGATTTGGTCAATTGCGCGGTGATGCAACAACGGTTTTTACTGACCCAATCTCCGGGCAATCAGTAAACGGAGACATGCTCGGACTCAGCTATAGACCAATCCCTCCACACACGTCAGACGTTGATAATCGTGTACCCATTCCTATTGTGTTGACTTTTGTTGCCTCTTACATAGGAATTGGGGCTCTGTTGTTTGGGTGGCTAGAAGACTGGTCCCTGCTTGATGCTGGATACTTCTGTTTCATCACTCTTTCCACCATAGGTTTCGGTGACTTTGTACCTGGCAAGTCATTAGGTTATGAAACACAAGAAGCTCAAATAAAACTAGTAACTGGATCTCTTTATCTCATGTTTGGTCTAGCTGTTCTTGCAATGTCCTTTAATCTAGTTCAAGAGGAGGTTATCATAAAGTGTAAAGCATTTGCACTCTGGATAGGACTTATGAAAGAGTAATTATGTAACTAGGCATGTAATGTATGTAAATACACTATGTAATGTAAGTATTATGTAATCGTATCATCCTCTGCAAATGACACAAGGATTTTATGAGTAGACAAAATAGAGAAAACAGAAACCTCAAATATGATGTAAATCAGGTCTTTCAGTGGGGAACATAAATTAATATGGTGTTTAATGAAGATAAGTTCCAGCTCCTGCACAATGGAAAAAACGAAAATATAAAAATAGAAACTACATATAAAATGCAGTCAAATCATATTGTAGAACGAAAGAACAATGTTAAGGATCTGGGAGTAATAATGTCATTAGACCTCACCTTCAAAGAACACAATAAAGTAGCAGTCACAACTGCAAGAAAAAATACAGGGTCGATAACAAGAACCTTTCAAACAAAGCATGTCATACCAATGATGCACACCATTTTCTTTGTCATACCAATAATTATTCTTTTTAAGATACTAGTGCTCTATAGAGTGGAGTATTGTTGCATATTAACAGCCCCTTTCAAGGCTGAAGAAATTGCTGACCTGGAGAGTATGCAAAAATCCTTTACTGCTACAATCCACTCAATAAAACATTAAAATATTGAGACCCATTAAAATATTTAAACCTGTATTCCCTAGGGTGCAGGCGGGAGAGATACATAATAATTTACACTTAAAAAATATTAGAGGGACTGGTTTCAACTCTGCACATGGAAGTAACATCACACGAGACCAGGAGGCATGGTAGGATGTGCACAATACCCCATATTGAAAAGCAGGAGTACAATAGGTACTGAGAGAGAACTATCAACATAAGGAGCCCAAGACAATTCAGCATGCGTCTGCTACATACACTGTATAACTAGCCGACCTCTCACGGTGTTCAAGAAAACTCGATAAATCCTTCCAAAGGATACATGATAAACCAGGCTGTGATCCATACATCAGGCTACAAACAGCTACATCCAACAGACTGGCTGACCAGACAACAAACCAGGAGGCCTGGTCAGGAACCTTGACCCCTGGAATCACTGCAAGGTGGTAGCAATTAAGGGGCCAGGAGCACAATTTATCAACCTTCCTCAAGTAATTATCAAAAGAAGGCACCAAACCGGGAACCTTCCTCAAACACACGCAAATTTGTTGTGCATAATCTATATGGTAAATGCTCCAACTTTTCCTAATGGATCAATATAGTAATATGAACAGGAAAAAGAAATATAAAAAAAAAAGTTGAAAAATCACCAATTTTAAATTAAACTAATTTAAAATGTCACCAATTTTTATTTTATTCAATATGGGCTCAGAATTGCATATTACATTTATTTTCATTTCTTTAAAATAATGTTTTAGAGATAACTGAAGTTGAAGTTAGCAACAAATAATACAGTAGTTCTAATTTATCAATTTACTTGTGTTTTAATAAACATTGCTTTCAATTCGTACTCAAATATGTGAAAGTTGTAGGTCAGTGTGTTGAAATGAAACTTCATTCAAACTTTACATACATTGTGATGGGTATGCATTCTCCAAGATGTAGATGCTGCAACAAATTAGATTATAAACATAGAAAAAATCCAAAAACAACAAATTTGCAACAAACAAAAATGGAAATTGGTGAAACTAACACATATTGGCATGGGCAATGTATTTATATGATATATAACAAAATACAGCATAGTAACATACTTACTCATTATTATTCGTGTTATTATGTATTACACAGTAATGCTAGAAAAGCACCAGCTGCATATCCACTTTGAGGACCCTCCTTACTACTATTCTTCTTTGTGCGTCGGACAGGTGCTTGCATCTCTATCACTGCATTATTCCTCAGTTCCAGTTAATAGTAACTGTTCTCCTTATAAGCACGCTTTTTTCTCAATATTCATATAAAATCCATTTCTTAACATATTGGGGGAAATTTTCATGACGCTGATGCCAAATAACATGAGATTTAACAGTTTTCATATTTTCCATATTTGGACAAATATTTTTGTGCACCCGGCCCCTTAAAGGTAAGGTAATCAGGCCTTCACCAAAGATTCTTGCTCTTTTTAAAAATTTACAAGCATTTTCAAAATTAACAAAGTAATTTTTTTGGAATACTGTACATAAATTTCATTATAGATTTCTGTAATATTTTTTCCGTGTGAAATGAAATGTACAAGAAATCAAATACAGTATAGTTTATGCAGCTACGAAGTACTCAAATACACACAACACATTAACTCTCAGTTACTGCTCAAAAGCTAAAATTCAATCCTTGAATATTAGAAAATCATATAAAAATAATATATAAAATATCGTGCAACACATTCTCAATTAAAGACAAAGTCTATGGCTGTGATAATTTAATTCTCGGCATAATTAGTGTGTTTTCAGCTGCAGTATTTTACAATTTATGAACTGTTCGAACATAGTTCAATCAATGCATACTAACTCACAGGTAAAGCACTTTAATTATATAGATTTAAAAAATCTTGTAATATAACTTTAGCAGACGTACCTGTGTATATATCCAGCACACTGTGTTGTCCAAATGGAAGTATTTTCCAAGGGGTTATAAAATTAAGCAACTCTAATAAAACTTAACTTTCAAATAATTAAAGTCACAAAACCACAACCACTTGTAAAATATTTACATAAGATATTCACACATACATGTAAGACAGACACACACACGCAAAACAACAACACACATATGGCAAAACACACGTACGTACGTATGTATATATACTCGATACATCATTATCAATACTGTACATTATCAATGTGTTGATTAACACAATTAAAGCACTTAAGTCAACTCTGGTTTAATTTTTCCCCTTTTCTTCCTCTTAAATTAATTAAGAGGCAGACTACCACAATCAAAGATACCCATACTGGTCTCCCTCTTAGGTAATGTGCATCCTATGCTATAAGAGAACATAGCAAGGACAAGGGCCTCCCTTTTACCTACAGTGATTTTACCGTTCTGTCTTGTAGTTCGTCTCGTCTTGAAAACATTTTAATGTCTTTCTTTTTAAAATGAAGCCCAAGTTGACCAGGTCCGAGTCATCGACTCGGTTGCTTATACACTAATTGTTATCTTCTCTTAAGTCAGCCCGTCCTCATAAACAAAGGCCAAAGTCCATTCCATGCACCCGCCAAACCCCATTTATGGATTAAAAACTTTCACACTACTCAACTGATGACGTCCAAACATTTCCAGAACAAGTGCTTTGCTGAAGACTTGTTTGAACCACAACGCTGTAAATGCTTCACCCACGTACTACAAATACGAATAATCAACAGAACCTAAACACCTAACCTAACCAATGACTAATTGGTAAATCTAACCTAACCAATTAGCACAATATGCTAATAATATTAATCTACATTTGAGAAAATTCTTATTTTGAATGAACAGCAATTAAAATTGATTAATGCGTTTTTGGGATCGACCACTGGATGGAATGGACTTGGTTTGAGGATGGGTTGCTTAAATATGTTATTTTATTATTCTTGTTTTGTGTACATGACTTATTTGTATACTTGTATAACGTAATTTTTTTTTCACTTTCTGAATATCAAGTTAATCCGGCAGCCACCTATCAAGCCCCCTCATGCCATGAACGGGCTAGGCATAGACAGTGTGGAGGCAGAAATATACAGTAACATTGGAATGAAAATTCTAGGGGGTTAGGATTTTCAGTAGTACCCGTGGCATAACAACACACTTGCCCCACACTTCACGAGTGATTTGGCTTGGGTAAGTATCCTGGCTGGGAAGAATTGACTAGCCGCCAATCTTTAACTGTATGACTTTTCATAAAACAGTGAATGGGTACCTGGTGGTTAAATAATTTGGCAGGTCATATTCCAGGGAAAAATTAAGATTAAGAACCTGCCCGAAATGCTAAACGTGCTGGTGGCTTTACAAGAATGTAAGAACTCTTGTATATGTAAATAAAAATAGTTTATTCGAGTGAAAGATAGGAGCCAAGCGGAGACCCATATTTATATTAAAGAAATGAACACCCAGGGCATTTGAAACACAGGATCTCTAAGAAGAGATTATTTAAAAAGTAAAACAGGGGCTTAGTCCAGTGTGCATTTGTCAGCTATTTTATTGATCTTTTTCCACACACATGGGAATGAGTGGTAACCACACTTAGTATCAAAATAAGGGTATTAGAAAAAATCTTATGAAGCTTTCAAGGTATTCTTTAATACCATGAGCAGTGCAGCTAAACTAACACAGGTACACTGGTAAATTGAGGCACAAATCAGTAACATCTTCAAGTGAAGGTGTTGGAAAAATTATATCAGGTCATCCATTGGTGATTTTTTGTAACTGAAGGAATGTATCCTTCATTTTAAATAAACACAAGAACATGTCTATTGGCTGCATAAAGATTTGAATATTAAATTAAATATTTTGATGATTGTGTGCCCTTGTCACTTACATAATTTGCCTCCATAGAGTACCTGAGCACTGGGAATTAATTACCAATTTGTCCTCTTCTTAATTTGTTTTGCCCCAGGGAGGCACATAATACAGGAGACCTCGGAAGGAAAACAGTAGTTTAAACTTTAATGTATACTACAATGGAAATTGGTCTAGTGCACATGTTGGTACTGTTATCCTCAAGATTGGTCTCAAGTGGAATATCCTTAACACAGTAACTCATATTCTAGAGAACAAAAAAACAAAAATATGAAATATACAATTTGAGATGAAGTAATATGCTATATACAATCAAAATAATAATACTTGGTACATAATTACACTAACAATGTGTACAAAAAGAAAGCAACTCATATTGGGTGGCATGGTGAGTAGGTCACTACCAAGTAACATGTGCCGATGATGCAACTGAGATCACGCACCCAGTAAGAGGGTTATGAAGGGGGGTAATGATAGGTGACTGAAATAATTAATGATTTGAGAAAAAAATAAATAAAAAAATAACACCTACAGAGGATTAAAAGTGACATTAAAGGTCCGAAGTACACCATTAAATATTGTGAAAACGTCAAATCCAAATTCCATTCAACTTCACTATTACCTGAGGCAATTTTATTTAGAACACACAGATTACAAAAGTTATCGAAAATTGTCAAGCAAATAACGATCAGGCTTTTCACCATCAAACTAGCATATTTCTTATATGTCAGTGAAGACATAAACCCAGGCAACTCACATGATGTCATACATTGTAAAACAATCCACAAAATTTCAGTTTAAATAAACTGTACCCTCATTTATGGATGCAGAAAGAAAAAAAGTGAGAGAGAGAGAGAAGGAGAAAGAGAGAAAAGAAAGAAAGAAAGAGAGAGAAGAGAGAGGGGGGGGTGGAGAGAGGAGAGGGAGGAGGGAGAGGGAGGGAGGGAGAGAGGGAGGGAGAGAGGGGGGAGGGAGGGAGAGGGAGGGAGGGAGGGAGAGGGGGAGAGGGAGAGGAGAGAACAGCGAGAGAGAACAGCGAGAGAGAAAACAGAGAGAAAACGGAAAGAGAAAACAGAGAAACAAACTATTAATGGTAAACTTCATCCAGTTTTGGACATGTTCTGAAACATTGTAAACAATATTTATTTATTTAGTCTACGCCTACCACAAGAACAAACTATTTATCAAAAATGCTAGTTTCTTCATATCATGTTTTATGCAAATACAATTATAGCATAATGTAGTGAAAAGAGCATTATTATGCTAGACACACTAACACTTTCAATACTACGTTAGGCTCAATGGAATTTTTTTTTGAGTTAACGGCTTGTAAGATATTCAAAATATTTTTATTCCAGTGCATGACTAGTGAATTCATTAATGAATGAAGAAACCTGCAAGATATTAAAGTATCTCTGAATAATGTAAAGATTTCTTTTAAGTTTATTATTTTAAATAAAATATTGATGACTTACAATGAAACTGATGAACTTGACAAGATGGACAAGAATTTGTACGTTTGAGGCAAAAAGATTTTGTGAGGTACGATTAATGTGAAAAAGGAAATGTTACAATTGCACATTTAATGGGATAGGATATAGCAGATAATCTACAACACAACTAATTTAAATAAAGTGTTAGGGCAAAGTATTTGCATTAACACACACCCTAAGAAAGAAACCAAAGCAATAGTTACCCTTTAAGTTTTCTAATGCTCTAAGATGAAACCCACCCAATGGAGTGCTTACAATATATAGAAGAAAGAACTGGCTGTACAAGAGAATAATAATTTTGAAAAGTACCTACTTTAAATAAAAAAGCACTTTATCTACTGCCATCTCTTACAAAAATTCATAATGACTCAGATCTACCTATATATAATATTTGGCATTTCCTATTTTTAACAATATCAAAGGTGAATCTTCAGCTTCAAATAAAATTAAGAAGGTAAAATACCTGGTAGTGTTTGCTCAGTTTACAAAATTGACGTTTCTTGTTTGTTAAGCTAGCTGCTGAAAACTAAATATTCATTGGTTTTAGAAATAAATACCCAAACAGGCACAGTCATAATACTAAAGCAAGTTTATCCACTGTTACAAAATGTTTACCTGCTTTCTAATGCAGCAGACAGTTAATGTTTAACAAATGTACATCTGTCATTTTAAATTCCAACTAGTTCACCTACCTTAATAGCAAATTTTGCCATTATCATCATTCAAATATTATTAGGACATTTAGCTTCATTAGAAGCCGAGTAGATCCCATTATAAATTTTTTCCCCCTAGCTATCCATTGAATAAGATCAGCAATAAAATTTTCAAGGACATATAAGCTCATATGCCAGCACTTTATACAAATCTGCATATACTTTCTTAGTGTGAAAATAGCACAGGTTACTTCTGTGCCTCTGACTCCTTGGGCGGCAGGCTTGTAGCTAGGCTGAGGAGGATGTCCACACTTTCCTCTTCCGTCAACTCACCTAGCTGTAAGTTAACGTTTACATCAGTTTCCCAATACTGTACTGTCTAGAACTCATCTTGAAATCTCAAAAAGCTCTTCCAAAATATTTTCTTTTCATTCTAGTCCGTGATTAAGATTTCTAATGCTCGTGCCACAATATCATAAGCAAATGCAGGTACATTGATTTATTCAAACACAAACTACTTTGTGTATTTCAGGATACATTACAACACCACAGTTACCTAAGCCAAGGCATTTTTATTACTGTAGGAAATAGACCATAATAACTAAATCAAAATTTTGTTGAATAATGCTAATGATTTAGAGACAATTTCTTAAAAGTGTAATATCAAAAATAGATTTTTTTTTTTACCTTTACAATATGGTATCAATGCCTCCTACCTTGGAAGAAGGCTGTTTGGTGGTGCACCTCAAGCACATGTAATCCTCATCTTCATGAACATCGCCTGCCTTAAGTCCAACACACACGTAGTGGAACCAGCCCTCGCACCCATCACATTGTACCCAATCAACATTTTGTCCAGCTGGATGATGGCACTTGCCTGCAGCACATGCCTCATCAACATCATCATCATCATCGTCATCACTATGCATGCTACTTGAAGAAGCTGAGTGCATCTTTTTCTTTTTCCCAACACCCATGGTCTTCTTTCTTGGCCCTTCTTTACTGTTTGGGCCTCCTTCTTTCCTTTTCTTTTCCCCATTTTTTGTAAGATTAAGTTTCTTCTTGACCACTCCTTTAGGTGTCTTCCCCTCAATAGGAGAAGAACAAATTTTTGTAATTTTTGTTTTCTTCAGTGGAGATTTTTGTGGAGACTTTGGTTGAATATCCTCCTGTCCCTCTAAAGATTTTCGCTTTTTAGCAGCTGTTTTTTTGGCTTTATTTTCCTCACTGTTATTGCTGGAGGAATTAAGAGATAAAAGTGTATCTTCCAACATAGCAGGAGGATGATTGGCAGCCTGCAAAATTCGCCACAAGTGAGTGGTTTCATCTAGATTAACTTCCAAGAGCTCCCCTTCAACTAAAAGATCTTGAACTTGTGACCTCATACTTTCAGTAAGGGAAATCAGAGGACCATCATGGTTCTCCATCAAAGTGGCTACCAGACGACTCCATCGGGCTTTGTCAACTTCAGTCTTCTTTTCCTTATTTTGCTTGTTGCTAGAATAAGCATGTTCCCAGCTTCCTTCTTCAGATTTTTTGTTTCCCTCCTTTTCTGTATCCATCTTTGATTCACTGTCTATCTTATTTTCTTTTTCCTTTTCCCCATCTTCACTCAGTAGTGAATCATCATTTGTAGATTCATCAACTTCCATTTTCTCCTGAAATGATAAGTGCATTGAGAAGTTGATCAGTTTTAAACGAATTATTAATAAGCTTCCAATTTTACGTATTATTTTATGTAATGTGCTTTTGTGCAAGGAAGAGAGTTTCCAAGACCCCAGTATCCAATTAAATTACATCTATTTAAAACTTATGGGGAAAACAGGATGCACTTCAAGCCAAATTTGTTACATAAATCATGTTCATTACCTCCTATTTCCCCACTTTCATAGAATGGACACATACCAGCCAGAATGAAAAGAGAAAAAACAGGGATCAATATAGTTAAAGAAGGTAACAAGTATTACAAAATACTGTAGTACTCATTCAATCCCTCATCAATACTATATAGCATTGTAGATAAACAATTACCACTATGCTCCTGAAATTAACCACAGCAGCAATCCACTACTTCATAAGACCAAGAATATAGTGTTCCTATTAAGTTGACATATGCAGTACAAATAAAAGGGTGCAAGGTCCTTGCAACCTTATGCCACCAAACTTTGTTCCTTGTCCTCCATGTTGTTCACTTAATCTCACACTCACTCACAATGTCCACTTACCTTCATCCTGGTATCTCTCTCCAAACCTTAATTCACTCTCCATCAGTTTTCTATTATTCACTCATTCACCATCTCCAAATCATCTCAGGATGCTCTTCTAAGTCAACTTTACAGTCCACATTTCTCCATGATGTTTTCATACCCCCCACCTTATAAATCTAATCCCCTAACAGCACATATGCTTACATCAATTTCTATGGCACATTCCTGATATATAAGTTCACATCATACCACCATCTTGTATCTATAAATAAGAGTCAGCACTAGTACTCCTTCATGCATTCCTGGGGATGCAACTTTTCCTATTTTTCTTTATTCTAACCAGGGCTGTCCATGCAGCAGTAACTTTGCTTTCCTGACTTTGACCTATGCACAAATTATTCAGTCATCAAACATCCAAGGTATTTAAACTTATCAACTGTTTCCAGCACTACCACCTATATTTAATTCATACAAATAGAGTATTTAATTCATACACTTTAGCTTCACTTTTGACCACATTTCCTTTTAATTAACCTATAAAGAGCAGTTATCATACAATTATTTTTAATTATTATTGTCTGGGTTTCACATGCATGATGCAAATAAGGATATAATAGCTCTTATGTGGATGTAATGGAGTTTAACTTGTACCGAGGAAAAAATTCCTATCATTTCATGGTTACGTTACTAAGTGAATACAGTTACAGTATCACCATAAATGTTACTAGGTAAATCTGGTCAGCATCATTGCATAAAATTCCATCATAATTACATGATATGCGTACCAATGATGTTCATATAGTTTTCACAATTCCCTATGGATGTAATAAATTATAAAAGGTAACCTCCATCAACTGAATCCTTATCACGTGTTACAGTCCCCATGGAATAGTGGCAAGATGCTTGCCTGGCGTTTTGCGAGCACTTTGTCCTGGCTTCGTATCCTGACCGGAGAGAACTTACTGGATGTCAATCTTTAACTGCAGCCTCTGTTCACCTAACAGTAAAATGAGTACCTGGTAGTTAAATGATTTGGCAGGTCGTATTCCAGGGGAAGATTAAGAATCTGCTCGAAATGCTAAACGTGCTGGTGGCTGTACAAGAATGTAAGAACTCTTGTATGTATAAGTAAATAAAATAAAATAAAATAAAAACATGTACTAGGAGTTCGTCATCATCTTTGGGTGACGCATTGGTTGTCTTACACCTTTGTTTCAAGCCACATTGTCACCCATTTTGCGGCAATTAGGCCCTATGCCATCACCCAGAGCCCAACACCCATACATATTATGTTTATAAGGTTACATTACTCTATATGGTTTTAATGAAGTATACCAATTAAACAAAACATACTCAACCGTAGTTTTTGTGAATTATGTGTATCATTTGACTTATCAAGTTATTCAACACACATACTCTTGTAAATAAATACAAAAAGTGATAATCAATAAAACATCCAAGGAGAACGCAGTAGTAGTCTCTCATGCCTCAGTGTCAGCGTCACCGTGTGTTGACAGACAGACAACACACATGGTCACTGTGCAACAATTCACAGCTCCACCCAATAAAAAGGTATATACTGTACACACACATTTCTGTGTTTTTTTACACACCAAAATATTTTCAAGCTGTATATACAGTATTAATCTTTAACTCTCAAGAAAACAGAACTGTCCATCTACAATGAGACCCCAATTACTTGAATCAATTGCTGCCTTTGGAAGTCCAAATACAGACGATCACATGCTTTCCAGATGCCTCAGGACCGAGACTAAATAAATAACTGGTTGTGTCCAGATAAGTGCCTAGTCATCCAAAAAAATCGAAGGAAAAACATTGACAACTTGAGGGAGGAAAATTCTCCATCATATTATGTCGTACTCATGATTATGATAAATTCTGGGTATAGCTGTGTGAAGAGGAAGAGGTACAGGTAACCCCGTTTCAACCAGTCCTGCCGAAAGGCATCCACCGCGTCAGCCTAGCAATCGGGGAAGGGCGTCACATAGATCTTTTAACGCCAAGGAGCGAAGTTCAATCTACCACGCAACTGCTCGAGCAACCACCAAGATACCCGGAGCATTTAGAGAGCATAACCAAGCATACATAGCGTCAGCTAGAAAAATTATAGGATAGATTATGAGAACCTTCAATCAAGGGATTCCATCACAATGCTTGCACAGGTACTATTCAAATCACTTGTGCTATCCCATCTTAAGTACTGCTCGATATTCACTTTTCCCCACAGAGCAGGAGAGATTGCTGAAATGGAGGGAATACAAAACATATACAGCATATATAAATACGATAAAGCACCAAAACTATTAGGATCATCTCAAAGCTCTCCAAACATACTCTCTTAGAAGAGACAAGAGAGGTATCAAATAATATATACAAGGAAAATACTGGAGGGTCAGGTTCCAAATTTACACAGTAAAATAACAACACACTGGAGTGAACTATATGGAAGGAAATGGAGAACAGAACCAGTGAAGAACAGAGCTGCCATAGGCACAATCAGAGAACACTGTATGAACATCAAAAGTCATCAGAGAACATCAGAGGTCATCAGAGGTTAGGTTGTTCAATATCTTCCCAGCGAGAATAAGAAATATTGCTGGAACAAAAGTGGAAGTCTTCAAGAGAAAACTGGACAGTTTTCTTCAAGAAGTGCCAGACCAACCAGGCTGCAGTGGATATGTGGGCCTACGGGACACTCCAAGCAACAGCCTGTTGAACCAAGCTCTCAAGTTAAGCCAGGCCCCGTGCCAGGCTTGAGAAGAAGAACTCCCAGAACTCCATTCTAGTACCGCAATAAAGGTTGGCTTCTCCATTACTCTGGTATACGTTTGTGGCTCTACACCCCCCCCCCCATACTAGGTACGAGGTATAAAGCCAAACCTTACTCTCCCGTAGCCACTGTTAGGTCAAGGAGAAAAACGAGGGAGGGAGGAGAGAGGGAGGCAGGAAGAGAGAGGGGGTAGAAGGAATGAGGGACAGGAGGGAGGTGGTAAGAGAGAAGAAAATATGGAGGGTGAGGAAGAAAAAGAGGGGAAGGGAGGGAGGAGGGAAACAAAGGGGGGGATGGACTGAAGGGGAGTGAGGGAGGCGGCAACGGTGAAGGATGCATACCCATGGCAGCCAAGAAGGGGGCTACATGGGTCAATTTCAACAGATAATTTCGCACCATCATATAGCAGTCATAACATTTCAAGTGGAAACACAGAGGGGTTCTTCAAATATTACACCACTACTGCAATTTTTTGAAGATCTAAGCACCAATATTCCTACTGTGGATGCCTAATAAACACGTAGACCTTTATGGAGCTGATAATGGCTAAAGATGAACCAAACATTATTTCTGTCTCTAATTTGAGGATTAGCATTACTTTGTTAGTCACATTGTTAGTGTTTTTCAACAGCTAAGTTGATTCTTTATACACTTCATGCATAGAGCAATCTTTATCTAATACTTTTAGCATTTTTATAGCCCTAACAACCAGTAATCTTTTGATACTAACATCTTGTACTTGGGGTGAAATGGGCTTATGCTGATTGGCCTGTGCTTCAATAAGCTTCTGTGAAAATATTGATAATGTTCCCAAGGCAGCCATCAATTCATCTGTCTTCATAAGTTGCCGAGCTCTGTCCTGCCATGACATGGCCCGCTCCGTCAGGCACTGTAATGCTTCGGCTTCTGGTAATCTGATGACAAAGGCATAAAATTAAAAATCAAAATTTTCAAATAACTATGTAAAGCTTCCAATCCTTCCTACTAAAAATATTAATTGTGACAAATCTAGAAACAAATAGTAAAAGACTTGTATACCATATGAAGCTGTGAGCAAGTATCTAGAACACATGCAATAAAATAGATAATTCTCATTATCTAATTCAATATTTAATGATCAAGTAACACTATAAAACCTACAGAAATGTACAGCAAGAACAGTCCCCTTAATATTCTTTCATCCCGAGAGCCAGGACCAGAATTTGACTCTCTACAAGGTATAGCAAGCTGAGAAGATCCATGCAAAACAAAGAAAAAAACTCACCAGAAGAAATAAGAACAACAAAGAAAGAAAACATGTGAGGATGACTATAGAGGAAAAACAAGAGATCATTTGTAAACATGAAAATGGTATGAGGGTTGTTGATGTAGAGCAGAGGATGTCCCTTCCTCATTTATTAAGAAAATGTGTGCAGTATAGGAAGAATTGCAAAGTTTTGCTGAAAAGTGTCACCCAAATCAAGCTGTAGCAGACCGCTGTGTTAACCTTTTTAATGACAATGTGATGTCTCACTTCAGACAAGTGTTACAACATAGGGAAAAACAAAATTCGCTAGACTGGTTTTTAGCAAGAAAAACAAGCAGCGAGCCACAAGCAGGTCCTAGTGGTATGCAGACAAAATGTAGGATAGAGTACCCCATCACTGCCTGATATGATGGAAGGGGACTCCCCTTCCAAACACTAACACCTCTTCACCTCCCCACTGTCTTCCATACACCAACCAGAGTCCTCATTCAGGGCAAGACATACATACATACATACAGAACTGTCTTTTAGCTAGTACAAAATGAGTTATTCAGTATACAATGTACTTTTTAAGTTAATATTTTTGGGGGTGTGGAACCGATTAACTGAATTTACATTATTTCTTATGGGAATGTGCGTTTCGACTAACGAATTTTCGACTAATGACCCGTCTCTGGGAAAGGATTCAATTCGAAAGTCAAGGCCCTACTAATTGGATAAATTTTATTTTTCAATAATCTTAATCAAATGACTGCCAAATAGATTATCTTCCTCAATCTAATCAGGATTGACTGCTGCTCTCATTACAACAAAAACAATTAATTTTGACTTACCTGACTGGCAATTTCTGGAGAGCGACTAGAAGGGCTAGGATGGTCTCAAGCCGTGGACGCCGAGAACGCTCACAAGATGGACATAAAAATCGACCTTCATTGCTTAATTTAACTTTATTACGATGTGAAGATGGAACACATGCACCTGAAACAGCACAATTAATGATTAAAAGAACTAAAAAAATATAAAATCCAGAGAAATGACACTGCAGAAGGAAGTGTTTTATAAAATTATGAAAAATGAATATAATGTATTGTGAAACCTTCATTTGGTGAACTATACAGGATCAACCCCAAATTGTTGGAGTGAGGGATTAGCTGCATCCCATGATGCTTTCAGCATTTGTGTGATTCAAGTGTTTAACACCGTCCAGTGAGGACGGATATTGCGTCCATAAACAACTCGATGGATGTCAGCCGGTGACGCATTTTTCCGTCCAAAATTAAAAGTTGTTGAAATTAAATTTTTTGTCTGATCATTATAGGACCAGTATTAAAATGCGTGTCTTTTAATTGCGAACAATTTGATACAAGAATGAACAACATAGCAAGAAAATTCAGATATTGAGGTAAGCAAACAAAACAGAGTATTCACATTTCAGTGTTGGTGCGCGGATGGGTGCTCGCTCACGGGTAACGCTCGTCTGATTTTTGGGTTTGCTGCGAGTGGCAGCCGGGCTTTCTGACCTTATATGCATATATCCCTTTAGAGAATTCTATTGCAAACAAATTGATACCAAAACGAACGATGTAACACAAAAATTGACTTGAGAAAATAGAAAAGAATACACACACTTTAGTGTGGGTGCACACTCACGGGAAACGCCAGGTCCACCTTGGGGTGGGCTGGGGCACGCACACCGGGGATGCAAAAGTGTTAAAAGACAAGGTGGTTCTGGATATAAATGCTGTCATCTGAGAACCAAACAAAGACCATTGTGTAAGGAGCATATGCTATGCTATGCTATGCTTTCCAACTTTAGAATTACTTTGAAATACTGTATTTTACATACATGGATGGCAAAATATTAAAAAAAAAAAAATGGAATATGCAGCAGTTGTATGGTGCCCATATCTCAAGCAGCACAATAATAAACTCAAAAAGGTGCAATGATATGCAATTAAATGGCTTTCAGAAATAAAAAAATAAACTTTGAATGTAATGAAACGCCATTTTCTGGGCCACGGTCTAATATATACACACATCAGCCCGGTAAAGCTCCAGGGAGCCGAAGGGGCTCTCCACAGAAAAAAAAAATTACTATGAGAGGTTAGAGGCGTTAGATATACCAAAGCAAGAAAAGAAAAAGAGGTAATATGCTCACTACGTACAAAATAGTAACAGGAAAGAACGAAATTGACAAAGCAGAACTTTAGAAAACTTCACCTTAAGAACAAGTGAACAAAGGTTATAAAAAAAAAATCACATTTGCACGCAGAGTGGAAGACAGCTAGTGAGAAGGTAGTACAGTAGAGGCAAAAACTGTCAGTACTGTACTGTAGTTTTAAAGCATCATATGACAGTATTTATCTCATGTATTTATAATTTTGATGCAAGTCGCTTATTACTTTGAGTAAATTCTACTTTTGTCTAAATTCTGCATTCAAGGGGGGTTACATTGCTGAATGAGAGTAAAGACTTACCTTGCACAATTACATGCTAAAGTTCTCATGTTTCATGCCAATAACAAAAAAAATGTTTCTCCAGATATTACACACATTTTCATTTTGGAAAACAAATATAATCCTGTCAAAACCATGAAGCATCTCTACTATTAATTGAATTGAGATTTGCAACAAACATACTGTGAAACAGGTCGAGACATAAGGAACAGGTGAGCATATTCGGCTGTGGGGGCTTATGACACAAGCAGAAGGTGGCTCCATCTTGCGGGGAATCCCCATCACGTTTATTGCGATTATGAGCTCTCAGTGCTCTCATAGCTCCCAACTCTCGCTCTTCACATTCCTGTTGAAGTCATTACAATTATAATATTAGATACATATACCCTTCTCCCATAAAGGAATACAATACCAGTTAAAAACAAAATATTAATGCAAAGAACAATTATATAGGACTTAAGTATTGTTAACATCTGTAATGCAAATTACAGTACAGGTATACACTTAGGTAATTATTACCATCTCCGTCACCAAAATGGTCCCTCCCAACATACTCTTGTTGCTGTTATTACACTATACACACACACACATTCTATATACCCATGTACATGTGTGTTCACTATAGCGAACCACTAAGTTAGTATGGTGAGCAAAACAAGAGTGGCTTCCCCACACAGTGATGCTACCTAGATTCCTTTCCTCCCTCACCAAAATTCCTCCACTCACAATACTACGCACAGTGCTAATTATCACCACAATCCTGGTCACTAAATCCTGTAAATGAATAATTGACCACAAGTTTATTTTGTAAATGATCACAAGTCATTTGAAGATTCTTAGATGACCAAAATGATGTTGTGGCTAGCTCTGAAATGAATAGTGAATATCATGAACAACATTGATTCACCGTATTTGAACATTGTACACAGTCATTATCCCACTCGGGCTCTTCTGTAATACTATCACCACTAAATAATACCAGTTACATATATTTTTTACATTTTTAGGAGATGCTGTGGTCACAAGCTGAACAGCAGTGCTGTGAGCTCATGCTGCATGCACCAGCCTTGGTGGCTCACTCAGTACCGAGGCCCTCACACCCGGGAATGTTGCCCACAATTTTTTTAAAATGGCATTTGTTTACAAGAGCCCTGAGAAAGGTGATGTGAACCCCGTGTATCCGCGGGCCGTTTAAATCTTGCGTAGTACTCCAAAACTGTATATGCAGCGATGCGTACTTTGTGTCGGTTACTCAAAACTTCATTTGCAGTTTTGCGCAGTATAAGGGTTATATAGTCTTATGTACGTACTGCATGTTGCAGTGAGAATGTAGTTACTAGTATTACCTTCATTCAAAGCTCAATGAAGTGAATAGTTTTCTAAAGAAAAGTTATTACAAGTACAATAAAGAAAATCCTATGACCATAGGATTATGTAAACAAGTTCATCTATAATGTAGTCAAAGTAATTGTAGACAAAATTTCATATTTTAAAATATTGTACTTATTAACTTACCTTGAAAGCCTTGACAACTGTGGGAGGGTTTGCTGCATCTTCAAGGCTTATATCCAAGAGCTGGGTCTGTTGTTGCTGTGCAGACATTTCTTCTCGCTTAACTCTCTTCCGTTTACCCGACACAACTCCAATATCGGTTCTTGGAACCAATACCTAAGTAGATATGAAACATAATATCACAATGCTACAAAGAACATTAATCTGTCTACCAAGTAATTACTACTATCAAATTGTTTACAAAAATGAGGAACAGAATCAGGGAATATAAAACGTAAAGTTTGAAACACTAAATAAAGTTTCAAAATGTGTTTGGGCAAAATGAAATGTTAGAAATTAACACTAAAACCATCAGAAGCTTTAAAATGGCATATGCCATGGATAACAGGGAAGATGAGATACTATGTGAGTAGCTCTCATTCTGTAACTTTTTATTATTATTATTATATTATTATTATTATTATTATTATTATTATTATTATTATTATTATTATTATTATTACTACTACTACTACAGAGGACCACTTGGTTTGCGAACCTCTCGGGGATGATCCTGTCGGTCTCATCCCCAATGAGAGGTTCTCATATTATGTGTTAGAGCAGTGCACCCTCTTTCCTCATACTCTCACTTTGGGCATAGTAAAGCGGTTAAATTTATCAGTTAAGGTAAAGTGTAGATCCCAATTCTGAGGTTAGTTTTGTTCTTTGTGATGAGGAATTAGGAAAGATGCACCAATGAGTGACAAAGAGAAACTTTTGGAAGAAAAAATGAAATCATTAAATCAGGAACAACATATTTCCCAAAACACACATTTTACATTTCCCAGAACACTCAGTACACTGTATACAATACCTTGAGAAAGGATGTAGATTACATCCAAAAATTAGGTTTTTAATACAAACATAATTTGGGTCTTTAATTCACCTTTACACTTATTTTACCATCACATGCAGGTGTCAAACACACGTGTTCAACATATTACACACAAACCTCATAATATGGTAAACAAAAATAAAAATTTCTCCTTGAGACAACGCTGTCCAATTTCAATGGCCAAGAAATCATCTACAAGCCCCAACTTACCTCGAGTAAAGTGAGATGCGAATTTTTCTTTAGGAAAGTGCGTGATGTCTTTTCTAACCATGCATGTGCTGCAACAACATTTTCCTCTAGTTCAGCCAATGGCTCCAGGTGCAAAGACACAGGACGGCCTCGAGTCACTAGTCCTTCTATCGTCTCGAGTAGAGGAGCTGTATCGCCTTTCTGCAGGGTGGTCACTTTATTTGTCCATTCCCGGGCTCGTTTAACAGCATCCTTAAGAGCAGCAACACTTGGGAGGTGTGCAGGCACCTCCTCTGCCTGCTTTACCAACTCTTCACCTCTACTAACACTGATGCCTGGTCTTAATGAGAAATGTAGTTTAAATTAATATTGTGATGCATTTTGAATAATAAATAAGGTTTTATTTTTGTTATTTTTATCTACAATTGGTTGTTAATAATATAAGCCACACTAATTTGCCGACTCCATCTGAAATATCTTCCTTATTCCAAAACTAAATAATTCAAATGTAATAAACAAATAATGCTTAGAGTACAAATGAAAGCCACTCCTTTACACAATGTATTTTTCTTACAACTGTTCAGCCAAGTACCAGCCAGCTCATTTCAGCCTACACTTTCTGACACGCTACTTACCGCCTTGTGACAGCTGTGGTGTGCCGAAAATAAAGTATTCCCCCCCCAATTTGTTTTTTGTCTTATATTGTTAAAATGCGTTCTCTGAT
The DNA here is from genome assembly GCA_020271785.1 of Procambarus virginalis. Lineage (NCBI taxonomy): Eukaryota > Metazoa > Arthropoda > Malacostraca > Decapoda > Cambaridae > Procambarus > Procambarus virginalis. The sequence continues at coordinate 11,455,234 of WNGS01005997.1, read as the reverse complement.
CATGGGAAACTATAAAAATATTGTATGTGACAGTTTATCCTTGATGGAGCTGAGAAGTCAAGCAATTTATAGGCGCTGAGTGTTGAGGCATCAGAACACACTAGGCTGAGCTGGCTCGTGGGACACCAGTTGCCGCAAATATATTTGTCCATAATTATTTCAAAGTCTCTCATTGGCGAAAAGCTGCAACCAGACAAAACATGATGCTTGGTTGGTTCGGCCAGGCGTGCATCAACAACCTAGATCCTTCCAGAAAGCAGCGGTCTCATTCTTCGTCAGAAAAGAAGGAGGCAGCTGCAAACAAACCGACCAAAAGAGCAGAAACCCCTGCGCCGGAGGAGAGCATAAAGATCCTGGACCCGACCTTCAGTAGCCAATGCCAACAATAAAAGAGCCTTAGAAAAGCAGTCCAGAACCAAAGGGGCCACCACAAACCGAGGAGGAGAGAGAGCACCCTGTCTAAAGACCAGGATGGCTCAGGTGGCACATGAGCAGGCCGGAGGTGAAACAACACCCAAGAAAGCTTGCAGAACGGAGCAGAAACAACATCCACCCCGATTGCAAGCTGAAGCAGCTCCGCCAGCACTGAACGATACGAGGTGACAGTATTTGGCACAAGATGAAGGTCCTGAAACAACCAAGCGAGAAAAGACAAAATAACCCAATCAGAAATCAAAGACAACCTACAATGAGCCAAAAAATGCCAAAAGGACCACCAGGAAACTTCATACTGTCGTCAACGAAGCCACCTAATCATCAAACAAGTGGTGATAAACCCGTGTCAAAAAGACCAGATGCGAAGAGCAGAAGATTGAAACAGCCACATACCAAACTGGACCGATCTGCTGAAAGAGGCGGAGCCACAGGAAGACCCTCAGGTTTAGACACCGAGCAAGCAACGCCTAAAACCAGGGCTGGGCCGGCCACCAAGGGGCCAACAGGACTACTCTTCCCCCTGGTAAGTTTCCTGGGTAAGTCTCCAAGCAAGCCAGGACCTGGAGCAACAACTGAACCAAGGGAAACAGGTACAGGTAACTCCACCTTGCCAGTCCAGCTGAAAGGCATTGACCCCAACAGCCTCGCAGTCTGGGAAGGGTGCCACATACACTGGGAGATGCCTCGACCATGCCGACGTGAAGAGGTCCACTTCCAGGCACCTGTACCTACAGCAGAGCCAACTGAACGAGTCGGGCATCAACCGTCCACTCCGTGGAAAAGGGAATGAACCGGGACAGGCTGTCTGCCAGGATGTTAGACAATCCCTGAACGTGAACCGCCAGGAGAGCAAAACTCCGAGAACTCAGCAGATGAGTCACCCGAAGGGACCAGTCCCAAAGAGCCAAAGATGGCATCAAACCCCCATCGCTTCAGGCAATGAACCACCAGGGAACAATCCGAATGGAGCAGAATCGACTATCTGCGAGCAACCCGAACCCTCCGAGGTGAATAATCACACCGCCGCGAAATCCTGCACCATGGTGTGAGCCTGGTCTCTCCTGGCCTGTCTGTCTGTCTGTCTGTCTGTCTGTCTGTCTGTCTGTCTGTCTGTCTGTCTGTCTGTCTGTCTGACACACACACACAAAAACACACACACACACACACACTATTACAGGAAAGAGATGGTTGGGCTGACTGCATCTATCTGGACCTAAAAAAGGCTTTCGACAGAGTTCCACATAAGAGGTTGTTCTGGAAACTGGAAAATATTGGAGGAGTGACAGGTACGCTTCTAACATGGATGAAAAACTTTCTGACTGATAGAAAAATGAGGGCTGTGATCAGAGGCAATGTATCGGACTGGAGAAATGTCACAAGTGGAGTACCACAGGGTTCAGTTCTTGCACCAGTGATGTTTATTGTCTACATAAATGATCTACCAGTTGGTATACAGAATTATATGAACATGTTTGCTGATGATGCTAAGATAATAGGAAGGATAAGAAATTAGATGATTGTCATGCCCTTCAAGAAGACCTAGATAAAATAAGTATATGGAGCACCACTTGGCAAATGGAATTTAATGTTAATAAATGTCATGTTATGGAATGTGGAATAGGAGAACATAGACCCCACACAACCTATATATTATGTGAGAAATCTTTAAAGAACTCTGATAAAGAAAGAGATCTAGGGGTGGTTCTAGATAGAAAACTATCACCTGAAGACCACATAAAGAATATTGTGCAAGGAGCCTATGCTATGCTTTCTAACTTCAGAATTGCTTTTAAATACATGGATGGGGATATACTAAAGAAATTGTTCATGACTTTGTTAGGCCAAAGCTAGAATATGCAGCTGTTGTTTGGTGCCCATATCTTAAGAAGCACATCAACAAACTGGAAAAGGTGCAAAGACATGCTACTAAGTGGCTCCCAGAACTGAAGGGTAAGAGCTACGAGGAAAGGTTAGAAGCATTAAATATGCCAAAACTAGAAGACAGAAGAAAAAGAGGTGATATGATCACTACATACAAAATAGTAACAGGAATTGATAAAATCGACAGGAAAGATTTCCTGAGACCTGGAGCTTCAAGAACAAGAGGTCATAGATATAAACTGGCTAAACACAGATGCCGAAGAAATATAAGAAAATTCACTTTTGCAAACAGAGTGGTAGACGGTTGGAACAAGTTGGGGGAGAAGGTGGTGGAGGCCAAGACCGTCAGTAGTTTCAAAGCGTTATATGACAAAGAGTGCTGGGAAGACGGGACACCACGAGCGTAGCTCTCATCCTGTAACTACACTTAGGTAATTACACTTAGGTAATTACACACACAAAACACACACAAACACAAAAACACACACAACACAAACACACACACACACAAAAACACACACACACACACAAAAAACACACACACACAACACAAAAAACACACACACACAAACACACAAAACACACACACACACACACAAAAACACACCACACACACACACAACACACACACACACACACACACACACACAAAAACACACACACACAACACACACACACACACAAAAACACACACACACACACACAAAAACACACACACACACACACACAAAACACACACACACACACCACACACACACACCACACACACACACACACACACACACACACACACACACACACACACAACACACACACACAGTGGGGGGCCTGGTAGCCTGGTGGATAGCGCGCAGGACTCTTAATTCTGTGGCGCGGTTCGATTCCCGCACCAGGCCGAAACAAATGGGCAAAGTTTCTTTCACCCTGAATACCCTGTTACCTAGCAGTAAATAGTACTTGGAGTTAGTCAGCTGTCACGGGCTGCTTCCTGGGGTGTGTGTGTGGGGTGAAAAAAAAAATAGGTAGCAAACAGTTGATTGACAGTGAGAGGCTGGCCAAAAGAGCAAAGCTCAACCCCTGCAAACACAACTAGGTGAATACAACTAGGTGAATACACACACATTAAATAAACTTACTTAGCATTTAGAGCTTGACTAGCCTTTTCTTCCCATGTTTCCATGTTTGTGAGCAGCTGTTGCAATTGAGCCATAGACTTCTCAATTCGTGGATGAGGTGGTAAAGAAATCCCCGAATCTAGAAGTTTCCGCACACACTCCACTGTCACCGACGTGCTGTCCTCTAGTGTCTCTTCCACCTCCTCTAACCATTCAACCTGCAATATTATCAACAAGTAATCCAAAGTGACAATGCTATTAATAATAAAAAAAAAATTAACATATACCTAAGAGTTGCTTTGCTGAACAAAGGGTCAGTACTGAGCTAAATTCAGCTATGCATTCCCTTTGTGTTTTTATGTAATTATCTAATATAGTTACAAGATGAGAGCTATGCTCATGGTGTCCTGTCTTCCCTGTCATATGAGACTGTTGAAACTAATGATGAATTTGGAATCCACCACACCAACACAATTACTTCGGTCCAACCACATATCGTGATATTCAAATCAGAACTTTTGTAATATTTTTTGTCCTTTGTTTGCTTAGCTAGAATCAATGACGTCTTGAAGTTGTTGATTTCAAAATTCCTCTTGTCAATTTTGTTAATTCCTGTAATTATTTTGTATGTGGTGATCATATTGCCTCTTTTCCTCCAATCTTTTAACCTTGGTATGTTTAATAATACCGCCAACCTTTTTTCACAGTTCATAATCTTAAATTCTTGGAACAAGTTAACAGCCTGTTTCTGAACTCTTTCTAATTTGACTATTACAATCTGGTTCTGTTCACTAAGACGTTAACGATCCACCTTCCTACTTCAGTAAGTGCTTTTTGTGCAAAACACCATGGTCGTATTGTTGAACACTTTTGTGATATCTGTGTCAGTGGTTTGGTTGTCGCATCTAAGGCTATGTCATAGTGGTCGAGCAACTGTGAGACGCAGGAGCACCCTATTTTGAACCAATGTTATCCAGGGTTTGGTAGACATTGTGATTCCATGTGTTTTGTGATCTTAACTTTTAGCACTGTTTCAAAGATTTTTACAGCATGTGCGTTAGAGCTATTGGTTTAAAATGGCTTGAGTATGCTTTACTACCTGCTTTGCAAAGTGGCACAAACCATTATGTAACATTTGTTAACATTAAATTCCATCTGCCATATGTAGGTCCTCTCACTCACATGTCAGTCATTTTGGAGGTCAATACAGTTATCTAAGTTCCTGACTCTCCCTATCAATTTTGCATCATCTGCATACATATTTATGCAACTACATTCCCTCTATACTAGATCCTTAATAGTTAATAAACAATATCGGTGATAGAACCGAACCATAAGGTACTTTAGTAGTCACATTTCCTCCCGTCAGATACATTTCCAAATTGACATACATTTGGATTTGTATGTCAAAAACTTTATCATTCAATTTACAAGTCTGCCTGTCACCCTGCCAATGTGCTTTAACTTTCAGAAGAGTTGTACGAGTGTCAGTTGTCATATATAAGAAGTATAATATACATGAAGTCCAGTCATATACAATCGGCCCTTTCGTGCAATATTTCTATGGCTCTGTTGCAAAAACTAAGCAAATTTGTTTTGCATGATCTACTCGCTTAAAATTAAAATTGCATCATCATATCTCTACTTTCCAGGTACTCTGTCCATTTTGCTTTTAGTAACTATCTAGTGCTTTTACTACCACACTTGTCAGTGATATAGGTCTCTAGTTTAATGTGTCTTCCCCGTTTCTATTCTTACAGACTATATATAACTATGTCTGTTTTTTTAGCATGCCTGTCAGGTTCCATTTGTAAGGATCCCATAATGTATGACTAAATCAAGCAACATGTAATGTTAATGCACAACTCTGGGGGTTTTAATACAATAAGATATTCATCCAGAAAAATAATTTTTAAGAAGTTGAGTAAAATATTTGACTATAAGACATGACAAGTTGTAGACAAAAAGATTAGAAATGTCTAATTTAACATACGTCATCTGTGACTATGTTTGAACTTTACCAATTTAAAGGGAAGAAGATATCAGAGAATACATGCTAACCTGCTGTAGTTTATGTTTGAGTCTTGGCAATTCTGGCAGATCAATATCTAGAGAGCAGCCAGTATCAACCATTTGGCAATGACATCCGAGTCAGGTATTTCTTGATTCAACAGCTCAATAGCCTCTTCTTGGAAAGTTGTCACTCTGGTTAACAGTTCCTTTACAGCTTCACCTTCACGGACAACACAAGCTAAGGATTCTATCTGCTCGTGGAACAATCTCAGCTCTTCTAGAGTTAAACGACTTTTAGCTTCTCCACTTCCACGGGTCCTAAAAAGAATAAATTAAAATAACAAACATCAGAAATAGTTAGAACACATGAGGGTGTTTTAGTGTTGTTCTGGTATGTTTACCATGTTGAGTTCATATGCTGAATTTGCTACCATTGCCTGGATCAAAGAACGCATTAACATATTCTTTAACCACTTCACTGTGCACCTCCTTTATATGCTGCAACATCCAAGCACAAAAAAAAAAGACAGGCATATTGAAATAATTAGATAATATCTTTGTAGCAACTCCCGCCTGATGACTCGGCTGGAGGAGATCAGCCCCAGACGCGAAGTCTTTCAGCGCCTGTATTTTGCCAAAATTTCCTCGTCCTATTATGGACAAAATATCTCGCCTCCGATTTTTTTTCCATGATCAGGGACCACATTTTAACAATCTTAAAGGAATCTTCTTGCAAACAACGGTGTTGTCAGCTATTAACAACTGTGCCGTCTAATGGTTAAAGGAAGAAGGCCCATATTTTAGTGAATAAAAACTGCTGCAATTGTAAATAAAAACAAACCATGGAATTTGGTTTTAAATATCCTAAATAGCTTTTTCAAGGCCATATGCTTCTTGTAATGCTTTGTCCATCCATTGAAATCATTAAAAATATGACTGAAGCCATATTAAGAAACATACCCCTTATGCCCTAATATTTCCCATACCTATGGGATAATTTTACAGAGTGAAATTTAAATTTCATCATATATTATGAGCAACTTTTCCATCAATCTGTGAGCTCTGGCCCAAAATCCTCTGCTTTGCCAAACTTTCGTTAGCTGAATCAGGCTAGTAAATCTAGCTGTAAAAGTATGAGTTGTAACAGGGATTTGCAAAAACAAGGGTTGTAGAATCTTTATTCCACTGTTTTGGCGTACATTCCAACAGTTTGTATGTTTCTACATTTCATCCATTTACTTTATCTTCCTACTTTAGAAACTGACTGCAAATCACCATGTGATAATCATCATAATGTGTCCCCCACAATCCAAGGGTTAATATGAAATGCATAATATTAATTTTAAGGTTTTAGAGAGTAATTTCAAGGCACTTTCTATCACAGTACTAACCTAGTGCGGACCTTCTTTGTAGCAAGGTGGGCAGCAACAGTGGCACATTTTTCTGCTTCTGTTACTGCCTGAATTAGAGTCTGCAGTAGCTCACTCTCTGGAAATCTCTGTGCTTCTGCTTCCTCAACTAGCTCTCGTAGATCACCAAGTTCTAGAAGGAAGTTACTTCACGTTTTTGGTATACAGTAATTGAATGTCAAAATAAAAATGCAACACTAGATTACAACTTAATTTTTAGATGAAAGTCAGATAAATGTGAACCATTTTCTTACTTTTTAAATTATGTTAATTATTGAACTGAAACAGCACATTAAAATTGCAAGTTCAAGTAACTGAGATAATAATGTCATAAACAAAGTACAAGTTTACCTAATTTATCTTCTGGTTTGGCCTCTAATGCATCTTTGACCTTGACTGCCCAATGATCAAATGATTCTGCCCTTACTTTTAGACGCTGCAGCAATGGGGGAAGTTCATCTAATGTGTATCGATATCTGTAAGAAATTTAAATATTAACACAAAGCTATGTATGAAATACAAGGTCACTATTTTTGTAATAAAGCAAGCTAAAGTGACAGGAAACAACTGAAAGACTCATACATAACTGCTGTTGATCATAATATGTCTGGGATAACAAAACTGTATTAGCATGGAAAACTAACCTGAGTGTGTGGTTCTCTGGTGGACATTCACATAACATTTTATAATGCCTCAAACATACTAAACGGTCTTGTGCACAAGAGCAGGTCACAGCCGATAGAAAACAGGTTGTCTTGCAGCAATCGCACTGTCTTTCATCATCTGGTAAGAGCTCGAATGCCTCTCTTTCAGCACTAGTTACTCCCTATTGAAAGAAAAAATTGTGAAATACTGTATTGATAATAGTTCTGCAACTCGATATTCACAAACAAACTAATGAATGATCTCTGGTCTCCCATGAAACGCATATAAACAACAAATAATGATTCATTAAAAAGCAAATATAAGTTGATTCAAATATAAGTCAAATCTCACCAAGTTGATTTGTGGGTGTGGTGGGCTTTAGGCAATGGTGAGGGGTTTCATTTTGGAGTGAGATGACAACCTTACTTTGTGTTAACCCCTTTAATTAAATGATCATGATTGCTGTTTTACCTTAGCACCAATTTGTTTACTCTGGTGTGATTCCACTCTAGAATAGCCATCATACAATACACCTGGATAGTTGAGCATGGTCCCCTTGGCTAATTCCCTAGCCAAGGTCAAGAGCTCGACAAAATAACTGACTGCATTCCAGGCTCTGGTTTACCATGAACCCCACAAGAAAAGCAAATTCTTAAAAGTCTTGTTGAGCAGACATGAGGCAGGGAGAACTACTGAGAGAAATCACTTGCTATAACACCAAAGATCAGATTAAATCACTGACACCCCTTCCAATATTAACCCTAAAAGGGCACTTGCCTTAATAGCCTTCAACACCGTCAAGTGCAAGAAATACAAAAATTGAAAGAATATTTTTTGTCTTTTAAAAGTGTGTGTTCCCTGACCAAGGAAGGGGGGGGGGGAAAATCATATGTGACATTTTAGCCGCAGTAGGGCGAGGAAGTCTAGCAAAATTGAGGCATTGACATCAAGAGGCGGTCTGCTCCACCCACACTGTCAGGCAGGAGTTGCCACAGATATTAATACCTAATTATTTCAATGTCACCAAGTCATTTTTTTTTTTTTTTTTTTTTTGCAGTAATATTATTCAATAGTGTAGTGTGATGTATTTATATAATAAAAGTGTGAACCATCACTATACTCAAAAGTATGGTATGCATATTAGCAATTAAATTATTATGTTCATAAAATAACAAACAAATAATTTTCTTATTACACTATATACACACATTATATACAAGTATGTACATTTGTGTTCACCATAGCGAACCACTAAGCTGGTATAGTGAGTCCAGACAATAACAGGTCACCACTCAGCCTCAACAGATGACACTACCTCCCTCCCCAACATTACTCCTACCACCATACTATGAGTCCAGACAATAACAGGTCACCACTCAGCATCAACAGATAACACTACCTCCCTCCCCAACATTACTCCTACCACCATACTATGAGTCCAGACAATAACAGGTCACCACTCAGCATCAACAGATGACACTACCTCCCTCCCCAACATTACTCCTACCACCATACTATGAGTCCAGACAATAACAGGTCACCACTCAGCCTCAACAGATGACACTACCTCCCTCCCCAACATTACTCCTACCACCATACTATGAGTCCAGACAATAACAGGTCACCACTCAGCCTCAACAGATAACACTACCTCCCTCCCCAACATTACTCCTACCACCATACTATGAGTCCAGACAATAACAGGTCACCACTCAGCATCAACAGATGACACTACCTCCCTCCCCAACATTACTCCTACCACCATACTATGAGTCCAGACAATAACAGGCCACCACTCAGCATCAACAGATGACACTACCTCCCTCCCCAACATTACTCCTACCACCATACTATGAGTCCAGACAATAACAGGCCACCACTCAGCATCAACAGATGACACTACCTCCCTCCCCAACATTACTCCTACCACCACACTATGCACAGCGCTAATTATAACCACAATCCTGCTTTTATCACAATCCTGGTTATTTTTATCCGTCAGTGGTCTTCTGTAATATTATCGCAAAATAATAGCAGTTACATATATATTTTGATATTTTTAGGCAATGCTGTGGTCCCAAGCAGATCAGCAGTGCTGTTATGCACCAACCTTGGTTGCTCACTTAGTAGCGAGACGCTCTCACCCGGGAATGTTACCCACGATTTAAAAAAAAAAATGGCATCTGTTTACTAGAGCCCTGAGGAAGCCGATGTGAACCCTGTGTAGCCGCAGGACATTTAAATCATGCGCGGCATCCTCAATTGTTTGTATTATATATATATATATATATATATATATATATATATATATATATTATATATATATATATATATATATATATATTATATATATATATATATATATATATATATATATATATATATATATTATATATATATATATGTATGTATGTATGTATGTATTTGTGCTGTTCAGCGACATTTACTTAAATTGTATACACAGTAAATACAATTTGTGCCCTTTAAGGGTTAAAGGCAATTTTTTATCTGAAAGTACGTAACTATCATACTATCCTCATTTTGTGCCCGACACACACTCATGGAGCACATTAGCTCTGCAGAGATCAGTTCAATTAGATCAACTGGTTATTCTTTGGCATTGTCTCTGTACAACTTGGAGGACCCATGTTCGAGTCTTGCACAGGACACACACACATTCGGGCATATTTTCTTTTACCAGATGTTTCTGTTCGCATAGCAGTAAATAGGTACCAGAGAGTTGGGCAACTGTTGTGGGTTGTATCCAGTCTTAACACTCCCTGTGATGAAGGTTTAAAGTACTTAAAAAAAAAAAGGGTCAAACAGGAGCCACACTGAAGAATTACAATAGAAACCTTTCTTTAAACATACAGTATATCAGTGTTGAGTACCTAAAATCAATATGAAAAGGCATACTTGAGAGATTTATGGAAGAACCACAGAATGCAAAAGATAAATAATCTAGTGAAACTAAAAAGGTATATCCTTTACTGGGGACAATTAATACTCTAATACTAACCCAATGTAGTAGTGATCTGCGGAGCTTCTTTTCCAAATCCACCATTCGCAGCATATCTTGGTATGTTGCTGCAGCTACTGTCAGGTCTAATTCGTCTGGAGTGGAAGCCATTTTACACACAAGCTCATTATGAGAGAAGACACAGTAACGCTTCAGATTGCTATAGTGTAGCACACACTCACGCCCAATGGCCAACTGAAAAAGAGAAATAAATGATGAACAAAAGATGGAAGTAGTGAAAGTTCACAACCCTCTGTTGTCCTTGGATGCACTAGAAATAAGAGTATTAATAAAAATTAACACTTAGGTCTATTCATAAAATGAAGAATCAAAATTCCCAGTGATATCACACCCGACTGCCAATAGAAACCCTGGAAGTATAACAGAAATCATAAATTTCTGTTTATTTAAAGCCACCTTTTACTTTTGCGTTAATTCAATGATTGCCATACATCAATAAGACTCGGTCTTATTATAAAACATACTTAATGTGAAATTAATGCATGCATGCTTTCACTACACTAGTAAAATAATAATACATACTCTATCAATACAGTGGCAGCTCCAGAAATTCAATTTAATATAGTATACGAGAGGTTCAAGGGATGGCAATCAGCTTGGAAGAGGTCTGCCAGAGTACTAAGCATGAAGCTGCATTTGCAGAGCAAGCCCACTGTTTTTAATTAGATTATATAAAACAAATAAATACAAAAAGTTTTCTGAATGTGCGCTTATTTGCAGACTTTTTTGCCTTGGCCATATTTTGATGATCTAACAGAATTAAATAAAGTTTGTCTGAATACAAGTTATCCCTCTTGTATACTAAAATTTGTATAAACAACACTTAAGTTAGATCAAAAGCCTTACCCAGTCAGGTGGGGCAAAGTTGACAGCTTCAGCAAAATTATAGCCTGGTTAAACCAGCATGATACGATCTTGGGAAAGTTATCACAAATTCGCCAGCATGTTGATCTGTTCTCACAATTGGCACCCCTGAAAATAAATTTTATTGAATGACTTGTTCTTCAGTTTAAAAGTACAAAAATTTAATTTGTAATCAACTTTATATGCTCTTAAATATTTACATTCATGCACAACCATTAGTATTGGAAAAGGAAGCACGTAAGGGGACGAATTTGATAAGTTCAGACGTGGATTTGAAAAACTTGCTATCAAGAAAATAAGAGCATCAAGAATAACAAAATGCCCCTTTCTAGTAAACACCTAAATATATTCCCTGTTCGTATGGCACTAGCACACTAGGAACAGCTCATAAAAAACTTTGAGAAACTAGGAAAATGTCTTCTAAAATCAAGAGGAAACAGGACAAAAAGTATGCAAATGTCAAAGCTCAATACGGCAGACGTGTCCCAGCCACAGAGATAAGCGATCATTGGTGTGTGAAATTATTGTCATATCTTTCACTGTCTTGGTGATTCAGGATGGTGTTCTGGTGTTGAGAATGATGATGCTTAATACCTCCCTCTTGCAAATGAAGTGTAAGACATTTACTCAGTGAATTCCTGGTATATACAATGTAGGACATTTTGGAGCACAGTCTGCAGAGCTGCATTTGTATTGACATACCTCAGTTTGTCAGTGGAGGCAGATATGTTATTACTCATAATGAGGGAAACTGTACGAGGGGTTGTAACAAATAAGACCAATCCTTGCATTTTCACTGCAAGGTTTACAATTTCAGTCAATTATATCTCTTATCTTTTCATTCTTCTTACATGCATTTAGTAAATGCATTTATATAATACACTATATGTCTTCCCTTGGGGCCGATTATCCTCGGTCTAATGCCCGACTAGCTTCTTTCTTACAATTTCATCAAATTCTGTATTGCTGTAATCATTGTTCATAATAATTTTATGGGTTCGCTCAGTTCGTGGTGCAAAAGCAACCAAGAGCATGAACGTATTGCATGACCTACATATGCAATGATGACGCTTCTCTTATACCTTCTTGAGCTCAAGAATTAACACAAAGATGTTAAAAGTTGCCTTATGTGTGTGGGGACAAGTATCTTGAGTGATAAAAATGGAAATAGGCCTATATTAAACATTAGAGAAGATATAATTATAAAAAATATACATAATGATGGAGGCTCAATGGACACAGTGCAGCAGAAGTTGAAATAAATTAACATTTCGCGCATTTGTGAGCGCCGGGTCGTTATGAGCTGTTCTGACGGTTACGCACTTTTAACTAGTATCCCGTTAAAATAAAAATATTTGTATAAAATCCATTTTTGCTTCGATTTCTTGGGATAGTTTAGAAATGTTCGCCATAAAATTACGTTTTTCTCTAATACAGAAGAGCTTATTAAGAAAATGTCATGGCAGTGAATCTTCGTGGTAAAACTATTGCATTATTGACCCGACGCATATAATCGACGTACTTTTATATTTGTTGCCGTCGAACGCATCTTATTTGACGGTTTATACTTATATTCTTATAGAACATTCTATTGCGAACACATTGGTACAAAATTAAATGCGTACATCCAAAAATAATGTCAGGACAGTGAATTGAAAATACACTTTTCGATGTCATTTCGGCGATATGCCGCCGCGGGTAACAACTTCAGCCACTTCCCACACTCTTGTGGGTCAGTTGCGACATTGATTCTATATTTATATGCATATGTCCGTATAGAGAATTTAATTGCGATTCCAATGATACCAAAAATTAACGATGTAGGACAATGTGGGCTTCACCCATTACGAGAATGGAAACATTTTT
>WNGS01005997.1:11416945-11430632 GCA_020271785.1 Procambarus virginalis | reverse complement strand
CACCCACAGCATCCCTAGCACTTGTCCACCACCCATGTTACTCACACAACCTGTTACCCACACCACCATGTTACCCACCCATCCACCACCCATGTTACTACACACATGCCACCCACCCCATGTCACCCACTACCCACCACCCATGTTACTCACCCACACACCACCTGTTACCACCACCACCCATGTTACCTCACCGTTACCACCACCACCATGTTACTCACCACCACCCATGTTCTCCAAACCTCTTATCACCACCACCATGTTACTCACCACCCATGTTACTCACCCACCACCCATGTACTCACCAACGTGGCCAGACTCTGCTCACCCACCACTAATATAAGTTGTACAGGTTAGAATTAGACCACCTATAAGTAAATCCAGTCTAGAGTATACTATGCACAGTACTTTGCACAGTGCATCCTCTACAACAAAATATGCAATTTTTTCATCCTCTCTATCTCCTAGATTTCTGTCATACTGCAATCGAATTCTTTTAAATTTGTGAGACAAGATTTACCATCCCTGAGCCCATGCTGATGCTATACTACAAAATCTCTTCTCTCCGACTCTGCTACTATCTTCTTCCTCACCTTGCTTGGTTATGCAGACTCATGTTCATTGCCTCATGTCTCTCTTCTTGTATATTGCAACTGCGTTGGCTATGTTCCTAACCTGTGAATCTGTGAGTGTGCGTTTGAGAGTCTGTGCGTCAATATATTTGTACATTGATGCTTCTGTTATGTCTGTACCGTCTGTACTCTGTGGGTCTGTACGTGTGGGTTTTTTTTTTAGTCCCCCTTGTCCCCCCCCCCTGTTTTAGGAGGCAGTCTTCAGTAAATGGAGGTGCTGACAATCTTCGGGTTGATGACTGACAGCTGTCACTGGGAGGCAGACCCAGGCAGTAGCAGAATCAGTTCTACACATGTCCCCTAATTCGTATACGATTACATACCTCTTTTTTGCGGTAGACTTATGTAACTAAAAGGTCAGTACCTCAATAACCGAAATACTAGACCCGTTATTACTGGGGATTCACGCGTTATACACGTTCTCGCATGATGTAAAAATACCTCAAATGATGTGTAAAAAGGGGACCTCAGGTGTGGGACCAACAGCGGGCATTAATTCTCGCCCCCACCCCCACCCAGCTCACACTGACTCAACCCTGTTCCCCCGTGCTTTAGAGACAGCTCTCCCGGTTCGCGATTGGTAGGAAAAGAGAGTTGTCATGCCTCTGAGAACAGGTGCGGAGAACTAATGGCTGAGAAAACTTGCCCGCACACCTCGTTCAGGCATCTCCACACCTGCTACAGGAGGCAAGGCCTGACATACTTTCTGCACTAACATAAAACATAAACTTTCCTTGACTTCTTTTGATGATGATTTGCTATATTGTCTTTCATTTTTGCTACCTGTAGTATTTTGTCTCAGGCCCAGTAAGCCCCATAAACCTCAGCCACCCCTGACTATGAGGGTCTCGCCTCACCTCAATAACACACGAAAGAGGAGCATCACAGAAATGGGCCTTGTTGAGCAGCACATGTTTATGGTGCATGTTGCTCCTAGAAGGGGAGGGGAGGGGATAGATATACTGGTGATAGCGAAGGCACGAGGAGAGAATTTATTTTAGAGTGGAACCCTGCCTGGCTGGAGAGCCTCGCCATCCTAGCGGCCACCTCGTGATGCAGTGCTTCTCAGAAGATTTTAAACATACCCTGTACCTCAGAAGATTTTCTACAGGAGTTTTTCCGGGAGGACTTTGTACTGGACTCTAATGAGACCTTTGAACAGGGGTAATGTTAGGAAGGCTCTGTTCTAAGGGGTTGGAATTGTGGCTCTCTTGACAGGATTTTTACAGCATTGTTACTCACAAAGCACTGTACACAGTAAACCCTAGACTATAAGCTGTCTAATTCTAACCTGTACAACTTACCTATAAGTTGTCTAACCGCTTTTCTAGCCGTTGATTGTCTAATGCAATAATGACACCGGGCCTATTTCTCTATCATACATGCTTTTAAAGTTATGCAGGGAGTTATCATCAACAACCTGCTCCTTTCTTGAGGTTACCTTGAGATGATTTCGGGGCTTTAGTGTCCCCGCGGCCCTGTCCTCGACCAGGCCTCCACCCCCAGGAAGCAGCCCGTGACAGCTGACTAACACCCAGGTACCTATTTTACTGCTAGGTAACAGGGGAATAGGGTGAAAGAAACTCTGCCCATTGTTTCTCTCCGGCGCCCGGGACCGAACCCGGGACCACAGGATTACAAGTCCAGTGTGCTGTCCGCTCGGCCGACCTGCTCCCTTTAGGTCATTCCATTTACTCACTACTTTTACTCTTAAAAAAAACTTTCCAGCATCTCTATAACACATCTGAGTCTCAAGCTTCCATCCGTGCTCCCTTCTTCTATTGTTATTCATTGTAAACGTTTCCTCATTTTCCACCTTGTCAATCCCTCTAAGTATTTGATACGTCTGTATCATGTCCCCCCCCCCCCGCCTGCCTCTCAAGTTTGAATAGCGGTCTCATGTGCGGTACTGTATCAAAGGCTTTTTGGCAGTCTAAAAATATGCAGTCTGCCCAGCCTTCTCTGTCCTGCCTTATTCTTGTTATTTTATCATAGAATTCCAAAAGGTTTGTTAGGCATGATTTCCCTTTCCAGAACCCATGTTGATGTTTGTTTACAAACCCAATGCTCTCCAAGTGTGCAACCAGTCTTAGCCTAGTTATTCTTTCAAGTATTTTGCAGAGGATGCTTGTCAGTGATACGGGTCTGTAGTTAAGTGCCTACTCCCTATCTCCTTTCTTGAAAATTGGTACGACATTTGCCTTCTTCCAGCAACTAGGCAATTCTCCCGACATAAGTGACTCATTAAAGATTATTGCCAGAGGCACGCCGAGGGCCACACACACACACGCGCGCTGTGTGTGTGTGTGTGTGTGTGTGTGTGTGTGTGTGTGTGTGTGTGTGTGTGTGTGTGTGTGTGTGTGTGTGTGTGTGTGTGTGTGTGTGTGTGTGCGCGCGCGCGCGTAAGAGTGACAGACAATAACATTCGTCTATTCCCCCCCCCCCACCTTTCATTCCGGGAGTCGCCAGGTGGCTCAAGATGGGCAAATGCAGCTGGACGGGGTTCGAGCGAGCGGTGAAGCTGGTGATCACCTTCGTGTTCAGCCACGTGGGCCTCTGTGCCTTCGTTGCCGGATACTCGGTGGCGGGAGCCTTCCTCTTCAGGGAGCTGGAACAGAAGCACGTCGAGAAGCACTATGAGCCCGTCCCTCACCGCGCGGCTTGTCTTCGTGACCTCTACTACATCACCGGTCAGCACCACGTCTACTTGTACTCCTATCACAATATATTACTCTTCTAGTAATTTAGCAGTTGCCTCACTTTATATGTCCGTCTGTGTAGCTTCCTACACATTCAATCAGCCACCTTGCTGCATATCTATTATTTATGTACCCAGCCATTCATCAGTTTACCTATTTATACATCTGTCTACTGGTACACCTACTTAAAAAATATTTCTGATTATATAATTGCACCTCTGGCGCAATTATATGGACTCATTGCCTCGGAGAAGTAAATAAAGAGTATTCAGAGCAAATTTTGTCGCTTGACTAAATAAGTATGAGTATTTGCTTCTCCTACTACCCCCATTTTTTATTATTATATGCTATATTATATAAGGTTTCACAGCTAAAATACTAATTAGGTACAAAATATAAATATAAAAAGAAGGAAGTTTGTTTCTTAGAGATCGTAGATTTCCGGCATTAAACCTTCCGACACAGCAGATATGAAAGACCAAAACTAATCTCCCTGCCTAACATAACTGTAGGAAATTAGGAGACTCTGATCAAAGGAGATCACGATTCGGGAGACATCTGAGGACGCTCTCCAATGTGAAGTGTCTACCTCGACAAAGTAGACCTTGAATAGTGGGCCGTTGTTCTGGCATCTAGAGGCAACATTTACCAGAGAAGATGGTCTGAAAACGTCTTACAGTAGCAGTAACCTTACACTAGCATGTTCTTTAATACCTAAACATATATTATAGTAGACATCAGTAAGCAACCACACTTGACATCAGTGTACCACAACGTCACTTCCACAGGGAGAGCGGGAGAGGAGCTCAACTCGCCCGACTGGCGCGAGATCTTCAACTCATCGCGGTGGCAGGAGGAGGTTGAGAAGCGTCTGGAGGAATTCGAAGAAGGACTAGTGAGAGCTGCGAGCAACCAACTGTATGACCAGGGACCTGACAAGCAGCGAGAGAAATGGAACGTCATTGGCTCCCTCTTCTACTGCGTAACTGTCATCACTACCATAGGTGAGTCGATGGTGTTCTAGGGTCATCACTGTACAAATAAGTGGAAGAACTGGGAGGAAAACTGTTGCTCCATGCAAAAACTTTGTTTATCCAGATGTAAATTAACCATTGAAAACTAAAATTTGCAAAAACATGTGATTCGGTAATGCATAAGTACCCACCAGGAAAATGAAAGGAAAATTTCAAACGTTTTCGTATTTCATCACATGATTCAAGGAAATACGATAGTGATTGGCTTGGGAACCATTCAGGGTTGTCGTATAACTGATGCTCGCGCTTTACTCACATAGTGAATTGATTTGATGAAAATATCTGAACCCCACAACCCACATGTGCATGTGCATATATATATATATATATATATATATATATATATATATATATATATATATATATATATATATATATATATATATATATAAAAAGTTTGTGAGGGTACCACCTCTGGTGCCAATGTGGGGACCCATAGCCTCGGAGATATATATATATATGCGGAAAAACACAAAGAAATGCAGAAAGGGGGTGAACGTTTCGGCTTTCAAGGCCTATATATATATATATATTAGTATATTTTGGTAGCAGTCTTTCCTGTAGACTATGTTATTAAATATGACCGAAAAAGTAAGATTAATAATTCTAACACGAATTTTCTCAATTTTCCTTATGTTTGTTTTTACTGATGACGGTAAATGAAAAATCAATTCTCCAAAATTCATTCTTTATTTCTTAGTCTGACGCGACACTTGAACGCGTTTCGTAATAACTAATTACATTTTCAAAGACTTTTAGTTTTCTCACACAACTATAACCTTAAAGCACTAAACAGTTCTTTACTATGCTATGATTTAAACAGCTTTCATCTTTCATTTTATACCCGCGTTTTGGGTGAGGTGATATGTTACAACAGTTTTTAATGAGGTGAACAAAACTTTCAACAAAGGACAGAACACGAAAACAATGGATATTAACTGGATATTAACTGGGTAAATTGAAGGTATGAATGGAAGTAACTGCGGAAGGGCCTATTGGCCCATATTTCTTGATGCTTCTATATTGAGCGGGGTCTTGAAGTGGGTAGAATATATTTGTGCATTAATTGACTGTTGATTGCTGGTGTTGACTTCTTGATGTGTAGTGCCTCGCAGACGTCAAGCCGCCTGCTATCGCTGTACCTATCGATGATTTCTGTGTTATTTGTTAAGATTTCTCTGGTGATGGTTTGGTTGTGGAAGAGAGTATATGTTCCTTAATGGAGCCCTGTTGCTTATGCATCGTTAACGCCTGGAAAGAGATGTTGTTGTCTTGCCTATATACTGAGTTTTTTGGGGCTTACAGTCCCCAAGTGGACATTTAAAGGCATAGACGACGTTTGTCTCTTTTAGGGCGTTCTGCTCCGTGTCTGGAGAGTTTTTCATTAGTAGGCTGGCTGTTTTTTTGGTTTTATAGTAAATCGTTAGTTGTATCTTCTGATTTTGTCTGTAGGGATAACATTTCTATTAACAATATCTTTCAGGACCCTTTCCTCCGTTTTATGAGCGGTGGAGAAGAAGTTCCTGTAAAATAGTCTAATAGGGGGTATAGGTGTTGTATTAGTTGTTTCTTCAGAGGTTGCATGGCGTTCTACTTCCTTCTTATGATGCTTTCCTTCATCATAAGAAGGAAAGTAGAACGCCATGCAACCTCTGAA
The DNA here is from genome assembly GCA_020271785.1 of Procambarus virginalis. Taxonomy (NCBI): domain Eukaryota; kingdom Metazoa; phylum Arthropoda; class Malacostraca; order Decapoda; family Cambaridae; genus Procambarus; species Procambarus virginalis. Next base: position 11,424,610 of record WNGS01005997.1, on the reverse strand, counting down.
GAAACAACTAATACAACACCTATACCCCCTATTAGACTATTTTACAGGAACTTCTTCTCCACCGCTCATAAAACGGAGGAAAGGGTCCTGAAAGATATTGTTAATAGAAATGTTATCCCTACAGACAAAAATCAGAAGATACAACTAACGATTTACTATAAAACCAAAAAACAGCCAGCCTACTAATGAAAAACTCTCCAGACACGGAGCAGAACGCCCTAAAAGAGACAAACGTCGTCTATGCCTTTAAATGTCCACTTGGGGACTGTAAGCCCCAAAAAACTCAGTATATAGGCAAGACAACAACATCTCTTTCCAGGCGTTTAACGATGCATAAGCAACAGGGCTCCATTAAGGAACATATACTCTCTTCCCACAACCAAACCATCACCAGAGAAATCTTAACAAATAACACAGAAATCATCGATAGGTACAGCGATAGCAGGCGGCTTGACGTCTGCGAGGCACTACACATCAAGAAGTCAACACCAGCAATCAACAGTCAATTAATGCACAAATATATTCTACCCACTTCAAGACCCCGCTCCAATATAGAAGCATCAAGAAATATGGGCCAATAGGCCCTTCCGCAGTTACTTCCATTCATACCTTCAATTTACCCAGTTAATATCCAGTTAATATCCATTGTTTTCGTGTTCTGTCCTTTGTTGAAAGTTTTGTTCACCTCATTAAAAACTGTTGTAACATATCACCTCACCCAAAACGCGGGTATAAAATGAAAGATGAAAGCTGTTTAAATCATAGCATAGTAAAGAACTGTTTAGTGCTTTAAGGTTATAGTTGTGTGAGAAAACTAAAAGTCTTTGAAAATGTAATTAGTTATTACGAAACGCGTTCAAGTGTCGCGTCAGACTAAGAAATAAAGAATGAATTTTGGAGAATTGATTTTTCATTTACCGTCATCAGTAAAAACAAACAAGGAAAATTGAGAAAATTCGTGTTAGAATTATTAATCTTACTTTTTCGGTCATATTTAATAACATATATATATATATATATATATATATATATATAATATATATATATATATAAAANGCTGCCTCCTTACACTTTTGCGTGATGTAGTCCATCATGTCTTGGGCCGTCTTTCCTCTGAGCTCTTTTACTAAGCTATATATGTTAGGAATTTCCTTATCTCCTCATAGTTTCCCATCCGGAATGCCAGCCTTTTGTTTTCTAAGCCCTTCCTTAAGTACCTTAACCCTACTTCGACCAGGTACCCAAACATCAGTACACCGTGATCACTCATTCCTACCGAGGCTTCGAAACCGATTTCCTGTATGTCGAAGTTGTTCAGAGTGAAGACTAGGTCGAGTCCCGCTAGTTCATCGTTGCGCGTGTGTGTGTGTGTGTGTGTTCACTTAGTTGTATTCACCTAGTTGTGCTTGTGGGCGTTGAGCTCTGCTATTTCGGCCCGCCTCTCAACTGTCAATCAATCAACTGTTACTATTAATTTTTCACACACACACACACACACACACACACACACACACACACACACACACACACACACACACACACACACACAAAGAAAAGAGAAAGAAAAAGACTTGGGGGTTGATATCACGCCAAAACCTGTCTCCTGCAGCACATATCAAGAGGATAACATCAGCGGCATATGCCAGGGTGGCCAACATACGAACGGCATTCAGAAACTTGTGTAAAGAATCATTCAGAACTTTGTATATCACCTATGTCAGACCAATCCTGGAGTATGCAGCCCCAGCATGGAGTCCATATGTAGTCAAGGATAAGACTAAACTGGAAAAGGTTCAAAGGTTTGCCACCAGACTAGTACCCGAGCTGAGAGGTATGAGCTACGAGGAGAGACTACGGGAATTAAACCTCACTTCGCTGGAAGACAGAAGAGTTAGGGGGGACATGATCACCACATTCAAGATTCTGAAGGGATTTGATAGGGTAGATAAAGACAGGCTATTTAACACAAGGGGCACACGCACTAGGGGACACAGGTGGAAACTGAGTGCCCAAATGAGCCACAGAGATATTAGAAAGAACTTTTTTAGTGTCAGAGTGGTTGACAAATGGAATGCATTAGGAAGTGATGTGGTGGAGGCTGACTCCATACACAGTTTCAAGTGTAGATATGATAGAGCCCAATAGGCTCAGGAATCTGTAAAGCTGTTGATTGACGGTTGAGAGGCGGGACCAAAGAGCCAGAGCTCAACCCCAGCAAACACAACTAGGTGAGTACACATACACACAGAGGAAGCAGCTCGAACCAGCTGTCTAACTCCCAGGTATCTATTTACTGCTAGGTAACATGGGCATCAGGGTGAAAGAAACTTTACCCATTTGTTTCTACCTGGTCCGGAAATCGAACCCGAGCCACAGGATTACGAGTCTTGCGCGCTATCCACTCAGCTACCAGACCCCCGAACACCTATCCTTATCACCCTCACACGCGCTAGCGAGTGAGGTGTGAGGGGGGTTGAGTAATGTGATGGGTGAGGGGGGTTGAGTAGTGTGAGGTGTGAGGGGGTTGAGTAGTGTGAGGTGTGAGGGGGTTGAGTAGTGTGAGGTGTGAGGGGGTTGAGTAGTGTGAGGTGTGAGGGGGTTGAGTAGTGTGAGGTGTGAGGGGGTTGAGTAGTGTGAGGTGTGAGGGGGTTGAGTAGTGTGAGGTGTGAGGGGGTTGAGTAGTGTGAGGTGTGAGGGGGGTTGAGTAGTGTGAGGTGTGAGGGGGGTTGAGTAGTGTGAGGGGGGTTGAGTAGTGTGAGGTGTGAGGGGGGTTGAGTAGTGTGAGGTGTGAGGGGGTTGAGTAGTGTGATGGGTGAGGGGGTTGAGTAGTGTGAGGTGTGAGGGGGTTGAGTAGTGTGAGGTGTGAGGGGGGTTGAGTAGTGTGATGGGTGAGGGGGGTTGAGTAGTGTGAGGTGTGAGGGGGTTGAGTAGTGTGATGGGTGAGGGGGGTTGAGTAGTGTGAGGTGTGAGGGGTTGAGTAGTGTGAGGTGTGAGGGGGGTTGAGTAGTGTGAGGTGTGAGGGGGGTTGAGTAGTGTGAGGTGTGAGGGGGGTTGAGTAGTGTGAGGTGTGAGGGGGTTGAGTAGTGTGAGGGGGTTGAGTAGTGTGAGGGGGTTGAGTAGTGTGAGGGGGTTGAGTAGTGTGAGGGGGTTGAGTAGTGTGAGGGGGTGAGTAGTGTGAGGGGGTTGAGTAGTGTGAGGGGGTTGAGTAGTGTGAGGGGGTTGAGTAGTGTGAGGGGGTTGAGTAGTGTGAGGGGGTTGAGTAGTGTGAGGGGTGAGGGGGGTTGAGTAGTGTGAGGTGTGAGGGGGGTTGAGAAGTGTGAGGTGTGAGGGGGGTTGAGTAGTGTGAGGGGGGTTGAGTAGTGTGAGGGGGGTTGAGTAGTGTGAGGTGTGAGGGGGGGGTTGAGTAGTGTGAGGTGTGAGGGGGGTTGAGTAGTGTGAGGGGGGTTGAGTAGTGTGAGGTGTGAGGGGGTTGAGTAGTGTGAGGGGGTTGAGTAGTGTGAGGTGTGAGGGGGGGGGGTTGAGTAGTGTGAGGGGGGTTGAGTAGTGTGAGGTGTGAGGGGGGTTGAGTAGTGTGAAGGGGGTTGAGTAGTGTGAGGGGGGTTGAGTAGTGTGAGGTGTGAGGGGGGTTGAGTAGTGTGAGGTGTGAGGGGGGTTGAGTAGTGTGAGGGGGGTTGAGTAGTGTGAGGGGGGTTGAGTAGTGTGAGGTGTGAGGGGGGTTGAGTAGTGTGAGGGGTGAGGGGGGTTGAGTAGTGTGAGGTGTGAGGGGGGTTGAGTAGTGTGAGGTGTGAGGGGGGTTGAGTAGTGTGAGGGGGGTTGAGTAGTGTGAGGGGGGTTGAGTAGTGTGAGGTGTGAGGGGGGTTGAGTAGTGTGAGGGGTGAGGGGGGTTGAGTAGTGTGAGGTGTGAGGGGGTTGAGTAGTGTGAGTGTGAGGGGGGTTGAGTAGTGTGAGGTGTGAGGGGGTTGAGTAGTGTGAGGGGTGAGGGGGCTGAGAAGTGTGAGGTGTGAGGGGGGGTTGAGTAGTGTGAGGGGGGTTGAGTAGTGTGAGGTGTGAGGGGGCTGAGAAGTGTGAGGTGTGAGGGGGGTTGAGTAGTTTGAGGTGTGAGGGGGCTGAGAAGTGTGAGGTGTGAGGGGGTTGAGTAGTGTGAGGTGTGAGGGGGGTTGAGTAGTGTGAGGTGTGAGGGGGGGTTGAGTAGTGTGAGGTGTGAGGGGGGTTGAGTAGTGTGAGGTGTGAGGGGGCTGAGAAGTGTGAGGTGTGAGGGGGGGTTGAGTAGTGTGAGGTGTGAGGGAGGTTGAGTAGTGTGAGGGGGGTTGAGTAGTGTGAGGGGGTTGAGTAGTGTGAGGTATGAGGGGGGCTGAGAAGTGTGAGGTGTGAGGGGGGTTGAGTAGTGTGAGGTGTGAGGGGGGTTGAGTAGTGTGAGGTGTGAGGGGGGTTGAGTAGTGTGAGGGGGGTTGAGTAGTGTGAGGTGTGAGGGGGCTGAGAAGTGTGAGGTGTGAGGGGGGTTGAGTAGTGTGAGGTGTGAGGGGGGTTGAGTAGTGTGAGGGGGGTTGAGTAGTGTGAGGGGGGTTGAGTAGTGTGAGGTGTGAGGGGGGTTGAGTAGTGTGAGGTGTGAGGGGGGTTGAGTAGTGTGAGGGGTGAGGGGGCTGAGAAGTGTGAGGTGTGAGGGGGGTTGAGTAGCGTGAGGGGTGAGGGGCTGAGAAGTGTGAGGTGTGAGGGGGGGTTGAGTAGCGTGAGGGGTGAGGGGGCTGAGAAGTGTGAGGTGTGAGGGGGGTTGAGTAGCGTGAGGGGTGAGGGGCTGAGAAGTGTGAGGTGTGAGGGGGGTGAGTAGCGTGAGGGGTGAGGGGGCTGAGAAGTGTGAGGTGTGAGGGGGGTTGAGTAGCGTGAGGGGTGAGGGGGCTGAGAAGTGTGAGGTGTGAGGGGGGTTGAGTAGCGTGAGGGGTGAGGGGGCTGAGAAGTGTGAGGTGTGAGGGGGTTGGTAAAAACAGTGCCATTCTCTCTGGTCGTCTCATCAAGCAATGAAAGTTGACCGCCTTGATAAATACACAAGTGCATATAAATAGGCAGAAGAAACATGTTGGTAATTAGTGTGGTGTTGAGAGAAGGCGGAGCAAGCAACACGTGGCAACAGGAACATATCCCACACCTTCGTCACTGTCACTATATACTCGGTTACATAAATTGGTTTTGATGTTGGTCGTCAAAATATCCCGAGATTGATCAGACCGTTATGGATGGTCGACACTACTAATGGTTGCGTCGGGTAGCTGACACCTCTTGACGGGCCCATTACTGATAATAGTCATGGTGTGGGTAATGGTGGTGGGGATGGTTCTGGTGGTGGTGTTGACCTATCAGTGACTACGGTGAAGTTAGGTCTTGCTCTCTATGTCCCACCTACTAGCCTAATTGTACCTGTTACGTTATAGCTTAACTATTCTGATGTTCGAATTCTTTGTGGAATCTGGTCTTAAAATTATGGATGGAGGTGTCGACCACAACTCCTCCTCTCAGTGCATTCCACTTGTTCAACACCCGTCCAGAGAACGAGTATTTCCTTATGTTTCTTCGACTCATCTGTGTCAAATTTACAGTTGTGTCATCTTGTCCTGCTTTATCTCATTTATAGCTATATCTTGTCTATTTCCCACCCACCCCCCAAGTATCTTGTATGTCGTGATAATATCTCTATTGTTTCTTCTGTTCTCCAGGGTTTTGAACTCCAGTTCCTTAAACCTATCCTCATAACTTAACCCTTTTAGATCTAAAAGAAAAAACAGAAGTCACAATAAAATAACTAGCAAAGAACTAATACTGAATAAAATTACCTATCAAAAGAAAATAAAAAAGGTATCAAACGACACACATTATAAAACAAAGCACTGAAGCCTATTTCAAGTGATCAAAACGAATAAAACTTTATAACTATCACAGATAATAAACGCTAAATATAAAACTAATAAAAATATAATAAACACGTAACTAATAAAACAAACCACACTATTAAACTTACGTAAAATGATTAAATGGAGCGACCGTTCATAATTAACTTATGAATAATCAACACTAATACAACTATTATAATAATGACTTCACACTTACAAAAAAAAATGTATATAAAACGCAAGTAAAATAGAAGACAATTATAAAGTAATAACCAAAACATTATGAAAACTTAATTATCAAACAAAACTAAATACTAAAAATCGTATTGTATATCTTAAATAAAAGACTATAGTAATATATAATATCAACATTTGAAATAAATAAAAAAAGGAGACAAAACAAGGTAAACTAAACAAAATTAAAATAATATAATTTTATTTATTTTAGTTTACCTTCTTTTGTCTTTTTTTTTACTTATTTCAGGTGTTGATATTGTATATTATTATAGTCTTTTATTTAAGATATATAATACATTTTTTTGGTGTTTAGTTTTTTTTTATATTTAAGTTTTCATAATATTTTGGTTAGTGTTTTATAATTGTTTTCTATTTTGCTTGCGTTTTATATGCATGTTTTGTAAGTGAAGTCATTATTATAATAGCTGTATTACCGTTGATTATCCGCGGGGTAATTTATCAAGGTTCACTCCATTTGATCACTTCAACTAAGTTTAATTAATAGTGTAGTTTGGTTTAGTAGTTAATTGTTTATTGTATTTGTATTTATTTTTTATTTAGCTTTTATTATCTATGTGATAGTTATAAAGTTTTATTCGTTTTGATCACTTTAAGTAAGCTTAAGTGCTTGTTTTATAATGTGTGTCGTTTGATATATTTGTTATTTTCTTTTGATAGGTAATTTTATTCAGTATCAGTTCCTATTTACTGCTGGGTAACAGGGGCATTCAGGGTGAAAGAAACTTTTTCCATTTGTTTCTGCCTGATCCGGGAATCGAACCCGGGCCACAGAATTACGAGTCCAGCGCGCTGTCCACTCAGCTACCAGAACCCCCATTGTGGTAGTGCAAGATTGTTGGTTCAGAAGCTGAGTGTGGGGCACCATTGTGGTAGTGCAAGATTGTTGGTTCAGAAGCTGAGTGTGGGGAACCATTGTGGTAGTGCAAGATTGTTGGTTCAGAAGCTGAGTGTGGGGCACCGTTGTGGTAGTGCAAGATTGTTGGTTCAGAAGCTGAGTGTGGGGCACCGTTGTGGTAGTGCAAGATTGTTGGTTCAGAAGCTGAGTGTGGGGCACCGTTGTGGTAGTGCAAGATTGTTGGTTCAGAAGCTGAGTGTGGGCACCGTTGTGGTAGTGCAAGATTGTTGGTTCAGAAGCTGAGTGTGGGGGCACCATTGTGGTAGTGCAAGATTGTTGGTTCAGAAGCTGAGTGTGGGGCACCGTTGTGGTAGTGCAAGATTGTTGGTTCAGAAGCTGAGTGTGGGGCACCGTTGTGGTAGTGCAAGATTGTTGGTTCAGAAGCTGAGTGTGGGGGTACCATTGTGATGGTGCAATATACCGTGATCAGATCTGTCAGGCATGCCTTTGTCCATATAATCTATGCTGTCTTTCTATTACAAAATTTGTCCACCTTAGTGCTTCATTATTCTCATCCTTATTACCTTCTCTATAACTTTCTACGGAAAACTTGTCAGTGACAATGGTCTATAATTCAGTGTCTTTTGTCTTTCACACTTTTTTAAACATTGGGACTACACTTGTATTCTTCCA
>WNGS01005997.1:11378118-11390787 GCA_020271785.1 Procambarus virginalis | reverse complement strand
ACCGGGGATCGAACCTGGACCTCAGGACTACGAATACGAAGCGCTGTCCACTCAGCTGCCAGGCGCCCCCCTGACAGCTGAGAGGTCAGAGATTGAATTTTAAAATAAGCAATCTGGTTTCTTTAAAGTCATTATAATATATTCTCTGTGTACAGATAAATATGATTTAGATTAATCTCATACAAACCAGTAGATAGAAACAAACAATGTATTGCGGGAACAATGTCATGTCTAATAATTTGCCCATGATAAAGATGCAGAATACAATACCGGTAATATCAAACAAATTGAATGGATACTTTAAAAAAAATGTGAAAAATGTAGTAGTTGGCGGAATGTCCACAGCTGAAAGCGCCACTGGGCCCCCAAATCCGATACATTCATATCCTTTGATCATGTACATTGTAGGCTACACCCCGCTTTATACCATTCAAAATATGAATAACAGAAACGATTGACGATATTCCGAAAAAAACAGGTTGCTAACTGCAATAAAAAAAAAGTTGCAAATTGTCACGAGAAAAACAAGCTAGAAGCTACCATTAAAATAAAAAAATAAAAACATAAATGGTCTACAAACTGCAAACTGTCATATGAATAACGAGGCTGGAAGCGGCTATGCATAATTCAGGCTAGGAACTGCTATTCGAAAACCCGGCTTCAAGTTACTTTAAGAAAACAGGGATATGCCTCTGCCATATCCCTTATTTTCTTCATATCCAGTATTAATAGTGGCAGGCATATCCAGGTGTTAATACTGGATTGCCTCATATCCTAGACAGGTATTTCAGTATTAAATACTGGATATGCCTTCATATCCATGACAGTATATTCAGTATTAAATACTGGACATGGCTTCATATCCAGTGGCAGGCGTATCCAGTATTAAATAACTGATATGCCTACCACCGAGGCATATCCAAGTAAATACGAAAGTAGATGAGTGAATATTGAAGTATGACGATAAAAGTTTTCAGAGTGAATTAAATAAACAAATATATAAAACAGATACAGCGAGAACTTAGATTTTTTTCAGAGGTAGAGAACATGAACAATCTTCGAAAAGGAGCAGTAAACTGTGTACATTCCCCTGTAACGACATCATTCAGAATACACAGCAACTACTGTTTGTATTTCGGAATTTAAATGAAAGGATGATAAAAGGTTCATATTTATATTAATTTATTCTACTCGTTTCACAAATATGGCCATCAGTAGATGTCAACAAAGGGGTTGAAAGGGCCGGCTCCAAGCTAACAATGTTGCCAAATTGTATATATTCGCTATTTAATTAATTGATTGATTTCTCACGTGAAAAATCTGTCATCCCCTTCTCTATTTCAGTCCTGAAAACATTCGAAATAAACTGAAATAAAAGGAACAGTCCAGCAATTAAGCGTGTTTACCAAGTGATGGACAGGGTTGCTAACTTTTATTCTTCATGCAGATCGGCGTTCAATCCCCGACCGTCCAAGTGGTTTAGGACCATTCCTTTCCCTCCGTCCCATCCCAAAGCCTTCCTTATCCTGACCCTTCCCAGTGCTATATAGTCTAATGGCTTGGCGATTTCCCCTGATAATTCCCTACCCTTCCCTTCCCTTGTCAGGACTGCAAAAGATTTAAATAAAATACTAACTCGATTATTTTGTTTTATAGAAAATGAGATTCAAGAAATGAAGACAATTTAGCTCCTTCTAGCAACAGTTCTGTTAGAATAGGCTACATCTTAATTTCCTTTCATTCAGAATTTGTAACTATGATTTTAATTACAAAGACAGCACAAAATATGTTATACAAATTAAAGCGATCTAATGTAAAAAGATTTCCTCAAATATTTCTTTCGCCGATGAATTACAAAACAATAATTACAAAGAAACCTTTTTAGCGCGGTTGTCCACTGGAGGCGTCTGTCTCAGCAGTGTTGCTCTGGTGTTCGGGCGGTGTACACACGCCATTTGCTCGGAAAATAACACATTTTTTTTACTTTCAACGATCACCTGTGTTAACTATCGCGAGTCTGTGTCTTTATTGAAAATCCAGTGTCACCAAGTGTTATATACGAACCATGTATATGAACACTGAAGTTCATAAACCGCGATTTAAAGGGCTCTTCCAAGTAATCTCAAGACGGTTGCAGGCAGACAGGCCGTTCTTGTCCTGAAACGCCTCGTTCCTTGTCTCGGGAGTAATAAGGGTCAAGTTTAAATGTGTGTGTTCTGGTGCTATTCCTTCGTGGTTCGTCAGGCCAATCTGGAGGCAATTCTGAGGCGCGAGGCCTGTGTTAGTGTTAATGATATTAAACATTGCTAAGGAAATGTGTAGACAAAATTGAATGAATGTGAAAGCGAGGAGAAGTTTTCAATCACGAGAGTCGTGATTGCTGAAAATTTTGCAAGCAAAAGAAGTGATTTATACAATAAAGTTGTCAAAATATTGTATGTAAATTGAGAGTCTTGGATGCACTTACCTGTTATCTCCTCCCGAGACGAGATTTTTCTGGGTGACAGCTGATCTGTCTGGCTATTGCTGCTTGCTGCATACAGACCGAAATAGTGGACTACCCTTTGAAGGTATATTAGTCAAGCGCAGTATCACAACCATGCGCAGTTGAATAATTGATTGATTAGTGGGGTTGCCTGTCTTAAGATTTAAAAGGTGTGACAATCGCCCTCCACCCGAGCGCCGCTCACAGTATTCATATAATTTTATAATATAAATATAAAGCACGATTGTTAAACAGTTGCTGTCCTGGACACATTGAGCTCTCTAACACTAAAAATTGGTGTGGCGAGATTATTGCCGAAAATCAGACTTCCCTCCCATCAAAAACAAATGCTTTATGCATGCATGGAATTCGACCAGCAGCTTGACGTTCCACTTCATAACATATATTTCAGACGATGATGCAATAATCAGATGTTGTTGTTAAAGAATTCGTACCTGGAACAAAGTTCCAAGTGAGGCACGGGCTATGGTGAGCCCGTAAGGCACTGAAATAACAGATAAAGTGCCTGGTACGTACAGTAGATTACGATCTTTCCCTGAAAAACGTGGACTCTCGACGAACCGGCGGTTCCTGGTTCACCAAAGAAATCGTGGCTGAGTTTGCAGCCTCACAGCGTGACTTTAGTTAGTTTTTGTGACATCGAGAACTAATTACAATTGGTAAAAAGTGATCTTTGCTTAATAAGGGTGATGAAAAAAAAGCACCGATGCCCAAATTGTTTTTATAAAAGCTATTTGTCGAAAATAATAGCAGGCAAGTTCCATGTGCCAAACGTGTTGCCAGGTGGAAATTATGAACGGTTCTCTTGCCAATGATGAAAACATGGTGCAGCAGTGTTTTTTTATACCAGAAGTGGACGTGTCGTGTCGCGCCTACCACATGTGCACCAGTTTTATCCAGGACATCGGCATGATTATCTCGAAGAGCCCGTCGAGTGATGGCAAAACAGCATCATTGGCTGCCTCGGTTCACGTCTGTGAAGCCTATGCCAGGTAAGGTCACTCTTATGATTAAGCTAGTCAGGTGTTTGTTTGTGTCCGGCCTTTTGGTCTGTATGCCTTAGGTGGTGTTTAGTGGGGGTTTTGGGGAATGTTTTCATTGGGTAAATGTTACTAATGTTTTAAAGTGTTTTATGGGTTTTGTACATGGTTATAGTGGATGGGATATGTGCTTTTCCCCTTGTGTTTGTGTTATTATGTTCCCCATCGTACGCCTTTATTCGTCAATACTGTACTTTTTCTCTTCTGTGCTGAGGGACGGGTAGTTTAATCATCTGTTTTGGTGTTGGTTGTTTCAATTTTATTATGAACCATGTTGTGTGTGCTATCACTCACTGTGTAATAGTGCTTTGGTAACTGTTTTTTATTGTATTTATTGTGTTTTATAAAAACAGAGAAAAAAAGTCAGGGTGTTATTAACAATTCCGTCCCTGTTTAGATAGTTCGTTTTGCACCTAGGTGGATCATTTACATAATTGACAATTAGAATTTGGTACTATTCGCTTTATAGGAGTCGGAAAGAGTGACGCTAAAAACCTAACTTAATATTCCTAGGCCTAAAGTATAGCCATATGTGTACTGTGATAAGGCCTCAAGATAGCGTGCATTAGGCCTAGGAAGGTTAGGTTAGGGTTTCTTTTCCTTGTAGCATCAGTAGTAAAACTTTTAACGGTTTGCCCATATTCAATATTACCAGTTTCAACTTTGATTGCCTTTTGCGTTAAAATATGTAGGCGTGGTCCTTGTATTTACATAGGTACTACCTAAACAGGAGGCACGAGCTGTATAACAAGCCCAGTCAAGCTTGAATTTGAAGTAGCCCGTGCTAATATGCATATATGTAATTTGTAAATGGGAGTGTGAATAAGGAATTAGTATGTTTCCTGTGGTGGAAGATATATGCAAATTTAGCATCTCGAGTATGCAAATGTGAAATAACGGTTGATGGCAAGCCGTATGCAAGATTACAAGAGGCCAGGCTATGTATGCACATTAGAATGCAAGTTTGTCTGTAGTATAATTAATGGTGATGTCTTTCGAGACACAATAACAGGATAAAAACCACACTGGTATTTTATGTAAAAGATTTTAACTACAAGTCTTTCGCACTGCTCCTCGAGTACATTATCAAGACTATATGTGTTTGGACAAGACTTGCATCTCGGCGACTAATTCGGTTGCTATCCTGGATCCAGTTCTCTTATTCTTCTTGACCTCCTAACCGTGTCACCATTCGTGAATGGCGATACGCCAGAGGGGAATGTCACTCTAGGGGAATTAAGATCAGTTGACCGCTCTGTCACCTTGAGATTCTGAGAACTGGTGTTGTTCATAAGGGTGTCCGTCCCTTGTTCTTTAATTAGTAAAGATGTGGCCCCTTGTTCTTCAATTAACAAAGATGTGGCCCCTTGTTCTTTAATTAGTAAAGATGTGGCCCCTGTTCTTTAATTAGTAAAGATGTGGCCCCTTGTTCTTTAATTAGTAAAGATGTGGCCCCTTGTTCTTTAATTAGTAAAGATGTGGCCCCTGTTCTTTAATTATCAATGATGTGGCCCCCTTGTTCTTCAATTAACAAAGATGTGGCCCCTTGTTCTTCAATTAGCAAAGATGTGGCCCCTTGTTCTTCAATTAACAAAGATGTGGCCCCCTTGTTCTTCAATTAACAAAGATGTGGCCCCCTTGTTCTTCAATTAGCAAAGATGTGGCCCCCTTGTTCTTCAATTAGGAAAGATGTGGCCTTTGTTCTTCAATTAACAAGATGTGGCCCCTTGTTCTTCAATTAACAAAGATGTGGCCCTTGTTCTTCAATTAACAAAGATGTGGCCCCCTTGTTCTTCAATTAACAAAGATGTGGCCCCCTTGTCTTCAATTAGTAAAGATGTGGCCTTTGTTCTTCAATTAACAAAGATGTGGCCCCTTGTTCTTCAATTAACAAAGATGTGGCCCCTTGTTCTTCAATTAGCAAAGATGTGGCCTTTGTTCTTCAATTAACAAGATGTGGCCCCTTGTCTTCAATTAACAAAGATGTGGCCCCTTGTTCTTCAATTAGTAAAGATGTGGCCCTTGTTCTTCAATTAGCAAAAATGTGGCCACTTGTTCTTCAATTAGACATAACCCCAGAAACCCTAACTCGACATAAATTGATGCCTCGGCTTCCCAAAATACCTCAACCTGGTCATTAGAGTCTACTGTATCCTCCTGTAGCCTAACTAGTGGAGTTTGAATTAACAAGTGCAGTGGAGATGTAATGGGCCCCCAAAATAGGACTCTTCTAATTACGTAGAGAGGGGGAAAATGTACACAAAACGGCAGAGGGGGGGGAGACTACGCTAAAATTGGAGCCTCTACGCTCCAAATTATGTACTACGTGTATGTGATAAAATCATTAACTTAGGTCATGTGTGTGATCACTTCTATATTGATGTGTTATAGTGCGTGCGCGCGCGCACGCACTCCATTTTGCGACTGTGTTTTAATGGTTATATACGTGTGTGTGTGTGTGTGTGTGTGTGTTCACCTAGTTGTATTCACCTAGTTGTGTTTGCGGGGGCTGAGCTTTGCTCTTTCGACCCACCTCTCAACTATCAATCAACTGTTTGCTAACTACTTTTTTTCTCCACACACACACACACACACACACACACACACACACACACACACACACACTCACTCTCACACCACACACACACACACACACACACACACACACACACACACACACACACACACACACACACACACACACACACCAGGAAGCAGCCAGTGACAACTGACTAACTCCCAGGTACCTATTTACTGCTAGGTAACAGGGGCATTCAGGGTGATAGGAACTTTGCCCATTTGTTTCTGCCTGGTGCGGGAATCTAACCCGCGCCACAAAGTCCTGCGCGCTATCCACCAGGCTACCAGGCCTCTGTGTGTGTACTCACCTATATGTACTCACCTATATGTGTCTGCAGGATCGAGCATTGACTCTTGGATCCCGCCTTTCGAGCATCAGTTGTTTACAGCAATGACTCCTATCCCATTTCCCTATCATACCTGGTTTTAAAATTATGAATAGTATTGGCTTCCACAACCTGTTCCTTAAGTGCATTCCATTTTCCCACTACTCTCACGCTAAAAGAAAACTTCCTACATCTCTGTGACTCATCTGAGTTTCTAACTTCCATCCATGTCCCCTCGTTCTGTTACTATTCCGTGTGAACATTTCGTCTATGTCCACTCTGTCAATCCCTCTGAGTATTTTATACGTTCCTATCATGTCCCCCCTCTCCCTTCTTCTTTCTAGTGTCGTAAGGCATAGTTCCCCCAGGCGCTCCTCATACCCCATCCCTCGTAGCTCTGGAACGAGTCTCGTTGCAAACCTCTGAACCTTTTCCAGTTTCATTATATGCTTCTTTAGATGGGGACTCCATGATGAGGCGGCATGATGATGTGTGTGTGTGTGTGTGTGTGTGTGTGTGTGTGTGTGTGTGTGTGTGTGTGTGTGTGGTGTGTGTGTGTGCATGTTTGAGTTTCACTTAATTTTTAATCTACACTTAGCACTGAAGTGGTCAACATTTCACACGTTCTTATTAAGAACGTGTTCCTCCATATTTATAAATGCCATTCTCTTTATTTGATATTATTCTCTGGCACACCACTGTCAAGCCCCACACACCACCTCGCTGTGTATCCCCGGCTTGACAGCGTCTTGTCCTTCAACTCCTCCTCCACTCCCTCCAGTAAGTGACCCTCGGCCATCTTCTTCCCTCCACAGATCGCGGACTGGAAATTCCCCTACAAGAGGTCGCACCATCCCGTGTGCATGCATGAGCAGACACAGTTGACAGAGGTGAGCATGCTCAAGCACACTGTACTCGCTCAAGCACACACCCAAATGCACATGAATCTACATAAGAACTAGTCTGTGTATTTCCATAAAATATTCCACATACGACACTAGTCAAATTTTCCATACAACTTCGGCAAAAAGAGAGAGAAAAAGAAAGGACATAACTTTTTCATACTTTGAAAGTTGTAAAAGTCGCGTCCTTACACGAACTTTTATTATTTTTTCCGTTGCTGCACGTATACATGCATAAATGTAGAATTATGTAAGTAAACAACATAAAATTATACACAGAATTATATCTACATTATACATTCAGAATTCTATCCGTTATAAATGTTATATAACTTCAAAAGAGAACTAGCTTATATAAAATGATTCACTATTTTGACCTTAGAATTATCACTACAAATACTCGTATAATACCCATATAGCTATATGGGATCCCTCTTAGGGAAATTATGTGCAACGTGAAAAATCGATAGGCGGTTATAAAATAAATGTTTAGAATATTACGGAACGTCTAAGATAAATCCTCCAGCTACGCCACTGACCAAAGACCACCATGCACATTAAACACTTGAGGAAACTTGAAGCAACAAAAAAAACCACACTTAACAGATGCCCGTAATAAAAAAGATGCAAAAGATAAGATTACAAGAAAACTGGTATCTCCAATTTTAATTCGGATCTTTTTCTCCCATTTCCCTTAGTGACCAAACTCGTCAGTACTGTATCCTTAACAGGAAATAATTGACCTCTTAGTCTAACTTCTCGATAATCACGAAATGTATTCCTGAATATGTGCTTGATTTTTCCGTTACACTTCCACCACCCATGACTTGCTTGACCTTATATCTTCCTCGTATACATGTCCTGTCTGCCTTCCTCTCCCTCTCTCGCACGACTAACATCTCTTAATCCCTCTGCAGGTAACGCTGCGACACTGCGACGAGGACGCTGCCCCTGGGACGGAGATCTACTCCTACCACGATGCGGCCCGCTGTGCTTGCTCCGTCTGCAAGTCGTCGGAGGCGTCGTGCGAGGGTCTGCGTTACAGGGGCGCCCGCAGAGCACCCCGCGCCGACGTGCCCAGGGGCTGAGCACTCCTCCTGTGGAACGAGAGTCGGGATATCGAGACCCTAGCCTCTATTGCTGCCAGAATCTTTTTACAAATCGGAACGGGAGTGTAATAGATAATAACCTTTTAAAAGAGATCTGAGAAAGATGAAAGTATATTTATTTTTAAAAGAACATCTCAGTTTGTACCTGAAAGGAGTCTCGTATCAAACCCGCAAGAAAAGAACAAATTATTTTGTAGCGGTTGGGGTCTAGAAATCCTAGACTACCATCGCACATGTCCCACTCCCGACACATTGCTGACAAATATATTAAATGAGTATAATGATTGATTGATGAAAATTAAGCCACCGAGAGGTGGCACGGGCAGGATTAGCCCGTAAGGGCATAATACTGATAACGGCTTCCTTATACTGGCTTAATAATGATTGAAAATCCCTTAAATCCCCCAAAATTCAGCAACCATGGTATTAGTATGCTCACTTCGGGGCTCCATGTAAACAAAAAAAACTCCCTTAGTGAGCATAAGATTCAGAGGCTGCTTTTAAAAACACGTATTCCATCATTTAAAGCGGGAACTGAATATCACTGTTACCATCAGTGTTGAAGCTGGTTATACACGTGTTTTAAACTCAGTTATGGCAATAACCTATGGTGAGAGATGATCATATTACTGTGTAAGGCTGCATATAGCGGGCTATGATAAGTGGCTGCTCCCGACAGCTGGGTGGT
This sequence comes from Procambarus virginalis, assembly GCA_020271785.1. NCBI lineage: Eukaryota > Metazoa > Arthropoda > Malacostraca > Decapoda > Cambaridae > Procambarus > Procambarus virginalis. The sequence continues at coordinate 11,381,636 of WNGS01005997.1, read as the reverse complement.
TCAGTAATCTACTTACACCTGGAGGCGGTGAGGACCTAGACATGTCTATAAAGGTAAAATATGCTATACTATTTACAAAATTGTGATATTTTTGAGCCAATTTTATGGATATATATGTTTATTATGTCAATAAGTTATCATCCAATTCTTTTGAGACAAGAAAAATCACTTTATTTATAAACAAAAGTTGATAAATTATCTTCATTATGAAATTAATGAATGGCAAGTTATGATGTACACTGATTTGGTTTTCTGAAGATAATGAATTTTTAGTGTGGCTGATAAAAATGACTTGTTATCGTTTCATTCTAAACTTAATTTTTTATAATAAATGTGATTTAGTATTAGAATATCACGCAAACGAAATATTATATGTAAGATTTCATATTTGATCTGACAATATTTGACAAATATATTTACTTGTTTAAGTTTTAAAAGATTGTTTTTTGTTATAATAATGGTCTCGTACGTATTGTGGACGAAACGTCGAAGGTTATGACTTGTGTTAGGTTGGTGATGACGTCATGTATTAGCCTCTGGGCGAGAGCCAATCCCATGCTTGCAGATTGGATTCAATAAATGTCTTCAAGAAAGTATTAGCTATTTTTGTAAATAAATCCGCAATAACCTTTCCTCTTTTCTTTTACACCCGTAATATGTGTGTAAAAAAACAAGTGTTTATTTCGTGGGCCCGAATGGACAGCCAGACAAAACATAATTCTTTTGTGTTTGTGTTCATTGATTATTCATTTTCTTGATCAAGTTTGGTTACGCTACGTTTATTTTACGAATATATTTAAACTATACCTAGCAATTTGGTGGCTATATATTAAACAAAAAGTACCGAACCGAAATAAAATGTGAAAAAACCTAGTTACAGCACAATTCAACGTCTCTTAACAGAAACTGTAATAAATTAATTTCCTTTATGAAAGTAATGGTCTTTACAATACATAAAATAAAGAAGGGGAAGGGGACTGGTTACAGATGCTTACCAGTGAAGATACATTATCTAACACCATCATTTACGAAAGTTACCAGTATCACAAACTGCCGTCTGCCCCACACTACAGCTGCCACCCTTAACACTACAGCTGTCATCCACACCACAAGGAGGAGACCTCGAGACAAGGTCGGTAAGAACGTGAACACACCCCAGCCTGATGGGCGATTAGTTCAATTCCTACCGTATAACTTAGTTATACGGTAGGAATTGCAAACACATGGTCTGCAAACACATGGCATGTAGTTTGCAGTAAATGTTTGTCTTAAACACATACATGGGGGACATGACGGGGAAATGAAGAGATTTACTTAGCACCATTGTCTTGATGTTTTAATGTTTGGAGGATAAATCAAACATAATTTGCGTATTAAGTGCTCGTTAATTAGTAACTAAAGCGTTTGAGAGAGAGGGAGGGGGGGGGACGAGAACACGAACCAGCCCACCCACCCAGAGTAGGCTATCTGCATGATAAGTTCACCAGTGGTCGGTGTTGCGTCTCTGGTTCACTAGGGGTTCTTTACCAAGCAGACGGGTTCTAGCATTGTAATTGCTCAAAATATTCGTTTTTTATATAGTACGACGTTAATACTATTTCCAAGCCTAAAGTTACATTAAAATGACACCCCCAACTTAAAGACAAAACTCATTATTCCTCTAGTACCGGGCGTTTATTTTTATTTATATATACAAGAGTTCTTACATTCTTGTAAATCCACTAACAGTTTTTAGTTAGTTTAGTTCACTTATTATGCACCCCATACCCATCTTGTGGGCGGTAGTGGAAAGGGTTACAGAGGCACATAATGGGCTCAGGGACTGAACTCCACAATTTATTTAGCTATGCAAGTTAAAATCTTGATGAGCTAGTTACAAAATTCAGTGCACATCGTCACATAACAATGGGCTCGAGACCGACCACAAGTATAGTTTGTTGACCAGACCACACACTAGAAAGTGAAGGGACGACGACGTTTCGGTCCGTCCTAGACCATTCTCAAGTCGATTGTGATTAGGAAGTAGAGACGGGCAATAAATAGGCAAGAGAGAAGTGAGAAGCAAACTAAGGTGTAGTAGAGAGGATAGAACTGCAGAGGGCCTATTGGCCCATACGAGGCAGCTCCTATTATAACCACCGAATGAGGAGATAGTAATAGGAAAAAGAAGAGGGTAGGAAGGGAACGTAGGAGAAGACAATGCACAGAAAAGAGAGAGAGAGAAGAGAGAAAGAAAAGGAAAGATAAAGAAAGATAAATGGAAGGTGTAAGCTTATGTTAGGTCACGTTTGTTAGAAAGATTAGAGCATTTGAGTATATAATACTGTGAAAGGGAAAGAGTCCACAGCAACAAAGCCAGGACTCAAGTTCATGTTGGGCACATTGTGTATTAGAGCCGATTCTACAAGACGCGTCTGTGTAGAGTAGAGCAGGAAAGATTATTTGGAGGAAGACCAATCAATGGAATGATTAGAATCCTCACATGGCAGAAGAGAGCATTGTTAGTGTCTGTAGACTTAACACTTTCTTGTGTCTTTAAGTCTGTCATTCAGTGTACGGCCAGTTTCGCCAAAGTATGGACGAACAAGATGAACAGGAAATAGAGTAGACACCAGCAGCATTAGAGCAGGAGGAGCAGTGTGAACTAGATTGCTACGAAGTGTGTTAGTTTGTCGAAAGGCGAGTTTATGTCAAGAGGACGAAAGGTATTGGTAAAAGTTTTGAGTTCAGATATGAAGGGAAGCATAGTACAGTGCTACTAGTGTTGGAAACAGGTTTAGGATGTAAGAAAATTTCGTTTAGCTTGAGAGTAGGCAGAGTTAATGAAATGCAAAGGGTAACCAAGGCGAGAGAATGATTTGTAGATAAAGGCAATTTCAGAATCAAGAAACTGAGGATCGCTGATGCGTAGAGCGCGGAGGAAGAGAGAGAGACGAGGACACTTTTCTTAACAGAAGGAGGATGGTAGGAAAAGAAGTGAATTTACATGCCACTATGCATGGGTTCCGGTAGACGAGAAAGAGATCCCGGATACAGAGCTGTGAACGTAAACGTCAATAAAGGAAGAGGAAATAGATTCCACTCAACTTTGAAATGGATAGAAGAAGCCAGACTGTTAAGAGAGGAGAGGAAAGCTGAAAAGACTAAGGTCATGAGGCCATAAAGCAAAATGTCATCAAACATAGCGAAGCCAGAGAGAGGGACGAGTATCAATAGAAGGAAGAAGAACAGTTTCGAAGTATTCCATGTAGAGATTAGCAAGAACAGGGAGAGAGGGGAACCATAGCGACACCGAAAGTTTGAGTGTAATATTACCGTTGAAAGAGAAAGAGTTAGAGTCAACACAGAGTCTAATGAGATCGAGGAAAACGTCAGTGGGAAGCGGGAGAGGAAGAAGGCCTCTGACGCCTTGTCTAAGGAAAGAGAGAACGTCATCGAGCGGAACATTAGTGAACAGAGAGTCGACATCAAGACTAAGCATCTTACAAGAGGGTTGCAGGCGCAGTCTTCTATGAAGT
>WNGS01005997.1:11335839-11366365 GCA_020271785.1 Procambarus virginalis | reverse complement strand
GTGATGGCGGGAGAGGGGGGGAGTGATGGCGGGAGAGGGGGGAGTGATGGCGGGAGAGGGAGGGAAGTGATGGCGGGAGAGGGGGAGTGATGGCGGGAGAGGGGGGAGTGATTGCGGGAGAGGGGAAGTGATGGCGGGAGAGGGGGAAGTGATGGCGGGAGAGGGGGAGTGATGGCGGGAGAGGGGGAGTGATGGCGGGAGAGGGGGGAGTGATGGCGGGAGAGGGGGAGTGATGGCGGGAGAGGGGGGAAGTGATGGCGGGAGAGGGGGAAGTGATGGCGGGAGAGGGGGAAGTGATGGCGGGAGAGGGGGAAGTGATGGCGGGAGAGGGGGGAGTGATGGCGGGAGAGGGAGGAAAGTGATGGCGGGAGAGGGAGGGAAGTGATGGCGGGAGAGGGGGGAGTGATGGCGGGAGAGGGGGAGAGTGATGCGGGAGAGGGGAGAGTGATGGCGGAGAGGGGAGAGTGATGGCGGGAGAGGGGGGAGTGATGGCGGGAGAGGGGGGAGTGATGGCGGGAGAGGGGGAGTGATGGCGGAGAGGGGAGAGTGATGGCGGGAGAGGGGGGGAGTGATGGCGGGAGAGGGGGGAGTGATGGCGGGAGAGGGGGGAGTGATGGCGGGAGAGGGGGGAGTGATGGAGGAAGAGGGAAGGAAGGGAAGGGAGTGAGGAAAGGAAGGGGAATGAATGAGGGAAGGAGTAGCTTTGTGACAAGAGCACCTGAACAATTATGTAAATTTCTCAATTTTATTGGTGAATTAAACGTGATTTATTCTGAAAAAGTTATGTATTTGATGTGTTCCTATGCACAGAGCGAGGCTAAAACATTTTGCATATGAATTTATTAATGTAACTTGAGAAATTCAGACTTAAATTGTCATAAATCATTTACACATCTGGGGCTAGATTAACGAAGTTACGCAAGCACTTACGAACCTATACATCTTTTCTCAATCTTTGGCGGCTTTGTTTACAATTATTAAACAGTTAATGAGCTCCGAAGCACCAGGAGGCTGTTTATAACAATAACAACAGTTGATTGGCAAGTTTTCATGCTTGTAAACTGTTTAATAAATGTAACCAAAGCCGACAAAGATTGAGGAAAGATGAACACGTTCGTAAGTACTTGCGTGAATCTGAAGCTTCGTGAATCTGACCCCTGAGCTTGGCAAGCGTGCCCAGTGGGACCAGACCCTGTTGTTGTTAGTCCTCAATCGTTTAAAGGTTGCTCGGAGTGCTGTGGTGTTTACTATGTTGTGATTAATTGTTTACAAAATAGTTCGAAACACTAGAAAAATACCATAATGCAAAGCAGTACCACAAAGCAGGAATCTTAATTTTGTTTATCATCAAATGCCGGTACAATAGGGAAGCAGTCTTGTCCAGTGGGCACAATACCAAAGAGAAGCATTATTTCATCGTTGAATGATAGTTGGTAACGTAGATACAATGCAGAAATGACGTTATTCTTGGATAGTGGCAAGTGGGTGGACAGGAGACCCCGAAACGAGGTCTCGGGTTGGCAACCAGATGTCATATTGCAACCCGTTCTCACGCTAGGCTGCTTAAAGCAGCGGCCGTCCTCCCCAAACGCATTCATCAATTTTAACATACTCTGTATTAAAAATTGGTTTCTCATATATAAATTAATATTCTTGTACATAAAAATTGTATGTATAGTTTGGCGTAGGTTAGGTTAGGTGTTTAGGTTCTGTTGGTAATTATTTGTATTTATAAGTTCGTGGGTGAAGCATTTATAGAATTGTGGTTCGAACAGAGGACGTGAGCGAAGCACTTGTTCCGGAAGTGTTCGGACGTCATCAATTGAGTCGTGTGTAAACTGTTTTTCATTCATAAACAGCGGGTTTGGCGGCTCGATTAAAGAGCTTGAATCTTTGTATGCGAGAACTGGTTGGCAACCAGAGCGAGCTGCCCACTCTGGGTCTTTGTGCAGCCCATCCTCCAAACTAGTCCATTCCACCCCCTGCCAAACCCCTCATTTATGAATGAAAAACTGTTTACACACTACTCATAACTTATGACGTTCGAACACTTCCGGAACAAGTGCTTCACTGACGAATTTTGTTTGAACCACAACGCTGTAAATGCTTCACCCCGTACTACAAATACAAATAATCGCCAACAGACCCTAAACACCTGACCTAACCTAACCTATGCCTTTTATACACAATATGCTAATATATTATAATATTAATTTATACTTGAGAAAATTCCCGTTTTGAATGAACAGCATGTTAAAATTTATGAATGCGTCTGTGGGATCGACCGCTAGATGGAATGGACTTTTTCTGAGGACGGGTTGCTCTGTGACTTGCTGCGTTGTAGTTGCCTGTCAGAGTTAGTCGTCAATGAGGCTATGAGCATCCAGGGCAGCCTATGCCACGATAAAGGCGGACCCAAAGCCTACACTTCCACCTTCCTCCCCCCCCCCCCGTACCACAACCAATTGAGTTACGACGCACAAAGCTGGGCTGTGAGTCGTGGAACAGCGGGGTAACTTGACCAATCTAGTGTTGTTACCGGGCCATACTGGTGCCTCCCCGCCCTCTGCATCCTCTTAACAGCCATTAAGGGTCAATTAACATCTTTTTCCATTGGTACTAAACGTTTGTTTTACCAATTAGGAATGCACTTTGTAAAAATGTTCCGTCGAACGTATATTTTCAATAACAGTAGAAACATTATTCACTCGAAACACGATACTGTGCAATACATGAAGGGAGAGGCATATGTGGAAGTGTTTTGTCAGTGAGGGGTTCAGCCTGGTGGTGGGGGTCCAGCCTGGTGGGGGGGTGGATCCAGCCTGGTGGGGGGGTGGATCCAGCCTGGTGGGGGGGTAGATCCAGCCTGGTGGGGGGGGGATCCAGCCTGGTGGGGGGTGGATCCAGCCTGGTGGGGGGGGGATCTAGCCTGGTGGGGGGTGGATCCAGCCTGGTGAGGTAAGGGTCTGCTTGGCGCGCGGTGGTGGTGGTTGTGGGGGGGGGGCAGGGTGGTAGCGTGGGAGCCCGTCCTAGAGTCCTCTGTTAATTGTCACAAACGGACAAGTGAACTCTGACCTTCCAGAGAAGTACCTGTACTAATCCTCCAAACTAACTGATTCCAGATCCCTTCCAGCAGCACTCCTGGACGCTGAATGTGAATACGTAATCCTGGGGAAGGCGGTCGCTTCACGCAATCCTTAATTTTAACACGTCTCTCGTACATTTTATTACGGAATCGACCAATCCGTTAATGCGACGTAATTGCAACAAATAAAGCATCGTAATACAGTTTCTCTGCATCTTGGAGGAGAGAGGGGGGGGGGGGGGTCCGTGAGAGGGGGGTTGCCCCTGTTGCAGGCAGGAGGAGGGAGGGGGAGGTTGCCCCAGTGGGATGGGGGGGGGGTTGCCGCAAGGCAGGCTGGAAGGAGGGAGGGGGAGGTCCCACGACGTGGTCCTGTGGAACCTGTACTGTCGGGTCCTGTAGGAGGTAAACCTTGACAGCCTGGAGGGAAAAATACTAATTTTAGGTTTGTCACAAATGTTAACATTTATTACAATCGTTATGCAGATATATTTTACGTAACTGGAGAAGTAACAATAATTGTAATCTTAATTATGAAATGTATGGCACTTTCACTCGTAAATTGTCTACAAGGTGCCGCTGGTAGTGTTAAGCGACTTCTCAAGCTAAACCCACGTTCGGAGTCAAGTAAATAGTCTTCCCGGCTCGGTGCCTTTTGATGATAATTTACCCTGAAAGTAGATAATATAAACTTTAGAAAAAGTCGATGTGACTCAAAAAGGTGGTAAATGCTATAGTTAGTATGAACGCAGGCGGAGAGAACTATAAATTAACTTAAATACTATAGAACAGACGCGAGCCTGACGTAGTGGGAGATCAAATAATAACCTAACAACTTGGGAAGGTAGAAATAGCCTAAGCTACTCTATCCCTATGAGAAGTATTTTATTGTCTCGATAAACGTTCATGATCAAGGTAACACAATAGTCAATAGGGGTATATATATATACAGGAAGGTATACTCGTATCGGTGAGTATACTTTAGTCTTGGATTATGTTCAGGACTAAAATATACATTGCTGGTTAGCCAGTAAGCTATTTTCGTGGATATAATAACCCGAGAGAGATTGATCACATTAACTCCAAGACGGGACCCATAGTGTCACATACGTAGTGTGTGTGTTTTCAAAGTTTACGAATGTATGCACAGTTTACTGTTGATCTGAACTATTGTTTACATCTAAGGTTTACCTTCTGGTTGGTGATCGAGCTATTGTGGCGGTCTTAATAACCCTCCAAAGATCGATAGTTCTGCTCACCACCAACCAAGTAGTGTCTTGACATTTCTACACGGCCGGACTAGAATAGAATAGAATAGGCTAGGGTGAGGTGGGTAATATGTTGGGATTGGGTGGGTAGGAGTGGGGGGAGGGGGCAATACAGCTAACAGTTGGTAACGAGAATTGTTGGCCAGAGACTTGTTACTATTGCCTTAATCCTTTTTGTAATCAACGATAGGAGTGCCACTGGTGTAAGCTTGGAACACGGTATAATGTGGATCAGAAGAGAGGAGTGCCCATGTAGTAAGCTTGAAATACACCATTTTGAGCGGTCAGCCAGTGTCGTAAGGTCAGGACACGGCACGAGAATAGACTCATCAAAACGGGGAATAACGTCAGACAGCAACAATTAGACAATTTGGGCGGTCGTCTGAACTCTGAGCGACTGGCTCGTTGAGGGAGTTAGTACGGCAATCATTCGTCCATTACCAGATAGCCACAACTGACCGTTATATGCCGGGGGTAGTTGGGCGATTGTCTGTGTGTCGTTAGTCTTGGGACTAGTGGTTTCATCGGTGTCGTGAGGAGCAGGAATTATATGATCCGGATTGTTGATTGTTGGTCTGGTGGCGCTGTATTCTCTTGCCTAAGTGTGTGTCGCTCGTTTTCCTGTTGCGAGGCTAATGCTTCAAATAAACGTATCGACAACCAGGAGAAATATCCAGGAATGTGTGGAACAGCTTCTCGTGTGAGAATGTTTGACTAATAATTCTGGCTAGTATCAGAATGTTTAAGAGTCGTTTGGGAAGGGTTGGGGTCTGAACATGTATTCATCGGAGCTTAAAGTGAAACAGATTTTCATGTGAGAGCAATAAGACTAGAAGAAAAATTCACAACTTTATAACAAAAAGTGATTACAGTTAAAACAATGAACTGTTACTGATACTGATACTTAACACTGAAAACACTCGTATACAAATGTCGGAGGAATAACGCGATAAATAAAATTGAACTTTAATTTAGTTGTTACAAAATTACTATATGTAGCCTATTCTAGTTGTTTATTTCTGGTGTATATAACCGGCCAAAGAATGAGTTTAAAACTGTAGTGTATTCCATTTAAGAACAAAAAATCCCTCTCTTTGGTCTATGTAAATTGTATAAGTATACGAACGTTAAGATACCTTTCACACTTCATATATTTTATATTCAGATTAAAATACTTCCAGATGTGCTGTAGTCTCGTATATAGCAGTCCATCCTCCTGGTTAGATAGTACTTACAGTAACGATGGTCCAAAATGGACAATTAGGAAATAGAATTTGGTACTATTGATTTTGGACACGCAGGAAAAGATTTCGTGGCTAATAAAACCTAATCTAACCATCCTCGGGCTAATATACGCAATCTGAGGCCTAATGTAGTACATATGTGGTATACTAGGCCTAGGAATAGTTTTTTTGTTTTTAGCTTTTATTTTCGGAACTCTTATAAATTGAATAGTTCCAAATTTTACTAAATGGTCAATACGTCAATATATGTATGATGGGCCACATTATTACAAAAAGAAAAGGGTTGTAGTGTTAGAAATAAAAAAAAATTGATGATGCAGTTTGTTAGACAAATATAACCAGAATTTGACATTTTGTAGCTTTAGGTCGTCCAGCGCCCACGCTAGGTTACTGTTCTTGCATCCCGTGCTCGCGAGGGCTTCCAACGTAAAGAAACTGTCGTACTAGAGTGCTTTAGCCTAACCTACCAGAGGACTCTTGAACAGAAAACGGATCATTGTCAATTTCGCGAGGCGCCAAGATCAAAATGCGACGTGCTATTAGGAGGACGGTTAGTAGAACTGCAGATTTGGGCACTGGTGTGTGCTTTGCGGGGTGCTTGTCGCCTGTGCGTGCTTGGCTCCAGGGTGTGTGCGCGCGTGGCATAGGCTCCAGGGTGTGTGTGTGCGTGGCATAGGTTCCCGGGTGTGCCTATTGACAGTACCAGCTTGTCTGACACATGGTGTGCTTGATACTAACTCTACTCCTCCAGAGGCTGGCATGCAGTGGGCCGAGGCGTTGTAGCCTCTTTCACAAGAGGTGAAGCGAGGAACAATTTTAATGCAATGACCGCTGACGGCGGGCGCCGCCAGGCTCAAAACACCCTAGTCATTTCCGGCTCGCTTCCTTGCCTCTCCTGTTGACGCCAGATTTCGTTTGGTTTAAAGATGAAGCCAGATAGGCTGATTTTTTTTTCTGTTTCTGTTAGATCTGAATTAGTTTGACATTTTTTAGAGTTCGTTGTACGCGTTTACGCCTAAATTTTTGGGTTTTAATTGTTGTTGTATCTAAACTTTGTGTTAGGGTTTCTTTAACGTGTTTTTTTTTAATAAATTTCCATATTTTTTTTCCTATCGATCTGTCTCTTTGCTGTCAGTTTTTCAGCCTCTTTAACTTTCTTTACATCAATAGTTTTTTGTTTAAATATTATATCCATATCTTTGTTTCAACCTCCCCTCCTCTCTCTTTTCTCTCTCCTCTCTCTTCTCTCACCTATGAATTTAACCCATTTCTATACGGAGTGACTATTTTTATTTGCTTCCTGCCGGAGGAAAGTTTTAAACAAATAGTCGATAATGGATTATTTTTAATCCAATAACAAGGGACCAGAGTACCCCTTACAGCCTGTCTATATGAAAGAGAATGTCAGTTGGTTTGCCCAAGGTCTGCGGCAGACACAGGGGCCAGATTCACGAAGCAGTTACGCAAGCACTTACGGACCTGTACATCTTTTCTCAATCTTTGGCGGCTTTGTTTACAATTATTAAATATTAATGAGCTCGAAGCACCAGAGGCTGTGTATAACAATACAACAGTTGGTTTGGGAAGTTTTCATGCTTTAAACTGTTTAATAATGTAACCAAGCCGTCAAAGATTGAGGAAGATGTACACGTTCGTAAGTACTTGTGTAACTGCTTCGTGAATCGGCCCCCCTGCGGCCTCGCCCAACTTCATTCACCACATGCAGATGTGGGGCATGGATTATCCTATAGGCAAATCGGGGTCGCTCTGGTGCTACACCTTTAGAAATATCGTCACCAACCCCGTCCCCCTCCCCGTCGATTATCTGAAGTCTGACAATTGATAGTGATTTCATCTTATGATTGAAATCATTGGTTTCATTTTATTTGATCACTGAAACATAAAATTTCTGTTTGAGTGAAACTGCCTCCCTCCCTCCCTCCTCCTCCCTCCCATGTCAGACAAAATGAAGAAAGATAGAAAGGAAGGGGTGAGTTTTTTGGAAGAGAGAGAGAGAGAGAGGGGGGGGGGATAATGTTAAGAGGAGAGGAGGGACGAGGGCGAGGGGTGATAGGAAATTGGGGATGTTGAGGGTGAGGAAGGGTAGAGGGTGGGAGAGAAAATTGAAAGTGGATAGAAGGGAAAGGTGGAATAGGTAGAGAGATAAGAGAGGGGCCGGGGAATATTGGAGATGATGAAATGAGGGTGGGAGGGGAAGAGATTTGGGGCTGGTACGCCCAGTATGATGTATAGTCAGTTTGAAAATGTAACCCGATGACACCCTGCTACTCTTGTGAGTCCTTTTAATGATCCATTATATATAATTCACTAATTAATGAGGTATTGTCATACTTTTCTAATTATCATTATTTAAATGTAATTATATTTTGCTAATTATATATAATGGCTCTAAGAACTATACTTAGTTAAAGCTATCACTTCTCCGTTTAATTGGCTTAAATGGAGCGTAAGGAAGAGGGGAGGTAATGGGACAGGTGAGAGTGCGAAAGTAATGGACGGGANCTAACTTTCAACATTCTCGCCTACTTCACCTCATCATGCTCTCCAGCGCCATTCTGTGAGCGACATGGTGGTGGGATGCGTGCTTAGCGGCAACTTGGTCAGTGTCACCTGCTAGCTTGGAGGAGTGAAGGATTATCTTGGCAGATATTGCATCCCTCGTGTGTGTGTGGTGTGTGTGTGTGTGTGTGTGTGTGTGTGTCGGTTAAGTACCTTCAGCTCTTTCATCCCACCTCTCTTCTTTTTATCGACTGATGTACAGGTTCATAAACCTATTGGTCTCTCATTCTGCATTTGAAACTGTGTATGAAGTCTGCCTCTACCACATCACTTTCTGGCGAATTAGATTTGTTCACAACTGTTACTGTCGAAATTTATAATGTATCTGGCTCTTCTGGATACTTGATTTCCACCCGTGTCTGTAAATTTCCACCCATGTTAAATACTGTTCTTTCCGGGGGGACCAATCAGTACTCCCACAGTGAAGTACTGGACACTCGATGGCATCACCAACGCGACATCTGTCGTTATCTTAGAAGACGGCAATGGTGCTACACTCATCTTCTAGAGTGAAGAAGATAATTTCAGAATTTATTTCAATTTGCAATCAGGCCCGCATTGCAAGATGCTATTTATTCTCTTGCTATTTCCTCCAAGGCGTTTTCAGACTGAGAGGACCGTCGTTGTCTGTCGTGTAAGTTCTAGGAGTGCAGAGAAGGCTACCACCGAGATTGTAGAGAGCCTCATCAACTTAAACCCGAACCTCGACTACTGTTTCGACGAAAATGATCGGGAAAAACGACGAGGTGCGCCTATCACTTAAATTAACATTCCAGTCATCACATTTAGCAGCATTTGCTTAATGTGATGACTGGAAGCAATTGGCTTCAATGGTTTTGGCACACCAACAACACAAATGAAGGAGAGGTACTTCTAGCTGCGCTTATATAGTTTTAAATATGATTACTGTACAGGAAGGAAGATGTAGTATATGCTCCTGAGACACCTCTTCTGGGAATGCCAGGCATGTCACCAACGTTACATACCATGTGCAGAGGCTGGACTGCAGTTTCACAGAGATGTCCAGTCGAAAATGACCCGAGGCCTGACCAGACGACTGCTACCTACCGATCACAGACGACTACATCCAACCAACTGTGTTCCCAGCTTTACCAAGACAAACTGCTACCACACTGCAGCAGCCTAATACCCGGGGAGGTCCCAGGTATTAGGCTGCCCTCCCGACTCGGCCTCCACCCATCACAGACGACACAAAAGTTAAAGCTTTACTCGCCATCGCCGACATGCCCCCTGCCTCAGAAACCAAGATTCAAAGACCAGTGATATCGACGGTCAAGACCAAGGGCGTATAATGAGAAGAATGAACACTTATGTATGTAGACCTACGAAGAAAGAACAAGAATGATAGTATTCTACACAATCGTCCTGTGGGGAAATCTACCTGTGATTTGATTAATAATTCAAGAGATTGTATTTAATTATATTTACTACACGAGTGCAGACTGTATTTTTTATAATTTATTATCACCAGTAAACTTCCCTTCACCCATTCTTTTTTTTTTGGGGGGGGTTATAATTTAGTTTATCACACCATAATGAAACGGTTGATATAAATTTATGTACTAAATTGTAATTACATAGTAGTACTAATTATTTATTTATTTATATACAAGAAGGTACATTGGGTTTGTGAGAATACATAGCAAGGTATTTACAGTCTTATAAAGCGACTAGTACGCGCAGCGTTTCGGGCAGGTCCTTAATCAAACAGATAATTTTAAGTAGGTAAATTGTAGCAGAAGACGTGTATTAATGGCGTCCACTGGTCCCCGGGTGTATCAGCTCAACTGATAGTTCATGCGGTCACAATTTACCGGCTAAAAAGTTATACCATAAACACTGACGATAACGTGTAAAGCACAGGCGTTTCACGTGAAATATAGGTAATTATTAATGATTAAACCTTACTCTATCAGGTGGCGTTTTCCTGCATCGTAACAATTTAGTCCCAGATACATATTAATGGTCAAAAATTTTGCACTATTAGAAAAAACCGAACACTTCCCTTTCCTTAGTTCTGTCGAGTCTTGGCAACAAATAGTGACTAATGTAAGTCACGCTGCTTTTTTTGGGGACTTACTGGAGTAATGTTCTGCGTTGTGGAAAGCATGCTGTCACGGCTCTAGTTCGTCCACCACCCACCATGATGCTTCTCTCCTCTTACTGCCTCTGCGTCATACTTTACTTTTCTTTTTCATTGGGATTAGGAAGGAGGAATGAGTTTAATGTCAAGTCTTTATTGACTATATATTTCGGTAGATTCATTTTATTTTGGTTTCAGTCCTGAGACTAATGGTTTTAGTGTAATATTGGCTAAAATGATTTGTGACGAAATTCAAACGACGCGGCAAAAATATCCTAGTTTTCTGGAAAAAAAATGTAACGAATGCTATATTTTTTATGACTGTGTTTAATTATAGTGGAATTAACATAACCAGCGGCAATTTATTTGTTACATTAACAATTTATGGGTGATGTGGAAGTTTTTTCCTCCCCTCATACGTGCCTTCAGAACCAGCGATAAATCAGTCAAGGAGCTGGGTCGAACCCTGGGTTTTTTCTCCTCCTACGTGACTCCTTTCCTCAAGCTACTATTCAACTCTACCCACTTTCAGCTCACCCAATGGCTATATTTAAGTTCACGTTTCAATTTCTATCATTTTGCGGGAATTTCGTGCGTGCTAATCATGCCAACGCAAACTTTTCTTGCCTTGAAGTGAGAGTTGTAACTCATCACTAGTTGTAACTTAAATGAGGACACTAAATTAATTACTACAGTGACAATAAGAAATAAATGACTGGTATAAATAGAAAATTGTCCAGCATGGCTTATTAGTGGCAGTCATGCCTGCCACTGTAGCATTTTAAAAGCACTACAATCACATTCTGTGGTTGTTCAATAAATCACTGCATTATATGTTTAACAGATCTCTAACCCTGTCCATGGAGGACAGAAGAAAATGTATATATGCTGGTTAGCATTGTAAATGTGTGGCCACGTCTGTGGTAGAAAATAATAATAATAATAAACTGTTCTCAACATTTTGCCCATAGTGCGCATACGAGCCGAAAGCGACGTTATTTTTAAGAGGACGGGTTGGCCACACGCCTCGTTATCGCAAACATTTTCTTATCTTGCATTTGGTAACTTACATATTGGTAACATAACTCCTTAGAACTGGGTACTCCTTAGAAAAGATTATGCAAATTACACACTACATGTCGATTACGTTAATAACTATACTCGTATACTCTCTCTAAGCCTAGCTAGATATGCATATCCTATTATACATAAATTACTGAATTCTAGTTTGCAAATTATCATTGGAAGCATTAAATATAATGTGAAAAGTATTACACGTAAAGTAATATTAAAGCCGCGACAAATTGGCACACAGCTTTCCCTTGTTTTCACAATATCCACATTTACAGATGGAAGACGATTAATGGTTAACAACATTTCATCTTAATGCTGATGTTCCACTTGGGATGGTTGTAGTGGAGAACGATGAGCTGGTTTATCAAAAGCTTTTGATATGCCATGTCCACGATGTTGCAGGTTTCTTAGAGCGTGGCATTTGCGATGAGCACATACACCAGAGCTAAGATTCACCAGGCACTGAGTGTCCTTTACGAAACCTGTTCATCTTTCCTCAATCATGGGTGTTTAATTTACATTTATTAAGCGGTTTGAGATCCGAAGCGCTACGAGGATGTCTATAGCGAAAATAACATTAGGTTGTGAAGTTTCAGAGCTCTTAAATTGTTTAATAAATGCAATCTTAGTAGCCATGATGGAAACAAGATGTAGATGTTTCATGAGTGGGCGGTTAAGTGTTTGATGAACCATCAAGGCCCAGGGCAATGGATGGGTGTGGTTCTGCTGTGATTTCTGAAGCTATATTGGTTTCTCCTCCGCCTTGTTCTCGCCCCGCTGCCTCCCTCCCCATCTTCACTTCCGCCTCTCTTGTCTTCCCGAGTCCTCTGGAAAAGTTGGCAACAGTTGCCAAGTTGCTGGCGTGCTCGGCCCGCCAGTGTTGCCAGCGTAGAGGGGTGACTGACCTAGACAGTCTGTCCATACCAAGCATTTCTCACATTGTGAATTCGGGAGAATATTTTGTTTAAAAAAAAAGAACTTTTCGTTTCTCGTGGATGTAAGAGAACACTTTCACGTTCTCTCGCTCGCTTTCTATTGTTCTCTCTTGTTAATCTTTCTCATATTCTAATGTTATTTCGAAGAATAATCAGGGCTTACTTGGCTACAAAACATGCTACGTTTTTATTCCCACGTCAAGGAGAAATGTTAGGCATTTGTCATCAGCTTTCCCGCTTACTGGGAATGACTATAAATTTCCCAGGGGTCCCTCGGAGAACATGGCGCACATTTCTGCGTGTCTAGAATGAACATGAACGCAGGTGAAGCCTCGTCCCCCCAACTGCGGGTCGCGATTTCACATTTTTTGAGAAGGTAACAATGATTTTTTTTTCGTGTGCGCTTAAAATGAACGTTGAGTGTTCATCAATATAGTGCTTTCAACGCGAGCTTCAGTTTCTGGGACCCAGTTTTTCAGTTGCGGGTCTCCTTGTACAATGGCTGCCAATCCTGGTGGTGGTCATAGTAACTCGTGACTCTGGGAAGCGCAGATAACTACGGCGTTTTGTTTTGTTTTAAAGATTATTACAACCTTGTAACAATGTTCCATCATTGTAACATCGTAATACTAGTCAAATAAATGTGGTTACGTTGGGCATTTGCTGGGAAACTGTTTAAGAGTTTCCATAGATTTACAATGACAAGATCCTCTGGGATTCTTGCAACGATAAAGCGCTTTCCTCCGTGCCTACGGCTCGTGCGAGACGGATGGACGATGTTAATTCCTGGTGAAAACTTCTCCTTTTCCGGAGATCATTTCTCTCGTATTGTTCAGAAAATATTTCAGATTTTTTGCTAGTACACCTTGTCGATCAAAGAGATTTATCAGGAAAAAAATCCACGCGGAAGCTCATTCCTTCAGAACACGATACAAATGTTATAATTACTTATTCGTTTCATTTATTTATATCAGATATACTAATCATCTTCCTTTGATACCTGCACAAGAGTCTGCCCCTTTTAAAGCGACCAGGGAAATAAATGTTAATAATTATTCACGATTTACTGCTTGAAAAATCTTTATTTTTTATTGCCAATTTTTTCCCCAGGCTAAAACTGGGATCTTATTCCTGGGTGGACGACCCGGGCTTCCTTGGTTCCCCCGGAGCTTGTTAGGACCTGCTTGATGGCTGAGTGGAACACGAGTCCTGTGGGACACGGGGGGGGGGGCAGCGGGGTGGGTGGAAGGAGCAACCAGACCACAACCGTTCATTAAACCTAACAATCACCCGTAAAAGAAAGACACTAACATCAGTCTAAAGGGAACGGTGCCCCCTTCCCCCGTGCCCCATCCCGGGGCTTGTGACAGATCTTCCCTTTTTCACATTATGCTCCAAAGCCCCTGGTGAAAGCCGTTATAGTAGAGGAGAGAGAAAATACAACTTATTAACGTGTAATCGTGCATAAAATCTTGTACATAAACAGAAGAGTGAATAACAAGCGTGTGTTCTCTTGCAGGGGCCTTGACAGCAGCAACAGGAGCAGCAGCAGCACGAGGAGCAGCAACAGCAGGAGCAGCACACGTGCCATGGTGACCGGTGGTGGGAGTATCGGGAGAGTGAGCGGCGGTGTTGGGGCGAGAGCCAGTGTTGGAGGGCGGGTGGTGGTGATGGTGGCGGTGGGGGCGGCCGTGTTGGCGCTGCTATTGCCTGCCGCCGCCGCCATCAACCCCCACTCCACCCTCGAGTGCCACCGACGACAGTACACCTACAAGGTTAGTCCTGGCGTGGCTGAGATACACACGTACACCTACATCTACACACCCGCTGGCGATGAGTCACAATAACGTGGCTGAAGTATGTTGACCAGACCACACACTAGAAGGTGAAGGGACGACGACGTTTCGGTCCGTCCTGGACCATTCTCAAGTCGATTGTGAATGGTCCAGGACGAACCGAAACGTCGTCGTCCCTTCACCTTCTAGTGTGTAGTCTGGTCAATCTACACACCCCAAGCTTACTCAGTTACCACAGCCCCATTAACCATACAAAACACGACTCTTGAAGCAAGAACTAGCTGTGTCAGTTCGAATAGGGATCGAATATGGGGTAACTGCAACAAAAATGCAATTGAACATAATGGACAGTGGAAGTTATGCATGGTGGAACTGTTATTAGAGACGTAGTCAACAGGCGCGGCAAGACTGCAGCTTTGTTTCCGTTGGTAGAGATTCTCCATTTTACTGCCAAGGTTTTTTTTGCTTTCGTTTCCGTCCTTGTGTCCACACGAGCAGGTCCTCCTGGCCTCGCCTCACAAAGACATCACACGCTCACACTACTCAATGGATAACGACTTTAGCAAACACAGCAAGGAAGAACAAATGCCAGTGTGTATGAGAGAGAGAGAGAGAGAGAGAGAGAGAGAGAGAGAGTGTGAGTGTGTGAGTGAGTGAGAGAGTTACTACTCTACTTGCTTGCATCTCCCGCAGGTGCACAAGACTGACGACGACGGTCGGTGTGTGCTGGATTTCATCAACGTAATGAGCTGCTGGGGGCGCTGCGACTCTAACGAGGTGAGTACTGTCTGCTGGTACAGTTACCGGGAGCTCTCTCTCGCCTCGGGTCAGTACTGTCTGTGGTACAGTTACTGGGAGCTCTCTCGCCTCACGGGTCAGTACTGTCTGCTGGTACAGTTACTGGGAGCTCTCTCTCGCCTCACGGGTCAGTACTGTCTGCTGGTACAGTTACTGGGAGCTCTCTCGCCTCACGGGTCAGTACTGTCTGCTGGTACAGTTACTGGGAGCTCTCTCTCGCCTCACGGGTCAGTACTGTCTGCTGGTACAGTTACCGGGAGCCCTCTCTCGCCTCACGGGTCAGTACTGTCTGCTGGTACAGTTACTGGGAGCTCTCTCTCGCCTCACGGGTCAGTACTGTCTGCTGGTACAGTTACTGGGAGCTCTCTCTCGCCTCACGGGTCAGTACTGTCTGCTGGTACAGTTACCGGGAGCCCTCTCTCGCCTCACGGGTCAGTACTGTCTGCTGGTACAGTTACTGGGAGCTCTCTCTCGCTCACGGGTCAGTACTGTCTGCTGGTACAGTTACTGGGAGCTCTCTCTCGCCTCACGGGTCAGTACTGTCTGCTGGTACAGTTACCGGGAGCTCTCTCTCGCCTCACGGGTCAGTACTGTTTCCTGGGAAACTTGCATGAAACCTTTGTGACGAAGATTATTTCGAATGTTCGTCTTTGGGAATTATCGTTCATAATCCAATGACCTGTTGGAATGGTACTATTTCGCGATGCTTTGTGGGTCGATGGTGTTGGCGACGTGGGAGGTGGCTACAGGTGGTGCTGGCGACGTGGGAGGTGGCTACAGGTGGTGCTGGCGACGTGGGAGGTGGCTACAGGTGGTGCTGGCGACGTGGGAGGTGGCTACAGGTGGTGCTCGCGACGTGGGAGGTGGCTACAGGTGGTGCTGGCGACGTGCAAGGTGGCTACAGGTGGTGCTGGCGACGTGCAAGGTGGCTACAGGTGGTGCTGGCGACGTGCAAGGTGGCTACAGGTGGTGCTGGCGACGTGGGAGGGGGCTACAGGTGGTGCTGGCGACGTGGGAGGGGGCTACAGGTGGTGCTGGCGACGTGGGAGGGGGCTACAGGTGGTGTTGGCGACGTAGAGATGGCTACAGATGGTGCTGGCGACGTGGGAGGTGGTTACAGATGGCGGTGTGGGAGGTGCCAACAGAGTGTGCTGGCGACGGATTAAGTCATTACAAATGTCACACTCACACACACACACCTTTGCTTACGACATGGCGCGTAAATAAAATATGGCTGGCTATATCCGTAGACTTATCTAACCATACTGAATATCCCAATCCTGAGCCCTTCCAGTGTGAAACGTAAGTGGTCAAAAACTGGACCATCGTCTCGTGCACTACATTATTGAATGACCAGGCATTGCAACCTTCACCTTCTTGTAAAATGTACCTGGGGCGTTACAATTACTTCATACACTCTCGTGTTCCTTAGGATATCCTCGTAATGCAGCCTGAGTTTGCTCAGTCCAGGCTACTGATCACATGGCCCAGCGTGATGGACCGTCCTGCGAGATTGAGATTTTAGGATCACGTAGCTAACTCTTGACACAAACTATGTAATGTGTTTAGGTAGTCTAGGGTAGCTGCGTCTATGACCATGGGCTTTAGTATGATGGTAAACAAAGTAATATATTTGGCAGCNTCCTCTCAACCCTCACTGCCCCAGAATTCCAATCACTCTCACACCCCTTCATTTCCCCTTCAGTCCCCTCACTCTCCTACCTCACCTCCCTCACTCGATCCTCATCCCCTAGTTGTGTCTGAGCACAATTACATCACATTGCCCGTACTAAAAGAATTGGCAAGGATTGTATGCACAGTTACAGCGCCTCTGCTGTGCTAGGGAAGTCCACTACGGGCTCACCATAGCCCGTGCTACTTTGGAACTTTTGTTCCGAGTAGCTGAATCTAAAACAACAATAATAGCTATTTGTATAGCTGCTTTAATCAAAGACGTGAAGTTGGGAGGACGTCTTATACACCTCCCAGGACAAAGCCACTCTAGATGGCAATGGCATCGATACAATGACGTCTCCTCGTATAAAAGTTGTCTATTACTCGCTTAGTCTTCTCAATCTAACGACTGTCTATTCTCAGATTCGGCGTCTTTACGCGCGAACGTCCTGTCTAATTTTTAGATTAGACGTCACCTTGGCAGTTTTTAATTGTAACCTCTGCACAGTTTACTCTGCTGCACTCTGTGTAGGGTTGAGACAATCATTGGCTCAACCCGGCTTAGACAGCGGTGACTTGTAATTAGGGAATTAGCGTACAGACAGTCGTGTTGGGGTGGGGGGGGGGGGAAGGGGGTGAGATCTGCATATAGGCCACCTGTTTACGGTAGGGGCGTGCCCGCAGAAAATCTGACAAAATTACTTTGTTGTTTATTAATACAATGATCATGTAGTTGTGTTGACAAGGGTGCCTATAACTACTGCGCATACACGAGACGTGGAAAGGGAGAGGGAGCAAAAGACAGGTATACAAAGGTATACTGTTTATACCATTCAAACAGGTTTACTGTTCAAATGAATGTATACTGCCTCAGGTACTACTCAACCGAGGTATACTACCTCTGACGTATACGGTTTCAAAGGTAACTTCTGAAACATCTAACACAGCTTATCCCTCCCACACGTAAACTCCCTATTAAAGGTGGGAAGAGGCGTAACCCCTTCTTCCTCCTCCTTCGTGTCAACTCTCTGTTCATCACACCAAAACCCAAGTTAGGGCGCGGGGCGTCGACCATAAGGCAGCCCTCAGCGTGTCCCATCTCAAATAATCTTATAAAATCCTTTAAATAGTTTATGTAGGGGGAAACCCGAGCTAAAATGACGTCAGAGGCGTCAAGGAAATTCCCTCGGGCTAATCAGCTGCTCAAGGGGGGAGACGGTATGAAAGATCATGTCTCCGCTACCTTTTGTGTCTTGTCCTCCCTTTTTACACTCCTAATAAAGCATACCCTTTTTCTATCTCCTTCTCTTTTATTTACCTCTTTCTCCCGTCATGATCCCATTGTTATTTTCGCTAATTGTCTCATTCCCTTGTTTCATATTCTTCTTTCCCCTAATTCTCCCTCTTTCTCGAGTCTCCTTATTGTTCGTTGTCCCTTTCCTTCATTTGTCTAAAATTAGTTTACCGTTTTCTTGGTGCTCAGAGTGGTTTAACTTGTTGATGTTAAAGATTCGCTACCTGAAACAAAACGTTCCAGATAACACGGGCTATGGTGAGCCCATAGTGCCTTTTTAGGTTTAACTTCCCAGCCTACAGACACGATTAACTAAATAAAAAGGACATATATTTCAGATGATTATTTCCTTTTCCAAGTTACGTGGATAGTATTTACGTCTTAATCACACTTCAACTCCTTGACGATTGGTATGCAACTTGGCCAACCACTGTAGATTACAAGACAAACTCCGTGTACTCGTATTTTCTTTAAATTTACATAGTTCTACATATATTTGTATGTTATATGAAAATATATGTAAAGGGGGGTGGGGTTGTGGTAGCGAGTCCAGCCCGGGAGGTGCAATCTAATTACGCAATAGCCTAGCCACTTGTTAATTTTACATGCGGCTTGCTATTAATAGTTACTCGCTTCCTATTTGCATACAGCATGTCACCTTGGCAACATCTCTAATTATTCATACTCCAGTATGCAAATCAAGCGACTTTAAATTCAGATTTGACTGGGCTAATCCTAACAAAAGCCTACTCGACAAACATATTTCGGGCGCTGTTGCCTACTGCACATTTGCAAGATGTGTTTCCCATGCTGATGGTGGACTTTGATGGGGTGAGAGACCCCTCTACTGTCCCCCCCAGTGGTCATGTTGCTGGATGTCCAGGCCTGAGGAATGTATACTAACCATCTGCATTTGAGGCAACTGGCATTTGAAATTTCTGACTAGTCTCTGATAAGACATGTATATATAATAAAATAAAGAATTTCGCAGACCAAATTTTTTGGCGTTGGCAGAATACGTTGGTAGGCTACGTTTGGAGAATGACACAACCTGTCTTCAAAAAGGGTGTAGATCATTTGTGTGGATGAGGACCCATGGAGCGGCATTCCAGAAGGGGGCGAATGACATTATTTTTGACATTGTGTATTTTAAACGATTCTATATATGCTCACCCTTATCCTCATACAGCTTGACAGCATCCTCACCCTATAGTATGATAGCACCTCATACAGTCTTCAAAGGCTGTATGTATTTACTATTTACCTTATATGATAAAGATAAGGGAAATATACAAAATAAGAATATACTGTTTATAGTGGCAAGGATATTTTCTGGAGCACGACAGCGGGAACACATTCGAGGCCCCTCGCCACCGACTCATCCTCTTATACGCCCTGAATTCGCACTTAAGAAGTCAAACATGAGACTTCTACACTTCATGTTTATACGACGTCGCAAAGTGTTTCCGTTGCTGGTGTTTGATGTGTGTATCGCTGTGATTGGTGCGAGATTCGAGGTATCTCGAGAGACGGAGAGAAGGCTTGCTACTCAATATCTTCAACTCTATCAAGGGCAGCAAGAGCACCAGGAGAGTTGGGTCTGGCCTACCTTTGAGGGAAGATTTTGGCCTTAAGACATCTTGCAATACTTGTATAAAACTGTGAATTGGTAGATATTAGCCAAGGAAAGTCAGTGTTTGTACTCCAGGGTAAGAAGCCGTCTATAGCTGGTGAGTATTTGTAGATCCAAATATTCTGGCAAGATGCTCAGTGGAGCGGGATAGCAGGTTATGTCTGTTGCTTCAAGTGTTGGTGGGGGATGACGCAGGTGTTACTGGCGGGGGGGGGGGGGAAAGGGTGGTGGTGGTAGGTGTTTGTGGTGCAGTCAGGTCAGGGCCAGCAAGCGGCCAGCAGTAGGGGCCCCTCCGGCCGTTCGCAGGAGGGCCCCCAGCCAGAGTCCTGGGTCCAGATTCACGAAAGCACTTACTCCAGCACTTACGAACCTGTCCATCTTTTCTCAATCTTTGGCGGCTTTGTTTCCAATTATTAAACAGTTAATGAGCTCCGAAGCACCAGGAGGCTGTTTATAACAATAACAGTTGATTGGCAAGTTTATATGCTTGTAAACTGTTTAATAAATGTAACCAAAGCCGTTAAAGATTGAGGAAAGATGTACACGTTCGTAAGTGCTTTCGTGAATCTGGTCCCTGGATCTGACAGTCGTGTGTCGAGGGAGAAAACAACCTTAAAACAACGGACTGTCTAGCCGGGCATTCCTGTATTTTGCATACTTTTTTCAACATTGCGAAGATAACAATTATTTCGTGCTGGAACACTAGCCCATCCTCCTGTTTGGGGAGTACTTAAAGTAGCGATGTGGACCTTCGTACATATATTGACGAAATGGGCAGTTAGAAAAGTTGAATTTGGTACTATTGAATTCGGGCAAACTGGAAAGGGGTTTTGTATTTGTTGCTAATGAAGCCTATCCTAATCATCCCAGGCCCAATGCACGCTATCTGAGGCCTAATACAGTACATACATGCTATACTAGGCCTAGGAATATTAGTTTGGGGTTTTAGATTTATTTTTCCGGGTCATAAGGTAAATAGTACCAAATTCTATTATCTAATTGCCTATGTATGATGGTTCACAGTTACTGAGAGTACCATCTTAACAAGAGGACGTTTTTTAGAAAACATACATACCTCCCTGGGCCTTTTCTAAAGTCAGAGAAGGTTCATTGGCGCGAGAAACTATGAAAGATGTGAAATCCTCAAGACATACTACGTTATATGTACTTGTACGAATTCACGAAGGTTTCTTTCCGGGGAAGATGAAGATGAACACCAGGAGAGAAAGAGAGAGCAAGCGAGAGAGAGAGAAAACGCTGGAAGCCTTTCTCTTAATTTCTTCATTACCGGGTAAGTCATGAACTGTTAGACGAGTTATGAATATTAATGATCACGAGAACCAGCTCCCAAACCCACAATGGTGTGGTAGCGAGGAGGACCCCAGGGGGGGGAGGGAGGTGTACTCGTCTATGGTGGTGCTTTGGTTCTCTGGTTCCGCCTTGTTATATCACGCCAGTGTCGGTTAATGTTCGTTAATGATAATTAATTTATATATATAATGTATATATATTTATATATAATATATATATAAATATATCTATATATATATATATATATATATATATATATATATATATATATATAATATATATATAATGGTTTCACGCGTCGGTGTCTAGGGTAATAATCACTGTCTAATATATAACATCAAAACGTTTATGGGGGAACAAAAGCAACTACACGTAAATTACAATCAAATAAGGATAGACCCCAAGATCTTATTATAAGCTCAATATCACTAATGACACACTTTTAATATGAGTATGTGGGGTGTTATCTCACCAGATCAATTAAGCAACCTACTGAACAATAACAGATTAACATGCAGACTTGTCTCTAAATCTCCCAAACATATGTCAGACCAACTGCATCAACTGCAACTCCACAGCTATGATTGATTCCCTCGCTTACAAGCGACGCTTCTACACAGTACCACCAAAACATAACAAAAAACTTCTCTCTGACACTAGTATAAACTTATCTAATCTCTCTAAAACAAGTCTGAACGTAAAGATGTATTAATGTACGTTATATCTTGAGAGGATTTCGAGGCTTTTAGAAACTTGTGTAAGGAATCATTCAAACCTTGTATACCACTTACATCAGACCAATCCTGGAGTATACAGCTCCTTTCTGGTATGGACATCCAACAAAAGACAGTCAGAGAAGATGCAGAAGTATGCCACCAGACTAGTCCCAGAACTGAGAGGCTACGGGAACTAAATCTCACGTTCCTGGAAAACAGAACTTAAAAGATATAATCACCACCTACAAAATTCTCGGAGGAATTGACAGGGTGGACAAATGCAAACTATTTTGCATGGGTGGAACACAAACAAGGCTGATGGGGACAAAGGTGGAAACTTGAGTATCCAAATGAGCCACAGAAACATTAAGAGAATTGTTCAGCGTCAGAGTAGTTGACAAATAGATTGCATTAGGCAGTGATGTGGTGGAGGCTGACTCCATACACAGTTTTAAATGTAGGCATGATAGACTCAATAGGCCCAGGAACTTGTAAAATAGTTGATTGACAGTTGAGAGGCGGGACCAAAGAACCAAATTAAACCTCCGCAAGCTCAACTAGGCGAGTACACGTACCCGGCGATATACATTACATAATTCATAATGATACAGAACACGGATTGCAATTACACGTTTTAATTAAATTATATTATATTTCGGTGATCGGCATTTAGGGTTAGAATATATTTCCTCCTTTTTTCCTTTGTGTATAATTACCAACTTGCAAAACGTTACCTGCATGTTGTTATTATCTCGTATCTAATTAAGGTAATTAGAATGCAATATTGTATGCAAATTAATGTGTCTCCCTGCTGTGTTGCCAGATTATGTTCCTTATGTAATTATCATAATTTTACAGAGTTTATGTATGCGATATTGTTAGTAAATTTGTGTGTGTGCAGTTTTATTATTGCAGATATAGTTAAACACGACGATAGTTCTTAATTGTTAGTTGTCTTTATATTCTCCAGTTTGTCATGAGTTTACCATTTAGACACACACACACACACACACACACACACACACACACACACACACACACACACACACACACACACACACACGCACGCACGCAACGTATATATTTGAATCGTCCAAAAGCCGGGCAAGAAAGAGGCAAGGAAGGTGACTGGAACTGGCAATGGGAGAGGAAGCTGGCAAGTTAAGAGATAAGGACACGCGTAGAGACTTGAGAAGGGACTTAATGCCTCAAGTTACCCAAGTTTGTGGGTGTAGTCAGGCTGCGGTATATAAAGTTAAGGCTGATTGGCAAGTTACCTTTAAGTCCGGGGTCCACTTGTCACATTGAGAGGGGGGGGGGAGGTGACGGTCGAGGGGGAATGGGGGAGGGTGATGGAGGCGGGGAATGGTGGGGGGGGGGAGGGGCGGGGAATGGTGGGGGGGGGGAGGGGCGGGGAATGGTGGGGAGGGGGGAGGGGCGGGGAATGGTCGGGGAGGAAAGGAAGGTCTCCGCTTGATAACGCTTGTCAACATTTATCTCTGGGAGGAAAGTTTTGCGAGAAGCAGTGTGTGGTGTTTGGTGGTAAGGTTGTCAATTGAAACGGAACAGCGTAAACAATGCATGTTAAATGTACATTGTATAATATATATATATATATATATATATATATATATATATATATATATATATATATTATATATATATATATATATATATATATATATATATATGTGTCCATCGACAAATTTTGTTGTATAAATAGGTCTTTAAGCGCAGAGATTCCTCTGAGATTCCTACCTCTGTTCTTAACCACTTGGGCTGGACGGTAGAGCGACGGTCTCGCTTCATGCAGGTCGACGTTCAATCCCCCGACCGTCCAAGTGGTTGGGTACCATTCCTTCCCCCGTCCCATCCCAAATCCTTATTCTGACCCCTTCCAAGTGCTATATAGTCGTGGTGGCTTAGCGCTTTCTCCCAATAGTTCCCTCCCCTTCCCTCCCCCCCCCCTCGCAAGCTCATTAAAGATTAGTCTCTTGCGTGTAGAGTTTCGCCATAAATATACTCGCACAATTTTTGTAACTTCTCCAGTTAATGATTAATATATTCTTCATTAACAATGTTTTTTAAGCTAAATATACGAAGTCGTGTGATTGCGTTCTGGTGCATTGTAAATAATTAATTTCCAAATCATGGGGAACTGACCCTCAGACTTGAGGATACACAATAGTGTAAATACTTATTGTTGACGTGCACGTAAGTTATTGCGATCATTGTGGGAGCACCAGAGAGAAGTCACTGACGTTGTAGCCGTCTGGATCAGGGAGGGAGGGAGGTATCGGGTGGGGGGGGGGTGAAACGCAAAGCCATTGCGACTATAAAGCCCTTGGAAGGGGGTCAGGGTAAGCTCGGGAGACATCTCCTGTCCACGAGGCTAACCATAGCCCGTGCTTCTTGCCCAGCTCCTGTGCCAGGTAAGTTTCGGGCTCACCATAGCCCGTGCTACTTGGAACTTGTTCCGAGTAGCTGAATCTATAACAACAACAGTCAGGGTAAGGATTTGGGATGTTACGGGGAGGGGGGGGGGGTGGAGGAATGGTGCCCAACCACTTGGACGGTCGGAGATCGAAGATGGAAGCGTTTAACACGGGCAGGGCGACAAGGTCACGTGACCCTAGGATGCCCCTGGTATCAGGTCAGCTCAAAACGGATTTATGTGCATTACACCTGAACGTCGTATCTAGCTTCATTAATATCAGGTGAATGGCATCTAAGCAACTCTGTAAGTGATGGCGATTTAATGAATAGTTCTTCAGTCAGCGTGACAACGCCTTACAAGAATGGATTAAAGAGTGCACTAATATTCTGTGGAATATTCAGGACCAAGTGGAAGAGGCATTACTTGAGTTTCCGTTTGTGTTGGTCACGGCCAAGGCAGATAAACGCTAACTTCTAGTTCGACCGCTTATGACAACTTGTTTAAGTTATGTGAATGATTTAAGTTATGTGATTGGGAATGTAACCAATCACCTACCAACAGTCGGACTCACGCTTGTGGTGCGTCGTTGTGAAATGTTTTGCCAGACGATTTTTTTAGGCTATTTTGTTCCTTTATGTAACTTTGTTCATTGACATCTACATTTTTAGTCACCAACATAAATGAGGAATAATTATTACTGCAGAATACCTGATACCGTGATTATTCAAAGTGTTTTTCTATAAACGATCAACGATCGTTAACGCGATCAACAGGTGATGATGAACGTCTTTCGGATGCGAAGATGACCATGACTTCAATATATCAGGTCAAAGGTCGGTGGCTGTGTCAGATGGAGGGTGAGACCAATCTGGGTCACTAAGGTTCGAACACACAAGGAACACGTGTGGATGGGTGCTGCTGGTGGAGGTTGCTCGAGTCTTGCGCGCGGTGCGTTTCCTTTGGGCCTCTATAGTTTGTCTAGTTTCTGCCGCACGGGCCCCTGTGGGGACTTTGGTTTTCCAAGATGGACGGTCCTGAGCATGCGACTCTCACGCATTGATGTCCAGGTCTTTGAGGGTCACCTTGAAGCAGTCCTTGAATAGTTTCTTCTTCCCCCCCCCCCCAACAGAACTCATGCCCTGGCATGAGTCTCCATACAGCAGCTGTTTAGGCTATCGGCCGTCAGGCATTCTGACAACGTGGCCTGCCTATCTGGCTTGAGTTTTCTGTAGGAAGGTGTAGACGCTGGGAATACCGGCCCCCTTCCAGGACCTCTGTGTCTAGGATTTTGTCATGTCACCTAATGTGAAGGTGTCTGCGGAGACAGGTAAAGTGAAAGGGATCGAGCTGTTTGGCGTGTCTGCTGTAGACAGTCACGATCTCTCTGGCGTAGAGAAGGGGGGCGAGTACCGCTGCACTGTAGATCACCGTTGATCGCGTCCCTACCTGTTTTAAGAATGCAACTGATCGTACTTAATAATTTTTCGTACACAAGTGTGGCAATGCAACAAATCCTGGTCGTCAAAAGCTACCCATGCAGACCTGCCGAGAGGATTAAGGATTGATGTGGCTCGCTGAGCTAAAATTTAAGGTCATAGCCTCATTACGCGCGCACAGTATATGTACTTGTGTGTGTCATAGTTCCATGGCCTGACATATCGTATGATTAAGTGTACAGGACTAACAAAGTGTAAGTGTGTGGAACAGGAACGTCACCAAGTGTAACCAACACAGAGTATTAAAAATGTTTGGGACTGAAGGACACAGATAAAAAACAAAAGACTGTTATACCCATTGTTTCGTGTTCTGTCTTGTGTTGATACTTTAAGGCCCTGTTAATATCTCCTTTGTCATGTCCATTCATCCACTGTAAACCTCTATCATGTCACCCCTAACTCTTCGGCTTTGCAGTGAATGCAATTAAGCTTTAATCTTTCTTCGTATGACAGATTTCTAATTTGGGGTATTAACTTTGTCATTATTCCCTGGACACGTTCTAGTGAATTTATATCCATTCTATTGTACGGCGACCAAAACTGAACTGCATAATCTAAATGGGCTTAACCAGAGCAAGATATAGCTGAAGAACAACACCAGGTGTCTTGTTACTAGTGCTTCGATTAATAAATCCCAGTATCCCATTTGCCTTATTGCAAACATTTATGCACCGATTTTTTTTGTTTTTAAATTCTAACTAATCATAACTACCAGATCTGTTTCGCAATCCGACTTCGCAATCTCGACACCATCTAGTTCGTATCTTGTAACTATCATTATTACCTAGCCGCAAAACCTTACATTTGTCAGCATTAAACTGCATCTGCCAATCTTTTGACCATTTTAAAATCTCATTTAGATCGCCTTGAAGTGATAGTAAGTCCCTTTCCGTGTTTATTTCCCTCACGATTTTTGTATCGTCGGCAAATTTGTAAATATTGCTTCTCAGACCTGAATCTAAATCATTTATATACATATTATGAATAACAGGTCCCAGGAGAGAGCCTTGAGGCACCTCACTTACATTTTCCCACTGACTTAACCCCATTTATACTAACTCTTTATTTCCTTGGTATAGCCATGCCCTAATCCAACTTAATATAGCACCACCCAATACCGTGAGCCTCTAACTTTTTAATCACTTTCATGTGGCACTGTATCAAATGCTTTACTAAAGTCAAGGTACACAACATCACAAACCTTACCACTATCAACTGCTTCAACTATGCTGGAATAAAATGATTGCAAATTTGTTAAACATGAACGTCAATTTGTAAAACCATGTTGCGAATCTTTTATTAATTTATATTTTTTTAAAGATGAAGACGAATGGTATTTGCTATTATGGATTCGAGTAACTTTCCCACAACAGACGTTAAGCTAATTGGCCGATAGTTTGATGCAAGTGATCTATCTCCTTTCTTGAAAATTGGTACCACATTAGCAACCTTCCACGACTCTGGCAATCTGCCTGACTCGAATGATTTATTAAATATGATACACAATGGCTCGCAACGCTCCTCTTTGCATTCTTTAAGCACCCTGGCAAACACTTCGTCCGGCCCTGGGGATTTGTTTAATAACATCCTCCCTGGTAACTGTAAACTGGTCAACCTATCCGCTTCCCGCCAACACAGACTTGTTCGTCTGAAGGCCTAATGTTCAGTTCCTCTTTGGTAAACATATAAGATATTTATTAAAAGTACAAGTCATCTCTTCGTCGTTATCAGCTATCTGACCTGTCTCAATTTTTAATGATCCTATCCTTTTCCCTAGTCTTTGTTCGATATAATTGAAAAAAAACTAGGATTTGTCTTTGCTTGCTCTGTAATGCAAACTTCATAGTTTCTTTTTTGCCCCCCCCCCCCTTATCTCGTGTTTAACATTTCTAACCAGTTGGACGAATTCTTGTTCTAAATTGACTTCCCTATTCTTAATCCTTTGTATTCAAGCTCTTCTTTCTACTTATAATGTTCTTCAGATCCTTTGTTATCCATTTCAGGTCATTATTCGATTTATTAAATTTGCATGATATATTACGTTCCTGTGCTTTGCTTAGAATATTTTTAAATGTTATATTTTGAATCCATATCGAAATAGCTTAACATCACCTATCGCTGGGTTCACATCTTCCTCCAAGACCGGCCACCTCAACTCGCAGGACTTTCCAATCTATTTCACCCAAACAATTTTTTAGGCTATCAAAATAAGCTTTTCGAAAATCTGGCACTTTAGCAGCATTTTCTCCTACAAAAACTATTCCATTCTATGCTAAATCTGATTTCTTTGTGAACACTGTTCCCTAGCTCGCTTCCTATTTCGATGTCATTTATTTGCGTGTCCCTGTTAGTTAACACAGGGACTTAACACAGTTAAGTCCAAATTATTATTTCCACGCGTTGGTGTCTTAATGTGTTGCTTAAGGAAACAATCTTCAATTAATTCGAGAAAAGTGCTTCATTATTTCCTGTTCTGTTAAGCCAGTTTATTTCACTAAAATTAGTCACCTATAACAAATACTGCTTGACTTAGATGCTCTAGATATTTCATTTCATAGATGCTTTGCTTCCATTCTAAGTTTGATGGCCTGTATATAACTCCTATTATAAGATTTTAGCTTTTCGTTTAATTCTAGCCAAAGTTTCTGTATGTGGCTCGGTTTTGATTAGCTCTTTGAAACTACATTTCACATTTTTCCTAACATATATGGCTACTCCCCCTCCTCGTCTAATATATCTGTGTGAAACACAGTACTTTAGGTCAGTTTGATATTCAGCTAATAGTTCTGTTTTCTACATTCATCCATGTTTCGGTAAGTGCAATAATATCTCTTGTTTCTGTGCAGACAAGAGCATTTAAATAGTTATTTTGTTTCTTAGACTCGTAATGTTCGTGTAAAATACCTTAAGTGTATTGTTATTTTGAGGCCTCTCTCCTTCCTTATTCATTTTGCCAATTTTTGTCCCCAACAACACACACGTTCATTGCCTCCCTTCTATATATCAATTCCCATACCACACTCTACTGACAGTTTAATCACAAGCCCCTCCAACCACAGGTTCCAACGAGTTGGCAACAGCAACAACCCTCAGCCCTAGATAGATGCACCCCATCCCGAGCTTACATGTCATTTCTTCCATAAGTGTTCCCAGGATACTAGATAAGAATACTGGATTTACGTGGCTGGAATAGTCATCTTTTAATATTAATAAATAATTAAATGTTATTTCCAAAAGTTTGCAAAAGCGAAATTTGAACTTATGCCTTCTTACCTTGGAGCAGACTCGATGTGGGTTTAAGCTTTGATTTTGGCCTAAACTTACAATGGCGCCATATATGACGTCAGACTGGGCCGGAAGATTGTGCAAGTGGTAGGGTTGCCGAGCCTGGAGTACAATTTAACCCAAATTCGGCTACCTCGCGGAATTGGTTTCGAATTCAATTTTGTTGGCTTGGGAGGAATGGGGGATGGAGGCCTGAGCATGAGCACAGGGAATGGGGGGGGGAGTGAAACAGAATAAGGGAAATGGTAATACGGAGGAAGAAGAATATGCAACAAGGGGAAAAGCGAGGTAGGGGGTGGAAAGTGAGGAAGATAGAGAACATAAGAACCAAAGGCAAGTGCAGAAGGCCTATTGGCCCATACGAGGCAGCTCCTATTTATAACCACCCAACTCCCACCGTATACAATGTCCAACCCATGCTTGAAACAATCGAGGGACCCCAGATGATGGAATCTATATGGGAAAGACATGAGAGAATGAAGCAAGTCGACATGAGATGTGGGGAGAAAGCAAGCAAGCAAGCAAGGAGATACCGATAGCGTAATGAGGGAGGAGAGAGACGAGGAAGAAAACTAAAATTAGATGGACAGAGGGAAGGGGAAGTAAAGGCACAGGTGAGAGAGACGTCATAGGGACACAGAGGAGAGAAGCGAGAATAAGAGGAGAGGCTGATATTATAAAGTCGAAGTAGAGTGGCCAGGGAGGAAGAAAGGCAGGGCAGTAAGAGAGGGGGTCTGCCTCGCCGCTGCCCCCCCCCTTCTCCCATTGGCCACCCACGCTCTCCACCCCCCCTCCCATTGGCCACCCACGCTTTACCCCCCCCCCCCGACCCTCACTGGCACCCACGCTTCTCCCCCCCCCCCCGCTGGCCACCCACGCTCTCCCCCCCACCCCCACTGGCCACCCACGATCCTCCCCCATCACTGGCCATCCTCGCTCACTCCCCCCCCCCCCACCCCAGGCCACCCAAGACACCCCCCCACCCCCCCCACTGGCCTCCCACGCTCTCCCCCCCCCCCACTGGTCTCCCACGCTCCCCCCCCACTGGTCCCACGCTCCCCCCCCACTGGTCTCCCCACGCTCCCCCCCCCCCACTGTCTCCCACGCTCCCCCCCCCCCCACTGGCCTCCCACGCTCCCCCCCCCCGGCCACCCACGCTCTCCCCCCCCCCACCGGCCACCCACGCTCTCCCCCCCCCCCACCGGCCACCCACGCTCTCCCCCCCCAATCCACTGGTCCCAAACACTTCACCATCAGTACGACTATTGATTCTGTATAACAAAATAGACTAAATTGTACGACAAAATAAACATATTTCTTCTCGCATAGCTATGGACGGCGGGAACGCCCCGCGGAAGAGTGTAGTGTGTGTTCTCCCCTATTTGTGCCTGTAGGTTGTTTGTTCTTATAGATTCAGCCACTTGTTCCAAGTAGCACGGGTTATGGTGAGCCCGCAGTGAACTTACCTGGCACAGGAGAGGTGCTGTGTGGCTGTAGGATCGAGCGGCGGTTCGTGGATCCCGCCTTTCTAGGCTTCAGTTGTTTAAGGGGGGGGGGGGCATTAGCTCCAAATATGCCAAAAAATATGCAATAAATGAAAACTAATTCGATTTCAATCAAACCTTTTTAACGTGTTGTATATAAAAAGGGTTTCATCTGGTCCAAGTTTCAGCATCGTAGCATAAATAGGAAAGGAGAAAAAAATATGTCAAAAAATTTCCAAAATGGTAAAAAATAACACAGGTGTCAACTGAATTAATGTCCGACTCTCGGCTATCGCAATAGCATATAATAAAAAT
>WNGS01005997.1:11324994-11335814 GCA_020271785.1 Procambarus virginalis | reverse complement strand
AAGAAACAAAGGTACCCAGCCACAGACACATGTCTGATAACAGGTGCCTGTCCGTGCCCGCCCCGCGGCTGCTCTCCACACTGACGACAGTAGAGCAACGACTGTAATTTACGGCTCTGTTAATTCATTATCAAAGGCCTCATCCCCGCCTAAATCGAAGGCACTCTGGGATCTCTCTTAATATCATCAAGCATTGAAGGTTTGTGTGGGAACTAAAACCCACTTGTTTTTTTATAGAATTTTGGCTGCATTTCGTTACCATTTGGTGCGTGTTTGCATCAGTCTTCGAACCTGTCTCTGTGTTGTGGTTTATAAATGGATGACTTTCTCTCTCTCCAATATTCACTTGTCTTACCTCTTCTCATCACACTTTGTTTTTTTTATATCCTTTTTTTTTTTATATCGCTTTTTCTTTTTTTTCCTCTCCAGCTTTTTCTCTTGCCCACTTTTTTTTTCTAAGCTAGGGTTCATTTGGGCTGTCAGTTGAGGTACATGGTGAAACTGCCAAGCAAGGAGCTGTTATCTCTACCTCAGCTCATCTGAAACCTGCTCCTAGACTAATTTATTTCATTTAAATTTCTCTCTCTCTTTGATACAAATAATTAATGATTACAAATTACTGAATATGCATATTTTAATCATGTGGGTGAAAAAAAGCGCATCGCCCTCGGGATACTCCCCAGCGGCGTGTGTGACTTGATAAAATAATTACCGGGATCCTAGCATCATTATTTCCACCGTCGTGCTCGCGCGCTCTTCTCTGTCAGCCGTGGGCGGTATTGTACTCTCGTCTGTCGTCCTGAAATACAGTATGGGTAGAGAGTCAGACTTTAAAATTTATTCAATGCAGTATTGCTTTTGAGATTTTTGTGGGGCTATTTATGTCGCGTGTATGTTATTGTTTAAGATTCCGCTACCTGGAAGAAAAAGTTCCAAGTACACTGGCGCTTATGGTGAGCCCACAGTGGATGTCGGTGTACTGTCGGTTAAAACTATGCGGCGCCTTACTGGAGACACCGCATACTTTTGACTTAGACAGTACGTGCCTGCTGTTATGTGCTTGTGAGTTGCATGTTATTGGCTTCATTCTTCTACTCTCAATCGGTGGTCCCAGGTTCGATTTCTGGGCAGTGTCAGAAATGGTTGGGCTACGTTAACCTAGCAGTGAATAGGTACCCGGGAGTTGGGCAACTGTTGTTGGGTTCATTATAGCAAGCTGTCATTGGCCTAAGATACCCTATGCCCCTGTTACCTAGCAGTAAAATAGATACCTGGGTGTCGGGTCAGCTTCACGGGCTGCTTCCTGGGGGTGGAGGCCTGGTCGAGGACCGGGCGCCGCGGGGGACACTAAAGGCCCCGAAATATCTCCATAACCAGATACCTCAAAGATAACCACGATAACTCTAAAAATTTAATAATTAGTTTTATATCCCCCAAAATTTAATTGAATTTTTTTGTTTGTTTTTTTATTTGTTTATCGGAGAATTTGCATGAAACTGCCTGACTGTACGTAAGCCTATCTGTAAGGGTGCCAATTTTGGAGGAAATTGGTTGATGTCAACCTCGGCCACAGATGGCAGCACCTTAGACTTTATTTCTTCATTACTTTCTTTAAAGTAACATAAACGTAACTACTCCTCTTTCATTTTTTATTCAATTACATGAAACTTACACCTTGTATGTAGAGTTTCTCTACAGTCTGTATGGAGTTTTTTTCCTCAAGTTCATTTATTTATTTTATAATAGTAATAAACATGATTGCATAATTTTTGAGGGAACTTTGACTATGTGTATTAGTAAAACTAAACATATTTTGGAAAATCGGCTCAATCAGATCCTTTTATTATATGCTAATGTGATAGAAGAGTGTCATAGAATTATTTCATTTGAAACTTGTGGCTGTAGATCCTTATTGAAAATTTGCAACATTCGTTGAAAAAAAAAGTTCTCCCTTTCTAATTTAGGCTGCGATACTGAAACTGAAAAATTGCAGCCCTTTTCATATAAAACTAGTCAAAAAAGATTTGTTAGCATTGAACAAAGCTTAAACAAACTAGTGTCCCCCTTAAAAGCAATGACTCCTGTCCTTCTCTATCATATCTTGTGTTAAAGCGTTGAATAGTGTTTGCTTCCACAATGTGTTCCTTTAGTTCATTCCATTTTCCCATTACTCTCACGTTAAAAGAAAACTTTCTAACGTCTCAATGACTCGGATGAGTTTCCAGCTTCCACCCATGTTCCCTCGTTCTGTTGGTGTGAACATTTCGTCTATTAACACTTTCAATCACACCAAAGTATTTTGTATGCTGCTATCATATCTCTCTGCTCCTCCCTTTTTATTGTCTAATGTCGTCAGGTTCAGTTCCTTCAGTCGCTCTTCATATCCCAACCCTTGCAAGTCTGGGACTAGCCTCGTCGCAAATTGTTGAACCGTTTCACAGTTTTCTAATGTTTCTTTAGGCGGGGGCTCCATGATGAGGCTACATATTGACCGGACCACACACTAGAAGGTGAAGGGACGACGACGTTTCGGTCCGTCCTGGACCATTCTCAAGTCGATTGACTTGAGAATGAGTCCAGGACGGACCGAACCGTCGTCGTCCCTTCACCTTCTCGTGTGTGGTCCGGTCAACATACTTTAGCCACGTTATTGTGACATCGCCTGCATGAGGCTACATATTCTAAGACTGGTTTCACGTAGGCAGTGTAAAGCGCTCTGAATGCCTCCTTATCCGTGGCGTATTGACAAATTTTAAGTCTTGTTTTTTGGTTTACTTTGTACATAAAGTATGATTAGAAATTTATTTAGTTTACCAAGATTGTTTCACCAAGATTTACCAAGTGTGTGTTTTACAATTCGATAAGAAATTTATAGGAAATGGTGGCCAGCGCTAAAATTTGTCACCATGAACAAATCCACAAGGGCCGTGACGAGGGTTCGAACCTACGTCCGAGACGATCCCAAACGCTGAGGATCCTCTCGGACGTAGGTTCGAACCCTCGTCACGGCCCTTGTGGATTTGTTCATTTGATGCACCACGCTATTGTGATTTCTGTGTGTAATGTGACCATGTCATGCTGCTCCCTGTGGAATGTTGCCAACCTCCACCCAACATTGTCGGGCGGATACACTACAGGAATCGGTGTGAATTTGGATGAGGCAAACACTGTCTGGGGCCAGATTCACGAAGCAGTTACGCAAGCACTTACGAACGTGGACATCTTTCCTCAATCTTTGACGGCTTTGGTTACATTTATTAAACAGTTTACAAGCATGAAAACTTGTCAATCAACTGTTATTGTTATAAAGAACCTCCTGGTGCTTCGGAGCTCGTTAACTGTTTAATAATTGTAAACAAAGCCGCTAAAGATTGAGGAAAGATGTACAGGTTCGTAAGTACTTGCGTAACTGCTTCGTGAATCTGGCCCCTAGCCTCCAGTCTTAAATGGAAATCTGTCTCTGAGGCTGGAATACAGACGCTCGTGGGGGGGGGGGTTGTAACGTCATAAATTTTTCAGTAATTACCATTGGGTATGAGCCCAACATGGGCAGACCAGGATTGGTATCAAACGATGCCACATGACATTTTGCTAGAGTGATCCCCTCTTTCCATGATATAGTAAGTTGACGGTTATTGTTAGACTATATCGTAAAATTGTATGCACTATTCACGCCATAAAAATGGAATCTAAATCATAATACTTACCCTTGAATTCTAAAAGTTTGATATGGCTTTTTGTCTGACATTTTCGACTGTATGTTCATGTCTGGTGGTGATCTTTTATAAACAGACTATATGTGAAGTCTTCTTATAATGTTTAGTGATATTGTAGGAAAGGGAATGGGGAAATTAGGCATAATTACTCATTCACTGATAAATGTAATTGGGGAAAAAAGGAAAGTAATTTACTTCAAGGCAAACTTGTTAAAGCAACTTAATGGTCACTTTCTTTTTAGTTTCTTTAGTATCTTTTGTGGAGTATGTTTCCCCACCTTCGGCACCCAAGCCACAAAAGGGACCCCAATCATGATCACAGAGAAGTCACTCGCCAAGGGCCTCCCTTGTGTAGTGAGGTAGAGCCAGTAGTCCTGGGAACGGCACGTCGGGATGTACAGACTCCTGGGGCCTGATTCACGAAAGCACTTACGACCGTGTACATCTTTCCTCAATCTTTGACGGCTTTGGTTACATTTATTGAACAGTCTACAAGCATGAAAACTTCCCAATCAACTGTTGTTATAAACAGCCACCTGGTGCTTCGGAGCTCATTAACTGTTTAATAATTGGAAACAAAGCCGCCAAAGATGGAGAAAGGATCTACAGGTTCATAAGTGCTTTCGTGAATCTGGCCCCAGCACCTAATACACCACAAAACTGCCCCACAAAAACACAAACAAGGACGCCAATTTGGGGGCTCTAAGCCGGGCATAGAATATCAACATGATCAAAGGGGAAAATGCTGCAGAGATCTCGCATCCTAATCCCCTGCACAGAGCAAATGAGCTTGTTGATGCTTGGGCCACAACTTCCAGCTTTGATAAGTCTTCCTCCATCCACACATAATTAAATAATAGATATGATGATAGAGCAAGGTTCCTCGACTTCATTCGTCTAACCTGGTCTCTTTAAAATAACGTCGCTTTTCGCTCGTGTGCGCGCTATGGTAAAAAATGAATGTAATTTGAAATGAAATCGGCAGACGAAGGTGATGTACTGTCCCATTTTTTGTTTGAGCCCTCTGGTGTACTCGGTTAGGTTAGGAGAGGAAACTTTCAATTAACGTTTTTCATGACGTTTTGAAACTTAAGGAGAATTTCCTGCTCTCTTAACCTACCAGAGGAACCTTAACTGTTCTTTGGAAAAAAATCCCATTTATTTTCAATCTTTTTTTCATCTTCAAATAACGTACATTTTCGGCCATACGGGTAAACGGCCAAATTCAGACTTAATTTGTAAGAGAACAGTTTGGATGAAGAGGACGATTGTGACATGCTTTTTACTGAATACGAACTAGACTGCTCTACATAAAGGCAGAGCTACTCATCGGGGAAGATGGAGTTATTTCCGGCAGATTCGGAGAACACCATCAATGGCGTCCAAGAAATGTGTAAGTACTTCATAATGAAGTACTGCCGGGAATCTTAGCGAAGTATCCAAAATTTGCTTACTGTAGGTGCAGCCTGCACATGACTGTAAAGCTGGCCCAGTTGGGTGGGTGTGGAGCAAGACTAGTAACTGTGACTCACCATTGATGTACAATGCGTTGTATAATGACTTGAGCCTCTTGTTGAATCACTTGTGATATAAAAAAAATATTGATATTTATTAATAATCATTGTGTCGAGGGACAGGAAGCCAATGTGTATTCATGCACATTTTGGCTTTTAATGAATTATGGGGTTCAGCTCCCGAACCGATTATATGCCTCTAACATTTTCCAGCACCTCCCACCACTTCAAAATGTCACTTGAGGTACATACATGGATATAAGCAAAATAAATTCCAATCGGCTCCTTGGAATAGCCTACTAACAAGGAAAAGCGGGAGGGGTAGACTTAATCTACCTGGTACAGCTGTCGCCATGGCTCGCTTCCTCCAGAATTATCCAGTGTGGTGTGTTCCGTCGTCTGCACGCGCCTCATTTGTTATTCCGTTTCTAGAGTCTTGCAAGGAATTTCTCTTAATGCTTCGCCCTCTTACTCACGTCCTCCAGCTGTAAACTCTGGCGACCGAGCAATAGAGGAGACATACTGCAGTAGACCCGGCCCTCCTTGGCAATAAGGAAACCGGGGAACGGTTTCTTACATTGCAATGAAATTTCCAAGTGGTCCAATGGCTGCTGTGGTCTTTGCAAACCCATTCACACTAGGACTAGGAGTCTACGAATTACCGACGTCCATCCCTTGCGACGGCCCTCACATGGGCTCGCTAGGCTCCTCACTACAATATTGCACTGCTGGTTGGTTGACTAGATGATTGAAATTGAAAAAAAAATTGAGATAAAATGCACACAAAGGGATGAGGTAGCTCAAGCTATTCTCATCCCGTTCAGTACAACGTGTTCATACATATATAGACACACATCACAAACAATAAACATATTGCCGAACATTCCGAGAGATAACGTATACATGCACACCTTCAAGCCCCTGGCTGTCACTGGTTCTGTCCGTATTGTAGTTGACCACTGAATCGCTTATTAAATATAGGAGACGAAGAGAGCAGCTTTGTGTATGCACCGCCGCTTCTTCAACACGGTGCACACGCAAATTCCCAGAGCTCTCTTCAACAATACCTCTCCGCGCGAAGTTAGATACTGCAGTATCTTCCCGCCCGCCTGGGAAGTACCATTCAACGGAGCTCTCCAGCGATCACGTGACCTTGGGTCATTACCCAAGTGGCCAATCTCTCTCATGCAACCAATCGCCTTGTTCCTCCATATCTGGGGGAACAGTGTCGTCGCATCTACTAAAATCTTCGCGTAAATTCTCTACTCTGCAAGAGCCCGACTCCGTCCACGTTGAATCACGGACTAGGCTTCTCTCTCCCCCCCCCATCACTCCCCCCCTCCCGCATAAAATTTAAAAATAAATATTTTTAAATTATCGCTCGATGCATTCTTAAAATCATTCTAAGCGAAAACCTGGGGTCGTAATACATATTTACAAATTAGAATATGACTTACTAGGTGGGAGAGGCGTGTAGATGGGCCGTACATGCAATATTCCATCACTCAAAATGTTCATTTGGCTGGTTTTTAAGCTTCGTATATTAAGTTACTTAATCTGGAGATGGGTTAGGGAGAGTGGATGACGAGGAAGGAGACAGGCTGCGTGTCCCTCAGGCCAGGTCGACACTTACTGAATTAGACACACCGCTCGCCATACATGGAAAAACGTTTACTAGTAATTGTAACAACCATACCATTTACGATTTACATTTCTAGTTTCCAACACTTGCGTAAGCATACCTAACGTTACCTAAACCCTGCATTAAGTTGCACATAGAAAAAAATCTGAACTACGGGGCAACTGATAAGGATTCTGTGAAACCTATTAAATGTTGTTAACAAATGCTGTGTACGTATGTTGCAGTCAATCCTCCTGTCCTGATGGTAATTATAGTGACGACGAGGACCAGAGCATATAAACTGACGTACAACGAAAGTAGAATCTGAAACTATTGA
Source organism: Procambarus virginalis (assembly GCA_020271785.1). NCBI lineage: Eukaryota > Metazoa > Arthropoda > Malacostraca > Decapoda > Cambaridae > Procambarus > Procambarus virginalis. The sequence continues at coordinate 11,328,626 of WNGS01005997.1, read as the reverse complement.
GTTGGACAAACTGGAAAAAATTTTTTTACTTTTACTTTGACAAACTAACCTAACCTTCATAGGCCTAACCACGATATCCGAGGCCTAATGTAATACATGGTGTGCTATACTAGGCTAGGAATATTTAAATATGTGTTTTAGCTTCGTCTATTTTAAATTTTAAAATTTTGCCCCGAGGGGCGAGTTTATTGGGCAGCGCCACTCATCCTGTGAGTGGACACACCGCCATAGCAGCATGTACAACACTCCCCAATAGGAAGAAAACCGCTGGGTTGTTCATCCTGTCACTTGTATCCAGACACAGCTGGGACTTGCTTAACTGTCTCAAGTGAAACAGCTCCTCAAACAAGATTAACATCTGTCAACCCTTAAAAGCTTACGTTATCTTGCGGGTGCAAAATGGGGGAATCTTTTAAGAACGGTATCAATATTTGACAGTGTTTTCCTAACTCAAACAATGTGGGGTTCATTATTCTACACATTTTTCTATGTCTCTCAGGTGTTCACATTCACGTAGATAGTGGTCAAGGCGGTGTCCGTCACTCATCACAAATTTTGCAACTTCGTTGATCAACAGGTAGTTTCCAATTCCATATCTCCATGGATATTTGTTCCAAGACGGATTCTCGCTATATACTGATTCTCTCCCGCGTCCTCCTCCTATTCGGCCATAATGATTGGATTGCCAGCTGCAACCTTGTTGTACCATCGTAAGATTCACTGGTTTGTGCTTCTATCCTCCTTTCTTCAGTTACCTTGTCACGGTGATGTTGCCTGACAATACCTCTAATTTTAGTAGTAGTCTTGGGTATGAAGTATTCAATATGGTCTCCTTCAGCAGCAGCACATCTGCTCGTTCATTCCCACATATTCCAACATGGAGGGGATCCACAGAAACTATGACGCCTTTTCCCTGATTGTTAGTACTCACATAGCTCTCTTAATTCAGCGACTATTGCAAGATATTTCTGCCCGATTTTTACTTAGGCTTTGCAGTGTTCTGCTTTTGAATCGGTGCAAAACACTGCACATTAGTGTTCCGTTCAAGAACCTTAACGCATAACAATGGCAGTTAGCTCTGCTTGCGTTGAAGAGGCATAGTTCTCAATACGCGCTTTTTTTTCATTTCTCGTTGGAAAGTATTTCCTTGTTACCGTGTAGCTGCACCAGCCCTTCCATTGACAGGATTAGATGACTCCGGTCAGTGTAGATTTGATCTAGTTCATCTTGGCTTCTTTATAAATTTCCTGAGATATTTGGCCTCATTTCTTGTGGTAACATGTTGGATTTTTTGTTTGTTGCCATTTCATTGATGATAATCTTGCACGAGTCATCTCCCAGGGAGGTAACTTCTCTACAGGCAGGAGCTCACGGGCTTGCTCAAGCAGGTGAAACTCTTCTAGGTAGCAGACTGATCTGATGATGCCACTTTTTTGCTTCTCCTGTTTCACCCCTGGAAGTAGCACAGAACTCAGTTTTTTCTTGGCATATCATTGTAATGGGATCTCTGGCTATCCTATTTGCAAGCTTAGCATTCAGCTCCTTAATTCTGCTTTAACACTGGAGAGGGATAACTCCTCTCGTTGATTAGACGTTTTGAGTTCTTGGAACTCCAAGGATGATTGTCATGGCTTCATTTGAATGCTTTAAAGCCTTTTCATATTGCTTTGGGAGGTGGTGCATAAAACTGGTGTGGCATAGTCCATGATGGAGCGCACATAGGGTACATAGGAGGAGCGCACTGTGTACATCATTTTGAAGCACGGCAATAGAGGCTCCCATGTCCATTCCAGGTCATAGCTTTCAGTGTCCCTGAGTCGACTTTTGCATGTTCTATGAGTTGGTTCGTCAGGGACACACTTGTAAAAACGCTACTCGGAGAGCCCGTGATGCAAAGATATTCTATCTGGTCAATGCCGTCCAGGTGTTGTCTTTATTTTGAGGCTTCATTCGACCCCAACCATCCCTCCTTCCTCTCAACTCACTGCCCAAGCAGAATTCCAATCACTCTCCACACCCTTCATTTACCCCTTCGTCCCCTCACTCTCCTACATCACCGCCCCTCCACTCTCCTACATCACCTCCACCTCACTCTCCTACCTCACCTCCCCTCACTCGATCCTCCATCCCCTAGTACTGGTCTGAGCACAATCACATCACATTGCCCGTACTAAAAGAATTGGCAAGGATTTGTATGCACAGTTACAGCCTCTGCTGTGCAGGACCTAGTCCACTACGGGCTCAACCATAGCCCGTGCTACTTGAGGAACTTTTTGCTCGAGTAGCTGAATCTAAAACCACAATAGCTATTTGTATAGCTGCTTTAATCAAAGACGTGAAGTTGGGAGGACGTCTTATATCCACCTCCCAGGACAAAGCCACTCTAGATGGCAATGGCATCGATACAATGACGTCTCCTCGTATAAAAGTTGTCTATTACTCGCTTAGTCTTCTCAATCTAACGACTGTCTATTCTCAGATTCGGCGTCTTTACGCGCGAAACGTCCTTCTAATTTTTAGATTAGACGTCACCTTGGCAGTTTTTAATTGTAACCTCTGCACAGTTTACTCTGCTGCACTCTGTGATAGGGTTGAGACAATCATTGGCTCAACCCGGCTTAGACAGCGGTGACTTGTAATTAGGGAATTAGCGTACAGACGTCGTGTTGGGGGTGGGGGGGGAAGAGGGGGGAAGGGGGTGAGTCTGCATTAGGCCACCTGTTTACCGGTAGGGGCGTGCCCGCAAGAAAATCTGACAAATTACTTTGTTGTTTGATTAATACAATGATCATGTAGTTGTGTTGACAACGGTGCCTATAACTACTTCACATACACGAGGACGTTGGAAGGGAGGGGAGCAAAAGACAGGTATACAAAGGTATACTGTTTATACCATTCAAACAGGTTTACTGTTCAAATGAATGTATACTGCCTCAGGTACTACTCACCGAGGTATACTACCTCTGACGTATACGGTTTCAAAGGTATACTTCTGCAACATCTAACCAGCGTATCCCTCCCCACAGTAAACTCCCTTATTAAAGGTGGGAAGAGGCGTAACCCCCTTCTTCCTCCTCCTTCGTGTCAACTCTCTGTTCATCACACCAAAACCCAAGTTAGGGCGCGGGGCGTCGACCATAAGGCACCTCAGCGTGTCCCATCTCAAATAATCGTTATAAAATCCTTTAATAGTTTATGTAGGGGGGAAACCCGAGCTAAAATGACGTCAGAGGCGTCAAGGAAATTCCCTCGGGCTAATCAGCTGCGCAAGGGGGGAAGACGGTATGAAAGATCATGTCTCCGCTACCTTTTGTGTCGGGGCCCTGCCCGGGTGACAGCCGAATAAACATCGACCCGGGTGCGTAGCGACGGCGACTGGGGATTTTGATTGCTGCCATCCCCCGTCCCCCCCTCCCATCAAAATGATAGAGATCGGACTCATGTACACGCTTGTCGTCCAGTTCCCCCCCGCCCCCCCCCCCCCCCCTGTGCAGTTTTTACTCTTTCTCCGTAATGATCCCATTTTTATTTTCGCGAATGTCTTCATCCATGTTTTCATATCTTCTTTCCCCTATAATTATCCTCTTTCCGAGTTCCTTATTGTTCGTTGTCCTTTCCTTTCATTGTCTAAA
>WNGS01005997.1:11297519-11318347 GCA_020271785.1 Procambarus virginalis | reverse complement strand
TTATAAATGTACATTACTCACTTGTTCTTCGCCTTACTCTTCTTGCCTTTCCTCCTCGATTACTCACTGGGCTTCGTCCTTTCTTTGAATTCAGCCGTATAAAAGTCTTGTTTTCATCTTCAGAATCTGAGGAGGTGTGGCGACGTTTACCATCACGTTTCCTTTTCTGTACATAGGGGATCGTGATCTTGACCGTGAATAGGATTTTGATCGGGAACGAGATTTTGATCGGGAGTGAGATCTCGAATGAGACTTTGATCGATGTGTTCTGTTTGAAAAAAAATAGAAATGATCTGATCACACGAGGCTCAATAACATTCATTTGTCCTATGCTAGAGTGTAATGCGATAAAAGCGACATTACTAAAGTTTTAATACAAATACTTCTCTCCTCTGTCTCCTTGTCATTCATCAACCCCACACCATTAATTCTTCATATAATTACCTATATTGACATATGTGTCAAATATCATAGACATGAAATGTTTTATGATATATAGACATATTTATGTCAAAAGATAATACACATTTGACATTTCTTTCAATAAATGCAGTCAAATCAGCATTTTGAAAAATTTCATCATTCATCCAATATCACATATCCTGTAATTATATATTATTATTTTACGAATAAAAAATATTACAGGGGGGGGGCTGAGAAAATATTTTTGCATACAAAATATTAATATTTTCATAAAGCCACTAAAGACATGGGCATATCAGTATTACTAATACTAACCTTTCGTCAGACGAGTCTTTCAGCCAAGTTGCTACCATTACTTCAGGAATGCCATGTATATGTCTATCATATTCAAGGCTTATTTGTACTTTATCACTGAAATCACCCATCACAATCACTCTTCAGATTCTGGAAAAAACAAAAAAAAATACAAATTTCACTCTCAACCAAAAAATAGCTATCTATGCACACCTTCAAATTTGAAATTCATGCACATCCACAAACTAATCGAGCCACTTATTCCACCTATCACACTTATTTCATTAAAACATTCTGAATACATTCAGAAAAAAAGATCTATACATTCTGCCTTTATAATCATTATCCCATTATATATTTATTTGCTTCCTTTCACCTTTGCCTTGTATAAACCTAGCATATCAAACTTGCATATTTATGCATCAAGATGTTTCTGTCTTATGATGGTAAGCAAGTGTTAATCCAAAAATACACTACCTATTTTTAAAGACTATAGTATAATATGTGATGGATAACTGTATGCCAGCTAACTATAAAAATCTTATTTCAGATAACTACACAAATCATCATTATTGATAAATAGTTATTTCAAAGTACAGTACCTCAATCCTCGGGCAGAGTACCAGGAGACACCATTTGCTTCTTGAAAGGTGACTTCTTGTTTTGCTGTTTCATAGGACTAGTGGAACTTGTGTCTGATCCCGCATCACTGTAGCACTCCAGGTCTTCACGTGTGACACCAAGTTAACTGCGGATGCACTGTGTATGCTGGGAAGAGATTCTTCGTCCCAATTCTGAAAAAAAATAAAAAATAAAATAATAAAAATAATATACAGTGCATTTACTTTAGCTAGAATATTCAAATTTTCCTAGCTTAAATAATTTTCCAGGAGAGTTAGTTAGCATCTGTATTATTTTGGTGATCTTTCAGAACTGCATTGCTGACAAAATTCAGAGAATAATTTGTTCTAATGAGTTTAAGATACAATGATGGGAAGTATGGGACAATTAAGCAAACACTTCTAGATGCTATACTGTAGTTTTATGTGGTAAACTGAGAAAGGGGGATTTACCCCCTAGCAATAGGTCCAGACAAAAATTATTATCAAAAGAAGGCATTCAGCTGCAGAGACTATGTATCACTCACTGTGTCACACGATATGCAAAAGATGCTAAATCACTGGTTGCCGATATATACAAGCAACACAAGGGAAGCGACATCAAAGACATCGGATTACCAGGGATTCTACTGAGAAACACTAGGAAAGCAAAACGAATGATCTTCCTGGTCATTGAAACATTCCACAAGGAGGTGCATGACTGCAAGTGGGACAATGCAGTTTGGACAAAAAGAAGCAGGATGTTCTTCCACTGGTTGATGGGGTTCTGGGAGTTGTTCTACTCCCCAGACCGGCCCGAGGCCAGGCTTGACTTGTGAGAGTTTGGTCCACTAGGCTGTTGCTTGGAGTGGCCGCAGGCCCACATACCCACCACAGCCCGGTTCCGGCACTCCTTGGAGGAATAAATCTAGTTTCCTCTTGAAGATGTCCACGGTTGTTCCGGCAATATTCTTATGCTGCTGGGAGGGTGTTGAACAACCGCGGACCTCTGATGTTATAGTGTTCTCTGATTGTGCCTATGGCACCTTACCAGACTTGTGGTTCGTCCTTGGTCATTGGGTCCATCATCCTGTCCTGCACATTTACCACTTCTAGGGCCCTGCCTGCCCTTTTGGTAGCTCTTTCTTTGTCATTTTCCTCTTTTGGTTCTTCAGGGTTCAGTTCCATGGTAACATCCTCCCATCATCTGGTGTGTTCATGGATGCCTCAAGCTCTGATTGGGGCTTTATGACCAGTGCACACCAGGGGCTAGATTCACGAAGCGGTTACGCAAGTACTTACGAACGTGTGCATCTTTCCTCAATTTTTAGCGGCTTTGGTTACATTTATTAACACTATCACTGCGCCACATGAGCACCGCAGACTTTGACGTCATGGGGCTAATGGTGCGGGCGAGCGTGCAGCGACGCCTAAATGTGTATAATTGTTTCAGTTTTCTCACCTTAATTCTCATGCTACGTCGTTCGTTTTGATATCATTGTGTTCGCAATTCATTCCCTGCAGATGTATATACATATAATGTCCAAAAGCCTGGCGAGACTTCCCGCAGCAAAGCCTAAAGTCGGAAAAGTTACCCATGAGCGCACAAATTCAGTAAAATGTGTTATACTCATTTCAGTTTTCTCACCTTAATTCTCGTACTACGTCGTTCCTTTTGGTATCATTGTTTGCAATTAAATTCCTGCAGATGTATATGCATATAATGTCCAAAAGCCTGGTGAGACTCCCCGCAGCAAAGCCTAAAATTACCCATGAACGAGCACCAATTTGCACACCACAACCTAATGTATATACTCGTTCTGTTTGATAACATCAATTTTCATGTTACATCGCTCATTTTGGTATCAAATTGTTGCAATATAAAGGCACGTATTTTAAGACTAGTCTCATAATAATAGAGCAATAACTGGAATTTTAACAAATATTTTAATTTTGGACACTCATCATCAAAATTATTTATATCTTTCCAGAGTTCTAACATCAATTTTATGTTACATCGCTTGTTTTGGTATCAAATTGTTCGCAATATAAAGGCGCACATTTTAAAACTAGTCCCATAATAATAGCACATAAATAGAATTTTAACAAATATTTTAAAATTTAAAATGTAGACCCAAAACGTATTTACAATTTTTCAAGTGTTCTGACATCAAGTTTCGTGTTATATCTTTTATTTTGGTATCAAATTGTGCGCATTCTAAAGGCGCTTATCTTGAAACTATCCCAATGTCGATCGGATAAAAAATGAATTTTATTCAAATATTTTTGTAGTGGATGCGAGTCCTGTCCACGGCTAGGACCGAGAAAAAAAATGGACGTGATCGGTGTCCAAAGCGAATGATACTGTTAAACAGTTACAAGCATGAAAGTTGTCAATTAACTGTTGTTATTGTTATAAACAGCCTCCTGGTGCTTCGGAGCTCATTATCTGTTAATAATTGTAAACAAGCCGCCAAAGATTGAGAAAAGATGTACAAGTTCGTAAGTAGTTGCGTAACTGCTTTGTGAATCTGGCCCCAGGCCTCCCAAGGTCAGTGATCAGGACGTTCTGTCAGGCACACAGTATGGTGCATAATTTTAGGCTGTGTGGCAAGCTCTGCGAAGGATTGGCTTTCTTTGGGCACTGTTCTGCATCTCCATTCCAACTGCTCCCAATGGTTCTTACTCTGTGCTACAGGGAAAAGGATGTCACTTCGGTCTTATCTTTTGGAGCTGGACTCTTTATGTAGCTTGGCTTCTGGATTCTCGGGTTTAGTTCTATGAGTGGTTCACGTGGACTGAAATAATGGATACAAACTGATAAGTTCAGTGACAGAAATTACAATGACATATTGGTCTGAATAGAAATACAATAGACTTGTGATTGCTGGAGTGTTTCAAGTAGAATNTAGGAACAATGGAAAAGCTAAATTTACCATAGCTTTGAAAATCCGAATATTTATTGTGTATTAGTTCTTGTTAAGAATGTATCACCTAATCAACAAAATATCTATACTTTCACAATCCAATGTACCTTTTTGTATATATTATAGGTAAATCAAAACTGAGATAAGTTATCGCAGAAAGAATATTGCTGTTAATTCTGACAATAAGACGCGATTAAGTGCTCGTGAGTTAAATGCCAATGAGTTAGTTTTGCGAGAACCAATACATAACCGAACTAGACACATTTCCCACTTCTTATAAACAAAAAATAACATTACTAGACTATCGAGGTCAGACTACCGACCAGAATCATCAGGATCCGGTCATACAGTATGTCCAGATGATCAACCAAGCAATGATGGCATATATTTAGCTACAGCAGCAGCGGCACGCCTCTTCTGCTGTTTCGAGAGTTACTACACGTGCATGTCACAAGGCCCTGAAATAAGGATGGGCGTGACGGGAGAGTTAAAGTAAGGTAATTATCAGGAGACAGTTGTTCGTGTAGCTGCTACTGGAACAATTTTTCCATGTAGCACGGGCTATGGTGAGCCCGTAACGGGGAAACAGCGCTAAGCCAATACTATATAGCACTTGGAAGCGATATGAGGACAAGAGTTATACGACATAGGAAAGGAATGAAGTTCAACCACTTAAACCATCGGGGATCGAACGCTGATCTACAAGAAGCGAGGACGTACCTATACCGACGAGTCCCCTTGGGGATAGGAGGATGAATCAGTGTTCCTCCTTTGACTAGGAGACGGAGTACAGGGCGTAGAAGGTTCACAGATTCGATGTAATCCATGTAGTCGATAGTTTCAGATGGATTGGGATGACGGAAGAGGACCCAGTATTAGCTCCAACAGGTCAGGAAAATACCTGGGTGTTGGTGGAGTTCCAGGACGTCACCGACAACGGAGGGAACAGGAGACGCAGTGGGAAGTCCAGTCAAGTTACAGCTCATAGGTCCCGGGTTCGATTCCCGCACTAAGCCAGACGGTTCAGCATGTTACCTTTTACCTGATGACTCTGTTAACGTAGCAGTAAATAAATAAACCTGGAGTTAGGCAACTGTTTTGGGTTACATCATTGTGATGGTCAGAAGTTAGCCTAGGGGGAGGGGGGAACTCGATAGGCTAAATACAGGCGTGGCCGAGACAACTGGAAACCACATAACCTGTTTGGGCTTTATCAACTCATTTGTTTCTTACTTAAATAGCTCAACTTTAACTTAAAATCTGAGTACTATACAAGATTTTATGAGGTCAAGCACTGGAACCGTATAGTTCACCTCAAAGTCTATCTTGAAGGTTTAATTAGCTAGTGTGTGTAAAGAGTGCAGGCTTTTAGCTTGGTATTGGGACCGGGAGGTCATTCAGTGCCAGTGAATGTCACAGTTGAGAAGGGGGTTTTTGACTGAAAATCGAGTTGGAGTAGAGATTTACATGAAAAAATAAATACATTTAAGGTAACAAATATAACTGTTGATATTAATACGCTCAGTCAGTAAACGTTAGGTGGGAATCAAGAAGTCCAGCAGACGAGACTATGCCCGCAGAGAGGCACACAGCAATTTAATTTTGCCTCGTGGGGCGAGGTTACTGGGCAGCGCCACTCATCCTGTGTGGGCATACCGCCATAGCAACATGTGCAACACTCCCCAATAGGAAGAACACCCCACTGGGTTGTTCATTCTGTCACTTGTACCCAGACAAGTGTCACACCAAGGAACAGGAGCACCTGCCAAGGTGACCATGGGTGAGGGCAGTGTTCTAAAAAGATAAGTCTGACAACTTCATGGGTCTGTTTTGCTGATGCCAAAACATTCTCATGAATGTTTCTTGACTCTCACAAGTCAAGCTTGGCCTCGGGCCGGGCTTAGGGAGTAGAACTCCCAGAACCTCATTAAGCAGGTTCCCATGACCACTCTGAACTGGGCACATGGGCCCCTCGTAGTGCTTTCTGTATTTAAACACCCGGCTTCTCTGAAGCTTGACATAAAACAATGTACTCTTGCTGGCATGTAAATGATCATTTTATGTATCAAAACATAATTTACACTTTAATTACTGACATCAGATTTGCTTCAAAAGATGTATATTGAGCTTTCACTACAATTCCCAAACCACTGTATTACCAATTAACCAAATTTTCTAAACATATATTTTCCATCATTACACATCCAATCTATACGTAAGCCATAAGACCTTTTTATTGTACATTAAACTATCTTGATAATATACTTTGATTCATTTTCCTATTATATGAATTATCAAAAACTTTCATATACATATTCATTTATCAACAACAACCTGCACAACTGCTTTATCTAAATGGTATATACTAGCTATACCTTTGCTCTTCCATTGCTTATATCAGTGCAAGTCTTGAGCATTCTTAACATTCTTGAATAATTTATTTTATCGTTTACTTTACACTTAGCCTTCTTAGATATCCATTACATTCTACATTTAATGGCACGCCCAATGTCCTCGATAATTAAGAAACTTTATGTACGTGTATATCTATCTAGTCACTCCCAGCCAATTTATATTTCCTCATTTCACAACACATTCTTTAAAAAATATAACAACATATCCTTTAAACCATCCAACAAACTCTTTAAAACCCACAGTTGACTTGTTTCTTCTAAACTTTATCAATACCACATAAGATATACAGTACAGTATTTAATCAAAAAGAAAATAAACTGCAGGAGGTCTATTGGGCCCGATGAGGTAGCTCCTCTATTTTATAACTAAACAAACTTATTTGTATATGCAAAGAAATCACAAAAACGCTGTCCGTGGGTAAGAGGGCCCATTTGGGGTTAATTAGGTCGCTGGTGTGATCCTTGTCCTGCTGCAAACACTTTCTCCATCATATACAGTACTGTCTAACCTACACTTGAAACAATTCAGCAATCTAATATATATTGTGTAATATAATGTCTTATTATGTTACCCGGTAATTTGTTCCATAAATCAACCACCATTTCCAAACCAGAATCACTTTGATTTCACCTCTTATATTCATCGAGGATGATCAAATCACAAATTCATTTATGCAAAAGAAAATATTAATTATTTTGATTAATTTATTAACAACAGTAGTCATTGGTATGTACAAAGAATTGTCAATGTAACAGTCACAGGTTTCACATAGTGAGTTATTTCATGACAATATGCTTTTAAATTATTAACAAAGAAAATGATCCACTGATAGTTAAAAACTAATAAGTATATATATGTATATATTAATAGGTAACATAGTACTAGACTACTACCTATAGGAATCTTATGACAAAGCAATACAAAAGACACTTCTTTTTATATCTTTGATACAAAACTAGATTTCTGTGCAACTTCCTCAAACTACAGAAGGGGGCCTAAATACACTACAACTTAATCCACCTCAAATTTAACCAACAACAATGGGCTGGGAGACTCATGATTTTATACTATACCAAAGTGCATTACATGATCATGATTGAGCTGATAGCAAACAAAATTAAAATGAAGAGTGGCACACTAGAGACACAGGTTGTGGATTCCTGTAACATATTGAACATCCGCTAATCTTAAAAATGTCTGTCTATGTGAGGAGGAACACACACACTGACTGTGTGTGTTGAAGTGCTGTTTTGTAATAAAATATGAAAAATGTGGTAGCCTGCACAATTCAAGTAAATTGCAAAATATAATTTATAAAAAAAATTTATATATATAAAAAAAAAGCTAGGGGAGGTGTGGCAGGTGGACAGAGGCAGAGATGTGTAGAGGAAAATAGGGAAGAAAGAGAAAGGAGAGGGGCAAGAGGCTAAAAAATAAGAGTACCGAGGGTACTGAAACTTCAGGCTAAAGCACAGTATTTTCTCTATAGAAAGATGATTTACCATGCATAATAAATCAAGATCTTGTTCTTGCAAATTTTCCATCATGAAAAAATTATGAGCCTTACTACCTAAAAACACTGAGCTCGTAACAAAGTCTATTGTTTTAAATTTGAGTAACCAGTGTAGGCCCAAATTAATGGCTCAACTTCGGATTCGATGGTCTCGCTTCTGCAGGTCGGCGTTCAACCCCCCGACAGTCCCAGTGGTTGGGCACCATTCCTTTCCCTCCCCTCCCCGTCCCATCCCAAATCCTTATCCTGACCCCTTCCCAGTGCTGTATAGTCCTAATGGCTTTGTGCTTTCTCCTGATAGTTCCCTTCCCTTCAGCTTCAGACCAAGTAGGCCCTTAATCCAGATCCTTGAGAAGGAAGACAGGACACATGAGAGAAGAGAGAGGAGGAGGAGGGAGAGAAGAGAGAGGAGGAGGGGGGGGGGAGAGAAGAGAGGAGGAGGGGAGGAGGAGGAGGAGAGAAGAGAGAGGAGGAGGGGGGAGAGAGGAGGAGGGAGAGAAGAGGAGAGGAGGAGGAGGGAGAAAGAGGGGAGGGGGGAGGAGAGGGAGATGAGAGGGGGGGGGGAGGGAAGAGGATGGGGGAAGAGGATGGGGGGAAGAGGATGGGGGGAGTGGATGGGAGGGAAGAAGAGGATGGGGGGGGTGAAAAATAATGGTGGTGGGAGAGGATGGGAAGGGGGGTAAGAGTACGGGAAGGTACATGAAAGGGAAGCGGGGGTGATTTGGGGGGGAGGGGGGGAAATACACAGAGCAGTAGATAAAGGGAGCTTAGGGAGAGTGAAAAGAGGGAGAAGGGGAATTGAGAAAAGAGAGATCAATATGGAGATGGGGCGAGAGTGAAAACAGCAGTGTGACAGACATCGAAGAGGAGACAAAAGAATGGAAAGGGCAAGAAGAGGGATAAGGGACATGGGAGTAGGTGATGATTCTGGCACTCGTGGACGATCCTGGAACTGCTGAATGTTGAACACTGGACCACTCGAAGGCTGCTCCGGAACACTTCACACTGCCGATGAACTGTCCCACGGCTTCTCTGCTGCAAACTGGAACTGCTGCTTTTCTTGTAGACTGGAACACTGCTTCAGATACTGGGCCCCACTGGAAATGCTGCTGGTAAAATACTGGTGGAGACTGGAACAATTCTGGATCAATTTGGAACAAGACAATGTTCCACAATCTGATATCCTACAGGAGTGGAGGGTGTAGGAGCATTACAAGCTGCTATTGCTGCTGCTGTTCAAAGGATAACTTGCAACTGTAGAACTGGTTCAGTCAACCAGTGGAAAGTATTGTCATTCCCTAATACCCGAATGACGGCATGAAAATCAAAGAGCTGCAACCCAACTGGTCCGAAGATCTTCCTTCCTCTGGCATTTTCATTTACACCAAACCTACATGTATGAGGATGGAATTCCTAGTATGAAAACTTTCAGATAATACCAGTAAACTGAGGACTCTACAACCAATAAATGGAAGCCAAAAACAACTCTAAACTGTCCACTTCACTGCTTTGGTCCATAGAGTGTACTGCTTTATCTTGACTTCCAGAATGCAATATTCCACAAGAGTTCAAAACTGTATTGTAACTTTTAGTCTCCCTGTTTGCACTTGAGAATCCTGCTACTTGGAACTGTAAAGGAATGTCACCACCATATGTTAAACTGCAAATGTGAAAAGGTGATTTGACGAGGAACATTTGCCAATTTAGAAAAGCAAACTTTCACTCATATTATGCTGGAGTAAATGAATTCTTCTTACAGTGTATGACAATATAAATGCATATTATCTTGTTCTTAAACTGCAATATCCCCTCTCCATGCTTCATTCTTTACGTACCTGAAAATGGTATAGGATAAGGTACATTTCAAGAGAACTGTATGATTAGCCCTTTAAACATTCCTTGGTGCCATGACGATCCCGAGTTGTCGTGAAGATCCGTTATTATCCTGAAGATCCTGAGTAGTCGTGAAGATCCTGCACCGTATAATGCCCTGCACTCTCCCTACGGTCCTGTGGTTATGTATCACAGCTTACATGCCTGACACTAGGTGAAGGCTCCGATGACTGAGCTTCCCCAATAATCATTCAGATCGTAGGTTTTCCTGTGTGTTATTATTGTTGCAGACTTCAAATCGATGATAATGATGATGATGATGATGATGATAAGGATGACATGCCTGTTTATGTACAATGAATGTCAAGGACTGCATGACAATCTTCACTCATACATAAACTAAATGTTATAGAAAAGGATAAAACAAAATAAAACTGTAATTTCATGTTGATATGGGAAGGAAGAATGCCTGGGGCTAATGGGGAAAAAGGTTATATCAAAAGTGAAGACAAAATTCTGTTAACAGAATGCATGGGGTGTTCTCCAATACAGTCCAAGCAACAGGATAATTCAATTTCGTCTTCTTTTAAGGAGTTTCACCTCCATTAGTTTTTTGTCTGTGTGTCCAAGTTTTTCTGTCCCTCTATTACAGTTTGTGCATTCCCTACAACATTAGGTCACTGTTCTTCAATTTAGTTCAATTCTACTTTGTACTTTTCAGTTTTCCATACACCAGGGAATGTTTATTAGCAAGAAGTTCACATTCATCTCTCCTTTTTCATAAGAGAAGTGAGTTTGATGCATAAAAACTGCATCCACTGTATACGCATGCACTCCAATTTAGGTTCATGGAAATACTTACAAATATTTATGAGCAAGTCTAGAACTCCATCTTGTCATTAAAATACAATAAACAGCCATCACATACACACACCAGCCACCTACCCCTCAATGCTCAACTTTTTAAAGACAAATCTTCAGTATGACACCAGTCTTTAAGCACTTCCACTAGGTTTCCAATGAAATATATCATTGCCATTGTCCTCTTTCAAGCATAACGTGCTATGTTGCAATAACATCAGCGGTAGATTGTTTGCAGTCTATTTTCGATTTTGACACATCGGTATACACTAAACTTATGCTGCTTTCAAATTTCTGCCATTCCTCTTGAGTTCCGAGAGCCAACTCCGACTTAATAAAACTGACATCTAGACTACCCGGCCGATAGCTACAAGGAAACAAGAGGAGGGGATTAAGAAGCTGCATCATCATTCTCTTGTAGTTTATGCAGACATTTAGCAGAGGAATTTGAATTCTTCACTCAAGTTTCTGAAATGATAACTGTTAAAATACTCACGATAACCAAAAAGTAAAGTGTTCTGAAAATACAAGCTTTAGTAATCCCAGCACTATATATTTGCATATATTCATCCCTACCTATTCAATTGGTTACAAATTAGTTTTTAAAAATTTATGTATTAAGGTATAAAAAATGTATATGTATCAACATTGAACATCCTTTACAGTACTGTATTCAATAAATAAATTTTATATGGTGCTTTAGTGATCTATAAACAGTATTAAGTAGTCAACTATAACACCTAATTTCTTGGTTTTGAAATTAAATAATAATACATAAGTATAAAGAAAAGGGATGACTAGTACACTGGACAAGATTTAAAATAATAAAAATGCTATCACAATATACCAATTTTCTAAGCCATTCTGTCATATTACTATTTCCTGCATTTCAAGCAGGGTAGAGCATGCAGAACCCTTCACAAATATTCCCATGACCAGCAAGCTTCACACGTGATGAAGACCCAACAGCATCAAGCAAAACATTTACAAAAGGACTCCATGATACTATTCTGTCTACCATATAAGCCTGCCAGTTGCTACTTATTTTGGACACGAGAACACAAAAGTTGCTTTAGCTAGAATATGAAGGAGGAAATTGAAAAGTAGGATAAGAAAAGGACAACTGCTGAAAGAATATAACAAGAGAGCCATTAAAAAAAAGAGTGAGAGTAGATAGATCGTAATCTAATCTTTCACTGTTCTGCTAATAAGAAGAAACTAATGCTAAAAGCTTATTTTGCTCTACGATTCTCTCGGCCAAAAACGTATACTTATTGGTACAATTACTTAGCATACCATACAAAAGAAAATCATTAGCATTACCCGATATCTTTTAACAAGAGAAAAAGAGAAATTGTGTGCTTGTTAATAAAGCCATATTGAACTATGTTATTAAATATAATCTTAATATTATTTTAATATACAAACATATACAAACCCTTTAAGCATCGCCCTTAATGCCTGCTTTCTCTCCCTCTCCGCAAACCAGTCGACAAGATATCCGGCCATCTTTGGAGCATTTCGGTAAAGCTGAAAGAAACGATGATAGTTTCCCAGTGACCATGCTGCACGTAACTTAAGGGAAAAACCAATGCACTCATCCTGCTTCTGCTCCACTGTAAGACCAGCCATTAGAGATGTTATGTCTGAAAAGGAGATACATAAAATAAAAATATAATTTTAAAATGTAATGTACTCACTAAAGAATAGACAGACAGTTTGTAAAAACCACAAGATTAAAGACGAGAGAAGGAAGGGTTATGCTCAAATTATGAAGGTTTTTAAGCCATGTCATACAAAGCCATAACATGGCTTATCTGAACAAACCCACAAGGGTGGTGATGCAGCCCTTATGGATTAGTTCATTTGATATACTGTACTGTACAGTATCACGTTACTGTGATTTGTGTGTGTAAGATACATAGATACATACTTATCTGTATGTATCTTCATCTACATGGTACAGATGAAGACTGCTGTCAGAGTAGTCAACTTACCTAGGGTGTTCTTGGTGAAGATGTAGTAAAGGAGTCTGTAAGCTATAAATTCAAGTGTGTTTTCTCCGCCCACCTCACCATACAGCTGCTTTAGCTGACTCTGGCACTGATTGAACTCTTCGTGATCTCCTTTTTCCAAGGCAATTCGAGAATGTGTTTCATATACCTGCAACAATGAGGGAAGATTCCTTCAGAAATGGGTAAAGAATCTAGGCAGTAAAGTAAATTCGAATTATAGTAATTTATTCAGTGGTAGTGAACGGTATTGAAAAATATATACTTCCACGGTAATAAAAAGCTATCAGTTATAAACAATCTATGGTAATCATTCAAAATTTAAACTCCTACTCTATTTGCACTGTTAACATAAATTGTGGTCAAGTAACTACTACAGTATATATATATCAACAACAATCAGGATTGAAATGGTTTTCAACCAAAGGTAGACAAAAATGTCAAAAAAAAATCACAAACACACTTAGAAAATAGTGTTTGAAATCTGTGAAAAAAATTGGCCAAACCAAATTAAGTCACAAGTTCTACCACATGTGGCCGATTTACACGTTGACCAATTTCGTTTCAACTTCACATCCTTAGTGACGGATATGCATTCTCCAAGATGTAGAAGCCAAAAACAAAAACTGCAATTTGCCCCCCCCCCATAAAAAAATATATATTTTTGGACATTGCTGGAACAATGTCATTGGGCAATGACATTGCCCAATGCACAAAGATATTGGCATTAGGCAATGTATTTATATGATATATAACAAAATACAGCATAATACCATACTTTTTCATTATTATTTGTGTTATTATGTATTACTCAGTAATGTTAGAAAGGCACCAGCTGCATATCCACTTTGTGAACCCTCCTTACTACTTTCTTCTTCTTTGTGCATTGGACAGGTGCTTGCATTTCTTTATCACTGCATTATCCCTCAGTTCCAATTAATAGCTGTTCTTATCAACACTTTTTTTTAAACATTCATATAAAATCCATTACTTAAAATATATTCGGATGAAATTTTCACAATGCTGTTGCCAAAAAATTGGAGTTTTGCATAACATTTTCAAGTAATTTTCATTAAATTTGAATATTCGTTCAACTCCCGGCCCCTTAATGGTTTGGACTCATTCCACCACATGTTAGTAAATACTTTCACATCAAATAAAAAACTGACAATTTCTTGGAAAACTCCAAGAGGTTTCAACTAGTTTCTATATTAATATTCACCTGAACTGTAAAGTCATCTCTGACACCTTGGATGGTCAAGTCTTGTCGTAATGATTTGAGCTGGTCACAGGCATATCTGTAATCTTGGTTGCGCACCCACTGACGTTTGATGTGCTCCAAAGAGCGCTTCAGGGTATCCACTGTTCTGACTGTAGAAGGATCAGGTGCCTAAAAAATTAAACATAAATGTAAGAATCACAATGCTTCATTGAAAAAATTGCTACATAATTTAAGTCACTCACAAATTATAACATCATATCAAGTTAGAAATTAGCTCCTGAAGGAGCGGTCCAAACAAATTTACTTACTGTTGTTAATCGAAGGTAAGGCTTTTCAAGAGCGGTTGAGGTTCCTACAATGTGCATTGATGTCCAGTCAATATCATCTCCATCCACTGTAAAGGTGTTACTAATAGTTTTAGTAATATTGATTTGCTTCTTTTTCCGTTGAGATCCTGGATTTGGAGCCCCTAGGCCCAGACCACCTGCTCTTGGACCACCTGCTCTTGGACCACCTGCTCTCGGACCCCCTACTCTTGGACCCCCTATGTTTGGACTTCCAACTTCATTAGCATTAAAACGAGCAGCTCTCTTCTGCAGCCTCTCAGAGGTACTGAACTCAGGATCAAGACTCATACGACCATGTCTTGAGTAGAAATGGGAATCCGCTAATCTGTTAAAAGAACAGTGATTACATGATGCAAAGACGAAGATTTTCAACTAATTATATTTGAACTTTTATTAGTACGGCTTCAATTGGAGAAACTTACTACAATGCTATAGTGCTTGAATGAAGGTGAAGGAAAGACCCAATAAATGTGCAAGTGTGTTAAAATCCAAATTTTCACATGTAACCTACATCCTTTCTCAAGGTACTGTATACAATGTTTAGAACATTGTAAGTTACAATGTTCTGAACACCATAGGTTTCAATGTTCTAAACATGTAAGGTTACATCCAAAAACTTGGTGTTTAATACACTTACTAATGTATTGGGTCTTTCTTCACCTTCATTGTTTCAATTGTTGCTAAGAAATTTGAGATAGTATTTAATTAATGAGCTTCACATTCCAATACCATCATTGTCATTACCCCCCCTTTTATACTTTTATGGAATGGGGACGCATCAGCCCTAAGTAACAAGGGGGAGCCGAAGTGGGAAAGAAATGCACAGATATTAGATACAATGCACTCATTCATTAACTATATCATTTTCATTATGAAGCATACCAATGGAAAAAAGGAACAGGCACAAACACACTCGGAAAAATTATTTACTTTGAAACCCTAACCAAATGGACAACACTGTACCATAATGATCCTGAAAATACTAATTAAGCTACCATTCTTTGTTTCTAAATAAGTGTCCCCAGCACTAAGCATGGCAACTAAGAATGTGGCTTGGTTCAGACATAGTACTTTCCTGGGTAACTAAGAATAAGGTTATCTTTGGTAATAGTATTCTCATGGATAACTAAGAATGAGGTTCGGTTTAGCAATAGTACTCTCATGGGTAACTAGGAATGAGTTTGGTTCAGTCAGCAATAGTACTCTCATGGGTAACTAAGAATGAGGTTCGGTTTAGCAATAGTACTCTCATGGGTAACTAGGAATGAGGTTTGGTTCAGTCAGCAATAGTACTCTCATGGGTAACTAAGAATGAGGTTCGGTTTAGCAATAGTATTCTCATGGGTAACTAGGAATGAGGTTTGGTTCAGTCAGCAATAGTACTCTCATGGGTAACTAGGAATGAGGTTTGGTTCAGTCAGCAATAGTACTCTCGTGGGTAACTAGGAATGAGCTTTGGTTCAGCAATAGTATTTCCCTGAGTGATTAAGGGTAACCAACCTACAACAAAGCTATCTAGAAATCAAGTACAAAATGTGTAATAATCTAAATATAATTAGTTGAAAAGGTGCAATAAGCAAGTTATAATATCCTTCAAACTTTTGATTTATCTCTAATGTACCTGGATGGGGACCTGGGAGTTCTTCTATTCCCAAAGCCCGGCCCTGGGCCAGGTTTGACTTGTGAGAGCTTGGTCCAACAGGCTGTTGGTTGGAGCAGCCTGCAGGCCCACAAATTCAACACAGCCCGGTTGGTCCGGCACTTTTTTAAGAAAACTATCTAGTTTTCTCTTAAACATGTCCACGTATGATCCGGCAATATTTCTTATGCTCGCTGGGAGTATGCTGAACAACCATGAACCTCTCATGTTCATATAATGTTCTCTGATTGTGCCAATGGCACCCCTACTCATCACTAGTTCTATTCTGCATTTTCTTCCATATCGTTAACTCCAGTTTGTTGTTAATTTACTGTGTTTATTTGGGACCTGGCCCTCCAGTATTTTCCATGTGGATATTATTTGAAATCTCTCTCATCTCATTTTTAGGGAGTACATTTGGAGAGCTTTGAGATGATCCCAATAATTTAGGTGCTTTACCATGTATGCAGTATATGTTCTCTGTATTCCCTCCATTTCAGCAATCTCTCCCACTCTGAAGGGGAAACTGAGTATCGAGCAGTACTCAAGATGGAACAGCACAAGTAATTTGAATAGTGCAAACATTGTGATGGGATCCCTGGATTTGAAGGTTCTCATAATCCATCATATAATTTTTCTGGCTGACGCTATATTTGCTTAGATATGCTTCCTAAACGTTAGGTCGTCAGACATCGTTACTCCCAGATCCTTCACATGCTGCTTTCCTACTATGGGCACATTTGATTGTACTTTGTACCCTGTATTTTGTTTAAAGTCCTCATTTTTACCGCACCTGAGTACCTGGAATTTATTACTGTTAAATATCATGTTATTTCCTACTGCCCAGTTGAAAACTTTCTTAATATCTGCTTGTAGTTTTTCAATGTCTTCAGCATAGGTAATTTTAATGCTGATTTTTGTGTTATCTGCAAAGGATGATACGAAGCTGAGACTTGTATTTTTGTCTATATCTGATATGAGAATAAGGAAAAGCAATGGTGCAAGGCCTGTACCCTGAGATACAGAGCTTTTAACAGAGCTTGGACTATTTTATTTGGTTTACTGTTACTCTTTGTGTTCTGTTCGATAAAAAATTTAATATCCACCATTCTACTTCATCTCTTATTCCAGCCCATCCTCCTGTTTTGGTAGTACTTATAGTAATGATGAGGACCATAGTATATATACCAACGTACAACGAAATTAGAAAGTAGAAATTGGCACTATTGAGTTGGACAAACCGGAAAATTATTTTCTACTCGTGTTGCTAAGACAAACTAAATTAACCTAACCTAACCTTCCTATCTTGAGGTTATCTTGAGATGATTTCGGGGCTTTTAGTGTCCCCGCGGCCCGGTCCTCGACCAGGCCTCCACCCCCAGGAAGCAGCCCATGACAGCTGACTAACACCCAGGTGCCTATTTTACTGCTAGGTAACAGGGGCATAGGGTGAAAGAAACTGCCCATTGTTTCTCGCCGGCGCCCGGGATCGAACCCGGGACCACGGGATCACAAGTCCAGTGTGCTGTCCGCTCGGCCGACCGGTTCCTAGGCCTAATACACGATATTTGAGGCCTAATATAGTACATGTGTGTGATATACTAGGCCTAGGAATATTTAAGTTAGTTTTTTAGCTCAATGTTTTCCGACTGTAAAGTGAATAGTACAAAGTTCGACTATCTAATTGTTTAGAACGGCAATCTTTGTACTACGGTGTACATAGTTACAAAAACTACTATTCTAAACAGGAGAATAGGTTGTGTTACTGTATTACCATTGACTTCATTTTGTGTGTAACCATTACATGGTCACATTTATCAAATGCCTTTGTGAAGTCCATGTATACCACATCTGCATTTTGTTTTTCTTCTAATGTCTCAGTGACTCTGTTAAAAGTGGTCAAGTAGCTGCGAGAAACCTGATCTTTCCACTCTAAATCCATGTTGGCCTGGGTTGTGGAAGTCATTGGTTTCCATGAAACTAGTGCCGACTCCTGATCGCTCTCTCAAATACTTTTATTATGTGGGACGTTTGTGTTGTTGACCAGTTGCACTATGAAACACAATAAACATTAAACTTCTCTAAAGATCCAATCCTCCCCAACAAAATTTTTGTATCCACATTACACCTCATTAGCAGTAATAGTACTAAGCCTCTGTACTTCATATAAACCTGAAAATTCACCATTACCAGTTAACATCTCACAAAACTTTATAATAAAACACTTCCATAATTAAATGACTGTTATAAATGTACATTACTCACTTGTTCTTCGCCTTAATCTTCTTGCCTTTTCCTCCTCGATTACTCACTGGGCTTCGTCCTTTCTTTGAATTCAGCCGTATAAAAGTCTTGTTTTCATCTTCAGAATCTGAGGAGGTGTGGCGACGTTTACCATCACGTTTTCCTTTTCTGTACATAGGGGATCGTGATCTTGACCGTGAATAGGATTTTGATCGGGAACGAGATTTTGATCGGGAGTGAGATCTCGAATGAGACTTTGATCGATGTGTTCTGTTTGAAAAAAAAAAATAGAAATGATCTGATCACACGAGGCTCAATAAACATTCATTTGTCTCCTATGCTAGAGTGTAATACGATAAAAGCGACATTACTAAAGTTTTAATACAAATACTTCTCTCCTCCGTCCCTTGTCATTCATCAACCCCACACCATTTAATTCTTCATATAATTATCATATATTGACATATGTGTTAAAATATCATAGACATGAAATGTTTTATGATATATTGACATATTTATGTCAAAAGATAATACACATTTTGACATTTTCTTTCAATAAATGCAGTCAAATCAGCATTTTTGAAAAATTTTCATCATTCATCCAATATCACATATCCTGTAATTATACTGTATATTATTTTACGAATAAAATATTACAGGGGGGCCTGAGAAAATTTTTTTACATGCAAAATATTAATATTTTTCATAAAGCCACTAAAGACATGGAGCATATCAGTATTACTAATACATAACCTTTTGTCACACGAGTCTTTCAGCCAAGTTGCTACCATTTACTTCAGGAATGCCATGTATATGTCTATCATATTCAAGGCTTATTTGTACTTTATCACTGAAATCACCCATCACAATCACTCTTCAGATTCTTGCAAAAAAATACAAATTTCACTCTCAACCCAAAATATAGCTACCTATGCACACCTTCAAATTTGAAATTCATGCACATCCACAAACTAAATCGTGCCACTTATTTCATTAAAAACATTCTGAATACATTCAGAAAAAAAGATCTATACATTCTGACTTTATAATCATTATCCCATTTATATATTTATTTTTGCTTCCTTTCAGCTTTGCCTTGTATAAACTTAGCATATCAAACTTGCATATTTATGCATCAAGATGTTTCTGTCTTATGATGGTAAGCAAGTGTTAATCCAAAATACACTACTATTTTTAAAGATTATAAGTATAATATTGTGATGGATAACTGTATGCCAGCTTACTATAAAACATCTTATTTCAGATAACTATACAAATCATCATCTATTGATAAATAGTTATTTCAAAGTACAGTACCTCAATCCTCGGGCAGAGTATCCAGGAGACACCATTTGCTTCTTGAAAGGTGACTTCTTGTTTTGCTGTTTCATAGGACTAGTGGAACTTGTGTCTGATCCCGCATCACTGGTAGCACTCCAGGTCTTCACGTGTGACACCAAGTTAACTGCGGATGCACTGTGTATGCTGGGAAGAGATTCTTCGTCCCAATTCTGAAAAAAATAAAAAATAAAATAATAATATACAGTGCATTTACTTTAGCTACTGATATATACAAATTTTCCTAGCTTAAATAATTTTCCAGGAGAATTAGTTAGCATCTGTATTATTTTGGTGATCTTTCAGAACTGCATTGCTGACAAAATTCAGAGAATAATTTGTTCTACTGAGTTATTAAGATACAATGATGGGAAGTTTGGGACAATTAAGCAAACACTTCTAGATGCTATACTGTAGTTTTATGTGGTAAGCTGAGGAAGGGGGGGATTTATCCCCTAGCAATAGGCCCAGACAAAAATATTATCAAAAGAAGGCATTCAGCTGCAGAGACTATGTATCACTCACTGTGTCACACGTTATGCAAAAGATGCTAAATACACTGGTTGCCAGAATATATACAAAGCAACACAAGGGAAGGGACATCAAAGACATCGATTTACCAGGGATTCTACTGAGAAACACTAGGAAAGCAAAACGAATGATCTTCCTGGTCATCGAAACATTCCACAAGGAGGTGCATGACTGCAAGTGGGACAATGCAGTTTGGACAAAAAGAAGCAGGATGTTGTTCCACTAAGTGTTATGAGTTAACACTTAACTCATAACATAAATTGGTCACACTTGGGTGTGACCAATACGCAACCTATCCAAAGCTGTTTCCCACCATTTTTATGGTGGTTGAAGGAAGGCGAAGGGAAAAGGTCACTTTAAGAGCATGTAGTTTATAACCTGTAATGCAAGCCCAATGACCCAATTCTGCAGTCTGTGACCAAAAGGCCGCAGACTGCAGAATGAATGACTGGGTAGAAATCTGAACAAGACATGCTCTTCCAGGAACATTGCAAGTATGGATACCTCCTTAATGGCAGTGTCCCAAAGTTCATTCAGGTAACTCCAAAATGGCAGGGACCAGCAAATTTCGACATGTGTGTGAATATCTGCTAGCAGATAGATGAAATAGACAATACTTTTGATCACCAC
>WNGS01005997.1:11223767-11289956 GCA_020271785.1 Procambarus virginalis | reverse complement strand
AGGTGCCAAAAGCACAATCGGAGAGCACTATTTGTACATTATAAGAGGTCCAAGGCTGTTCAATATCCTCCCATCTAGCATAAGAAATACCACCAGAACAAAAGGAAACCAACAAAATATTTCAGTTTCCAGCAAGTGCTGGACGAACACGGTTATAGTGGATATATGTGCTTCTGGGCCATTGCAAGCAACAGTCTGTTGCACAAAGTTATCACTAGTCCGGGCATACAACGTAAGAACTCATAGAGCCCACTTCAGATACAATCTGATTTACCCACGTGCCACTAACCCTAGTGGCCTCGACAAGGACAGGAAGCCGACGGCTTGTCGAAGGTCCCCCTAGAAGCCTTGTGGCAAATCTAGGTGTACTTACCTATTAGTGACTATGGGAGAGCGAGGTCTAGCGATTTATACCCCGCTTACTAGGCCTAGTGTACCCGTTGCGTTATTATTTATTCTGGCGTTCGGGATTCTTCGTAGCATTTGACCTTAAAGGTGCGCTACATGGCCTGTCCCAAGTGAACTCTTGCCCCCTTAAGATCCTCCAGGGGCCTAGACTGAACCAATCACGTTTACAGTAAGACTGATAAAGATTAAGCCACGCAAAAGATGGCACGGGCATGAATAGCCCGTAAGTGGTGGCCCTTTTGAGCCATTACCAGTATCAAGAGCCGATACTGGAGATGTGTGGAGGTGCAGCTGCACCTTACGTGACGGGAGATGTCTCCCTTGTCACCTACAGTACCCTACTTGGCACTAATATATCAGGACGAAGAAACAGATCTCGAGAGAATCTGAGCCCGTCTAATTTTAGAGATTATATAAAGTATTACTACTCAAGCCTCCCCCTCACCACCGGCCGAATAGGTCAATAACACTCGCTACAGAACCACACCATTCCGTACGGGCACATTATGCCTCGCCAGACCATATTACCTGAAAGGGTTTTGAAGTTAGGAGAAAAATACTGCCCCAAAATTTCTCCTGCGTCTGAACAACAAAAATGGCGACGGTGCTGGCCCACGGTCGCTCGAATAGGCAGCGCTCACAGTTCCCAAGTGTACACTCACCAACGACAATGTATACTCCTTTGTTATATGCTTTTTCTGCAAATTATTGAAAACAAAAATATAAATATTTCTAAGTATTTGTGAAAATTCATAGTAGAAGTTACCTAATGCAAGGAAGAGGTTCTTGGGTATGATAGTATTTTCAAGTTGCCTAATTTGTATACATAAATATACCGCAGGTGTTTACATTATTATTTGTTTACATTATGAACTTTGAGTAATTATCTTAGTATATACTTTGTATGAACACTATATTTATGAAAATGAATTATAGAAAACCAACTATTAAGAACAATGTTGACCAGACCACACACTAGAGGTGAAGGGACGACGTTTCGGTCCGTCCTGGACCATTCTCAAGTCGATTGTGATGAGGAATGATTGATTGATAAAGATTAAGCCACCCAAGAGGTGGCACGGGCATGAATAGCCCGTAACTGATGAGGAAGTAGAGACAGGCAATAGAATAGGCAAGAGAGAGCTGAGAGAGCTAAGGAGTGTAGTAGAGGGGATAGTAATAATAATAAGAGCTGCAGAAGGCCTATTGGCCCATACGAGGCAGCTCCTATTATAACCACCGAAGGAGAAGGAGATACGAATAAGAAGAGGATATAGCAAGGGAGCGTAGGAGAAGAGAGAAAGAAAAGGAAAGAGAAATAATTGCAAACAATAATAAATTGTTAGGCTCATTAACCGAAAACATAATACTGTACGTGTACTGTGTACACGTACAGTATTGTGTGTATATCACGAAAATAACACGTGATTAAAAATGTGACAGTGTCAGACCACGGAGGAAAATTGAAACAGGAATTTCCTTAAGTACTTTCGTATATTAATACATCTTCAGAAGGAGTGAAGATGTATTAATTAATATACGTAGTAATACCACTCCTTCTGAAGATGTATTAATATACGAAAGTACTTAAGGAAATTCCTTCCTTAAATTGGAGAAATATCATTCGGTGCAGTATATCATTCGTACGTGTACGATTGATATACTTGAGTATTGTAAGATCTCTTATTGATTATGCTGCACCTGTCATTTCTTGTTTTGGTAAAGGTAGGATGGGCAAGTTGGAGAAGGTACAAAATGAAGCCATGAGAATTATCTTAGGATGCCCAAGAAATGCTACGATTGAGATAATGAGGATGGAGTTGAATCTGAAGAGTATTGGGGATAGAATTTCAGAGATAAATGTAGCCTTTGCCACTAGATTAATGAGAGGTGGGGGAGCTAATGAATTAATCCTCTCGGTTCAAAAGGTGGGAAGTAATGAACAATGTATGATAAAGAAGAAAGGATATACGAGTACCTTATGTTCTAATGTTATAAAGTATGATGTTATTACAGAGTGTACTGCTGTGCCTAAGAGACAATTCACACCACCATGGGAGGATTGTAATGTAGATGTAGTAATTATTCATGCCCGAAACGCTTTGCGTAATAGTGGCTTTAGGCATTGTATGTACTAGCCCTATCTATAACTCCATCACTCTGTACAATCACTTTTATGTATGTACCTTACCTAAATAAACATTTTGATTTGATTTTTTTTATTCCGTTGCAAAAGAAAAAAAACTATGTATGAAATAGGAGAGCTGAGGGCAACATATGATTGTATAATTAGAAAATTACCTACAGAAAACACTCTACATGTGATGGGTCAGTAGCTAAGGATGGGAAGGCAGGATGTGGAGTCTTGATCAGGGAGTACACTGACATCGGCACTGGAGATACTGTTATTGGACGCCGCTTAACTGACAATGTCTCTTCAACGCAGGCTGAACTCCAAGGTGTATTAACAGGATTACAGGATGTAGTCAAATATGGTAAAAATGCCTGCTTCTTTATTTACAGTAAAGGTGCGTTAGAGCCTTTAAATATACTGTATGCCCAGTATACTAGAATTTTGTGATAGAGTGTAGAAAGAATGTTAAGAAATTAGAAAAAACTGGGTATAAAGTAAGATTCATGTGGATCCCTTCACATGTGGGAATACTGTTGAATGACGTAGTTGATGAGATAGCGAAGAGAGCCACGGAAAAAAATCTTGTTGGTGTTGTATGGCAGATAACCTTGAAACAAATAAAAACAAGAATCAAGGATCCAAGAGAGTGAAGAAATGGTAAAGAGAATGGCAATGGTGGACAGTAGTAACACACTTAAGAATTATTCAATAATAAATACAAATTCGTCCTTCACCTATGGTAAAGGAAAGTCTACTTTGAAGGATTCAATATACATGAGATTAAGATTAGGATACAAATATATCTGGCAATACGGTGTGATGTCAGTGAAAAAGATAAGGAGTGTAAATTATGTAGTATGCCGCACGCCCACACCTTAGAACATTATGTATTAGAGTGTCAACTTATTGAAAACTATAGAAATAAGGAAATAAATAGTGTACCACATCAAATTGTTTGGATGTGTGATAATGGTATGATAGACAGTATACTTAGGAGCTACAAGAATTTTGCCCCAAGAGTATAACAATTATATGCTGGACTTACTATACAAACCTGCAATGTTAAATGGGATTCTTGTAATGTTATTTGTCTTTGTACTCACTGAATTTGTGCGCCCCTTGAGGGACTTGAAGTGAGGGGGGGTAGAAATAGCCTAAGCTACTCTATCCCTTTGAGCTGTATCTTGCTTATCTCAATAAACGTATTGAACTTGAGCTCAACAAGGTTGTAACTTGCTTAGCTAAATGAATTGTGGGGTTCAGTCCCTGAACCCATTATGTGCCTCTGTAACCCTTTCCATTATCGCCCACAAGATGGGTATGGGGTGCATAATAAATGAACTAAACTAACTAAACACTGCATTCAGGGTTCTACCCGTTCATCTGAAGAGCTGGGGAAATCGACAACTTGTGACAATCATCTTGTACCCTATATGTAACTCCTTTTTGTAACAACATTAAATATATATGTATATATACAAAATAAATAGGGGTGGTAGGAGAAGAAAATATTAATGTTCAGTGAGGAAAATATAGTGTTCAGTGAGGATCTACACGATCTTCTCTGAGTACTCTTCATTTCGTTCCTTTCTGTAACATCTTACGGTAGAGAATGATATATAAGGTTAAAACATTGGACTAAATACACATGAGAAAGGAATGAGAGAGTTTGAGGATATTCTCTCATATCTAATGATTGGTTATGGGGGGCCAATCAAACGCTGAATAGATGTGATTGTAACCCTTCCAATGCCGCCCCTGGATGTGAGCTAAATTATATTCAAATGTAAATAGTATACACGTATTTTGTGATGCCATTGTGCATAAAACAGATTCAAATAGCTCAACACCAAGATACATAGTTAGGCTAATCGAGATCCCTTCCCCCCCTTCCTTTAGCAATAATGACTTTCACCAGGATGAAACCACAACAGTCAACTAACTCACCGGTATCTATATACGTTATATGAACATCAAGTCTAATTATGCATTATTCTTTGATTTATTTACGTAAAATTGTAAACTGCCACTTCTGTCCATTAAAATTATATAGATCTCGTATATTTTGCTAATCTGTCATTGATTTGCCCTCACGAATTAGTTTACTAAATATATAGTTTTGGTTTACAATGGTATAGCGAATTGTTAAGTAAAAACGATTATATGGTGTGTTAAAATTTAATGAACAGCCTAGCTATCAACATTGGGTTACACAGCTCTATGGTTACATGCATGCGATGTTCCTATGCAGAAAGTGTATTGAAAGTTTTTAAATTTATTAAATGTCTGTTATATGATTGTATTAAATTTAGTAATGTCTGTTATTCACTTCAAAACTGCGGCTTAAAAGTTTGAGAATACCGTCTGCTTGTGAGATTGACATATATTCGCTATTCCATTAAATAAAGTATTTAAGATTAATTTGCAATATATTACGTATTTGCATTATACTTTATGGTATATTTAATGAATTAATAACACTAAAATGAAAATTCACTAGAACATGGAAAAACGTCTAAATATTGCTTAAATCGTTGATATTTAAAACTTGCATATTAAAAGCATCCTGTGAGTTAACATATAAATATTTTAATCATGAATTATATCTAATTGTAATAAACACTCCCACAATATTGCCATGCATAGCGCTCACTTAATCTTAAAAAATTATTGTATGGAGAAATGAGAACTCGCGAGTGTGGGTGTGGGAGGAGGAGGAGGCCGGCCACGTGTCGCGCGTGAGGTCGCCGCGTGTTGGGGTGGACTTTTTGACCAGTAACTGGCGATGAAGGCCACACTGAGGTTCGTGGAGCTGGAGAACTTCAAGTCCTACAGTGGCTTCCATCGCATTGGGCCGCTGGAGTCCTTCACGGCTGTCATCGGCCCCAATGGCTCAGGTAAATGAGAACTTTTTGAGATTTTCCGGAGGAAGCCGCAGAAACCACCGGAAATCTTTTTTCTTTTCTAACTGGAGCCGTTAGGAAAATGTTAGCGCTACAGACTAATTGTTTCAATTAGTTCTCCGGAGGTAATGCTATTAGCTCTATGTCACTGAGGTTTGAAAGTTACGCTAAGCGTCATAAGCTGGCGTAATTAAGCAAGGAGCCGGAGACGCCGTCATTAGGAACTAGCACTCACTGCGGCGTGAATTTTCCAGTCTGATATGGATTGATACCTAAATTATCAATTAGTATAAAGATTCCTCGGTTGATTTTGAGCTCCTAAGCCAAATTAAGGGGACCTCCGTAAGTGAAGGTGAAGGAGGCCCGATAAGTGTCTTTTGACGACCTCCAAGCTTCTCAAATCTCCACTGATGTCTATGTCCAGGCAGTCTATATGGAAGGTTTTCCACCCTGCTCATACGTGTAATACTGTAAAAAAAATTAATTAATATTTGAGTAATATTATATATCTGACAAGATATCGGGTGATATGTGATTGTTATAAACATTAGGCTAGACAGTACAATAAAAAAATAAAATATATATATATTATATATTATATATATATATATATATATATATATGTTGTACCTAGTAGCCAGAACGCAGTACTCTGCCTAATATGCAAGGCCCGAATTGCCTAATCACACGGGAGACATCTCCTGTCCACGAGGCTAACCATAGTCCGAGCTTCTTGCCCAGCTCCTGTGCCAGGTAAGTTACGGGCTCACCATAGCCCGTGCTACTTGGAACTTGTTCCGAGTAGCTGAATCTATAACAACATGCCTAATAAGCCATATTTTCCAGAATTATATATTATTCTATTTTTTCTTATGAAATGATAAAGTTATCCATTTCATTATGCATGGGTTAATTTTTTTTAAATTTTAGTTAAAACTAACGTAGATATATGACCAAACCTAACCGACCCTACCTAACCTAACCTATCTTAACCTATCTTAACCTAACCTAAACTAACACAACTAAGTCAATAATTTATGTTCTTAATATAATATAATAATAATAATTCAAATAAACTAATTGGAAACAATTTATTGAAAATATAAAAAATCACTCGGCCTATTAGGCAAATCGGGCCTTGCATAGTAGGCCGAGAAGTGCGTTCTGGCTACTAGGTACGACAATATATATATATATATGTGAAGGCTACATAGCGTAGCCTGCCCGGCTTGGTGCCTTTTTTGATAATTACTTACTGACGGTTTTGACCTCCACCACCTTCTCACCTAACTTGTTCCAACCGTCTACCACTCTGTAGTATGATCAATGCTGAATGTGAAACCATAAAAGATTTTTTAGACCTCCTGGCCTATTTTATCACCAACTGTGTAACTATTTCATTGAATCTGGTTTACTGGGCGGCATCCTAACAATTTATCCTAAATTTGCTTGTCCATTTTAAAAAATGAAGAACAGTTTTATTTATTTTATTTAAGCTGAATCTCTTATGAACCCATCCCAATGCAATGCACAATAGAAAGTTGAATTTACATATTCGTAAATTGAAACATGTATATACTGTCTAATATAGTTGATTGTAACCATGATATATGTACGTGATTCAGCCTACAGTTTAGACCTCTTGGCTTGTGTATGATCCTGCGTGACAGTGAATACCAGTATTATCCTCACTCTAATAAAACAAATTGAATTCCTCAATTTAGGCGGAATTGTAATTAATTTTATCACACAGAGGCTCGGTTTTCAGGCAGCTGTGCAGGCGACGGTCTTCTCTCCTAGATTGATAAAGATTAAGCCACCCAAGAGGTGGCACGGGCATGAATAGCCCGTAACTTTCCACGTCATCTTCATCTTGTATTAGCCTAACCACTTGGGCAGGACGGTAGAGCGACGGTCTCGCCTCATGCAGGTCGGCGTTCAATCCCCGACCGTCCAAGTGGTTGGATACCATTCCTTTCTCCCGTCCCATCCCAAATCCTTATCCTGACCCCTTCCCAGTGCTATATAGTCGTAATGGCTTGGTGCTTTTCCTTGATAATCCCCCCCCCCCATCTTCATCTTGTAGCAGGGGTTTAATTTTTTTATAATAGTTTATTATAGAGGTACTCTCCATATTTTATTTATAGAGGTACTGTATATAATTGGAAGTAGAGTGAATCGACTCATAAGAGAGGAAGACGTTATCACATATAAAACATGGTTTTGTCTTGGTTATTAAAGGGTAGCAAAGGCTCCCTTGCTACATGGACATTTCGTTCCGAGTAGCTAATCTAAAACCACAACCACAACTTGCAGTTATTAAATGATCGATAAATCACTACATGATGGTGTATTTAAACTAAAAGTATCCATTGTTTACCACATACTGTACTCCCTCCTTTTCAACCAATTGCTCAATATTGTATTAAATTTATGAGTCTCCTTTTATATTTTGTTTTCTGCTATATTTTTAACGGTACCGTATTTTCCTTCATTCATGAATGCTGAAAGCTTTGTTAATATCCATTGTTCTTCATTTCTGGTGATGATAATGATCGATCTATTATCATGTTGTATAAAGTTTCTTAAGTGATATTCGTAGTTACAATTGTAATAAGAACATTGCGGTTATTTTAAAACATTATAGATCATAATTAAGCAATGACTTGTCCAGGGAAGTCCAATTTCATGGACGCCATCTCCTTTGTTATGGGGAGAAAAGACTTCCAGCTTACGAGTCAGCCGGCTGAGTGACCTTATCCACGGCGCTTCAGTCGTCAACCGGTCTCCCGCTCGGCCCAAGTGACGGCAATCTTCAGTATGGATGACGACACGGAGATGCGGTTCACCAGATTGGTCATGGCTCCTCGTCGGATCACAAAATCAATGGCGAGGTAAAAACAACTTTATGGCTTTTTTAAGATCAGTAACATTATATTGACCAGACTACAACACTAGAAGGTGAAGGGACGACTTGAGAATGGTCCAGGACGGACCGAAACGTCGTCGTCCCTTCACCTTCTAGTGTGTGGTCTGGTCAATATACTTCAGCCACGTTATTGTGGCTCATCGCCTGTATCAGTAACATTAATTGGCTATACCGTATTTCCTTCAATTTAAAATGGCATGAAAGATAAGCTTTATTGAGCTACGTAAATGGTGCCTATTATACATGTTTGTGGCTGGATTTCATCGGGGGGGACATTTTGCCTTATATTAACACTATAGTTGCTTTCGTAAAAAAATGATAATGTTTTCTATTTCTCCAAGACTGTGAGCATGAAGGATACATGCAGGAACTTGAGAGTTTGGAATTAACGTGAAGGCGAAGAACTTCCTAGTCTTCCAGGGAGCGGTCGAGTTGTATTGCCATCAAGAATCCTAAGGAGAGAACTGCGCTGTTTGGGCGATCAGTGGGTAAGTTCTTTGTGGAGATCAGTGGGTAAGTTCTTTGAGGAGCATAAGGGGGTATAGTTCTTTGAGGAGATCAGTGGGTAGTTCTTTGAGATCAGTGGGTAAGTTCTTNGCTTTCAAGTTCCCCCCTCGATTTGCAGTGAGGATGGTCTTCCTTTCCCTTCTGCATTTGGGGCTGTCAGGTCGTGTTCATGTGCATGGTCCTTGGGATGTAGTTGCCCTCTGCATAGTTGTTTCCAGTTTTGTCTCTTTGGTGTTCCCGTTCCCGAGAGGTGACTGACTTTCAGTCCTTCCTCGGTCTTTGGGCCCATCCTCTGGTTCCTTCTACCAGTTTTGCTACTACCAGACCTATTGGGTTTGGGCCTTGCCATCCTTTTGGGGTCTAGTTCTTCACCTAGTTCCTTTTGGGTTTTTCAGGGTTCAGTTCTGTGGCACCATTTTCCTTGTCACTCGATGTGTTCACTTTGGAGGGTCTCCTGGATGTTTCCAGTTTCCAAATGGGATTTAGCAGACTTGTGGTCGTCCATGGTCATTGGGTCCATCCTCCTGTCCTGCACATTTTACCACTTCCAGGGCCCTGCCTGCCCTTTTGGTAGCTCTTTCTTTGTCATCTTCCTCTTTTGGTTCTTCAGGGTTCAGTTCCATGGTAACATCCTCCCATCATCTGGTGTGTTCATAGATGCCTCAAGCTCTGATTGGGGCTTTATGACCAGTGCACACCAGGGGCTAGATTCACGAAGCAGTTACGCAAGTACTTACGAACGTGTGCATCTTTCTTCAATCTTTAGCGGCTTTGGTTACATTACTAACACTATCACCACGCCACATGAGCGCCGCAGACTTTGACGTCATGGGGCTAATGGTGCAGGCGAGCGTGCAGTGACACCTAAATGTGTATGCTCGTTTCAGTTTTCTCACCTTAATTCTCGTGCTACGTCGTTCGTTTTGGTATCATCGTGTTCACAATTATATTCCCTGCAGATGTATATGCATATAATATCCAAAAGCCTGGCGAGACTTCCCGCAGCAAAGCCTAAAGTCGGAAAAGTTACCCGTGAGCGCACAAAATCAGTAAAATGCGTACTGTATACTCGTTTCAGTTTTCTCACCTTAATTCTCGTGCTACGTCGTTCCTTTTGGTATCATTGTGTTCACAATTATATTCCCTGCAGATGTATATGCATATAATGTCCAAAAGATTGGCGAGACTCCCCGCAGCAAAGCCTAAAATTACCCATGAACGAACACCAGTTTGCACACCACAACCTAATGTGTATACTCGTTCAGTTTGATAACATCAATTTTCATGTTACATCGCTCGTTTTGGTATCAAATTGTTCGCAATATAAAGGCGCGCATTTTAAAACTAGTCTCATAATAATAGAGCAATAACTGGAATTTTAACAAATATTTTAATTTTGGACGCTCATCATCAAAATTATTTTTATCTTTCCAGTGTTCTAATAACAATTTTCATGTTACATCGCTCGTTTTGGTATCAAATTGTTCGCAATATAAAGGTGCGCATTTTAAAACTAGTCCCATAATAATAGCACAATAAATAGAATTTTAACAAATATTTTAAAATTTAAAATGTAGACCCAAAAACGTATTTATAATTTTTTAAGTGTTCTGACATCAAGTTTCGTGTTATATCTTTTATTTTGGTATCAAATTGTGCGCATTCTAAAGGTGCTTATTTTGAAACTATCCCAATGTCGATCGAATAAAAAATTAATTTTATTCAAATATTTTTGTAGTGGATGCAAGTCCTGTCCACGGCTAGAACTCAAGAGAAAAAAATGGACGTGATCGGTGTCCAAAGCGAGCAATACTGTTAAACAGTTTACAAGCATGAAAAGTTCCCAATCAACTGTTGTTATTGTTATAAACAGCCTCCTGGTGCTTCGGAGCTCATTAACTGTTTAATAATTGTAAATAAAGCCGCCAAAGATTGAGAAAAGATGTACAAGTTCGTAAGTACTTGCATAACTGCTTTGTGAATCTGGCCCCAGGCCTCCCAGGGTCAGTGATCAGGACCATTCTGTCAGGCACACAGTATGGTGCATGATTTTAGGCTGTGTGGCAAGCTCTGCGAAGGATTTGGCTTTCTTTGGGCACTGTTCTGCATCTCCATTCCAACTGCTCCCCAATGGTTCTTACTCTGTACTACAGGGAAAAGGGATGTCACTTCGGTCTTATCTTTTGGAGCTGGACTCTTTATGTAGCTTGGCTTCTGGATTCTCGGGGTTTAGTTCTATGAGGGGTTCACATGGACTGAAATAATGGATGCAAACTGATAAGTTCAGTGACAGAAATTACAATGACATATTGGTCTGAATAGAAATACAATAGACTTGTGATTGCTGGAGTGTTTCAAGTAGAATGGAGCATCTACGATGCAACATTCTGCTGGTTCTACGAGATGTTTGGTCGACCTGCAGTGAACCTCATGTTGGCATGGAACTGGCAACTTCCTTTTTACGTGGCTCCATTCACTGATCACAAGGCACTCACGGTGGATGCCTTGTAACTAGACTGGTGAAGGTGGTGGTGCATTTACCATTTTTCCTCTTCTGTTGTTGCTCTGGGTCTAGTCCAGTCCAGTCTGGAGTTGTCCTCAGGAAAAGTGATCCTTCTGGCTCCATGATAGCCGGGTTAGCCTTGGTTCTGGCTCTTCTTGCCCGTGTCTGAACCCTTGTGTTTTTCCACAGTTCACCCTTTATCAGCAGATTCACTCGGTGACCCACCTCACTGGTTCGACCCACTCCTCTATTCTACACATCTGGAGTGTTTGACACAGATCTATCGTCAACTGTATACAAGTGGTTGGGCTAATGGCATCCCACTTGTCTTTCTCCGAGGCAGCAGTACGAGATTGTCTGGCACTCGTTTTGCCTCTTTCTTCATCAATTTCCTTCGGTTTAAGTTTAGGCGATACTGTCTTTTTTGTCACAGTTGTTTTTTGACCGTCATGTCTCGCCTACTACTATCGTCTCTAATGGTTCACCAATAGCAAGGCCGCTGTTGCATTCGGCAACACTGCATTCAACTCAGATGGGTGGATTTGGTCTATTGTCTAGAGGAATCCCACTATAGGAAGGTCTGGATTTGGGAGGGTGCACTGTACAGTAGTTTGGGTTTCGTACCATAAATAAATGTGTAAGTTAAAGTTTGGCTATGCCACCACACTTGTAAACCCAAGAAACCTATTTGCTACCATTTAAAAATTGCTCTATCTTTCAGTGATTCCAAAAGCTCATTCAGTGAGACCCCTATTCATAAAAAAAATTACAAAATCATCTAATAATAAATAAATAAATAAATTATATATATATATATATATATATATATATATATATATATATATATATATATATATATATATATATATATATATATATATATATATATATATATATGTCGTACCTAGTAGCCAGAACGCACTTCTCAGCCTACTATGCAAGGCCTGATTTGCCTAATAAGCCAAGTTTTCATGAATTATTATATTTTCTCTAATTTTTTTCTTATGAAATGATAAAGCTACCCATTTCATTATGTATGAGGTCAATGTTTTTTTATTGGAGTTAGAATTAACGTAGTTATATGATCGAACCTAACCAACCCTACCTAACCTAACCTAACCTAGCTTTATAGGTTAGGTTAGGTAGCCTAAAAAGTTAGGCTAGGTTAGGTTAGGTAGGTTAGGTAGTCGAAAAACAATTAATTCATGAAAACTTGGCTTATTAGGCAAATCGGGCCTTGCATAGTAGGCTGAGAAGTGCGTTCTGGCTACTAGGTACGACATATATATATATATATATATATATATATATATATATATATATATATATATATATATATATATATATATATATATATATATATATATATATACATACATACATATACATACACACACACATACATGCTGTTTGAGGTATGATTATGTACAATATATACGTAATCTTTGTTTGGAACCGTGTAGATGCGGGCTCAGATGTCCACCGCTTGGGTCTTGTGCAGCCCAAGCCGTGCTTCAGGAGGCTGGGGTCGTTCTTGCCCTTGCTGTGGTGGTTCTTCTCCGGCCACGACCACGGCAGTCTCCAGGTTTGGAGCCCCTGTGCCTTCTTTTACCAATTTTGAGGTAAACTCCGGAGCTGGAGCCTCTAGGGCATTTCGTTGTTGCCTTCAACCTCATTCTGACAGTTCCTGTGATGGCGCTGGAACGAATCGTATTGGCATTTGCCTTTCCATTGGAGACTTTCGGCGCCGTGGAGAGGAGGGACCTGCTGCACAGGTGACAGCTTCCTTCTCCGTACCAACCTACCCTGACTTTGCGCCCTGGAGATGCCACTCCAGACCAACAACCAGAGCGCATCTCCATAGTCCCCCGAGACTAATGGATGCCTACTACTACTATGCTGTTTGAGAAAAACTGAAGGCATAGGGTAGTGATGGGATGACACAGCAGCAGGTAACACACACACCCACCCACACCACAAAAGGTCTGTGGACACTGAGGGTTGAAATAATTTCTCATAATACTGTACAGCCACTCTATTCCTAGATATCTAACACATGGACACACACAGCTCTACATCTACTAAATTGCTCTCCAGTTACAATGATCAGTTTCAATATTATCAATATCTGTTTTTTGCTCAAATCTGAGTACTTGTATTTCAATGGAAACCTATAGGCGTACTAAATAATCAAGCCTCGATTATACTCCTATCAGGAATACCCAATATGTAAATACATATTAAAAGTAAAATGTAAATCCTCTATTCTCTCCTAACTATATCCACCCAAACCTGTTCATTTTACTGTGTGTGTGTGTGTGTGTGTGTTGTTCACATACAAAAATAAAAAACTTTGTGCATATTTCTCGGCTTTCCTCCTTTCCTGCAACCCAGAAATTCATTAAACCCTACTTCCTTACCACTCTCATCATTATCCAACCATCCATTATACTGTACTATCATGAGCATGTTTCTCAATCTTTCAAGTCATGGCTACTTTATGGTCTTAATGGGATACTTGATCCCATCCATAGGCTTATTACGTGACTGTCCGAGTGTCACATGTATTTTCCATGTAGCACAGTGTTGACACTACCTATGAGTAGACATGACACTCGTATAAAATGCTAAGATAAAGTATCAACCCCATTCAATATTTACCTACCAAAAATATATTTATCAACCCCATTCAATATTTACCTACCAAAATCTAAATTTATCAACCCGTTCAAAATTTACCTACCAAAAACTAAATTTATTATCTCTCAAAGGTTGAGCAACGTACCTGCACAACCGGGAGTTGGGGTTGAAATACTTCTGTGATTTTCCGAGCGCCATTTGAAGTAGGACACGGGTGAATTCCCCCCTATAAAATCATTGAATATATGGCATCATTACAGGCCAGTCAGCAAAATTATTTCTACCCCAGCAGTGTCCACACAGACGTTGAGGAGTGAACAGTGGCGCAAGGTCGCTATACATAAAAAGTACTGAATGGAAGCCATTCAGATTTTGAGTGTTGAAAGTAATTACAGTAATAGTATTCTTATGATAATCATAAAATTGTTTTAATATGCGAGTAGTAAAACTTAAACTTTAAGTATATTTCATATAAATTCAGTATAGCTATAGCATCATGTTTTTGCATTTTTAGACACTTCCCACTGAACAGATGGGAAACCCCTGCTTTTATAAACATTTTTAGACAAAATAACATTTTTCTTTCAAGTATATTTTCCCAATATAAAAGTTGCTTTTCTACAATTATATTAGTTTAATCACATTTAATTCTTCAGTAGTGCAGAAGACAAGCCTTTTTAATTTATATCCTAAGTGGTTAATGATGGATGCAACAGACAGTCACAGATAACACCGTGTCACAATTATAAGTCTACGGTAAACAAACAAACTGAAATGGAGTCCTTTCAAGGTAAATACTGTACCTTATAAATATGAGAATAAGAATAGCCAATTACCAAAACAAAACAAATTTAAATTGTGTATAAATGATTTTAAAACAATGATCAATGAAAACTTACTTTAGTCCACAGTGTTCCATTATTTGCTGCTTGTGTAAGCTTCCCTTTAAGACATATTTCAACTTGGTCTTTGTCCAATTCTGTGACACAGCGAGCAAAACACCGCCCAACGTAAGCCCTGTGAAGGGAGCATGTTATCTATACAGTAATGATCGTAACTTCAAAAAAATCCTTGTTTATTTTTACTTAATGACCAATGATTTAGGATGTAAAATATTGGACACAAAGCAGGTAAAATAGTATATGACTAAATGATAAATACTATCTAATGACTATACTAAAATTCACTTACTTCAGACTTTCAGGCCAATCCCCACTTGCAACTAATCCAGTCATTCCCTTTATATCTTTGACTGCTTTTGTTTCTTGTGCATTGTTTACTGCATTTTGGCTTTCATTAACTGAAGCGTTATTGGATGGAGACTGCCCATCTGCATTTTCTTTTCCAGTTAATGAACTAATGGAAGGATGTTGCTGTTGCTGCTGTTGTTGCTGTTGCTGGTTATTCATAAACTGCATCTTGTTCCATGGGTTGTTGGACATGACTATATTAGTTTTATTCTTTTTATTCTTCTTACTCTTATGACTA
Source organism: Procambarus virginalis (assembly GCA_020271785.1). Lineage (NCBI taxonomy): Eukaryota > Metazoa > Arthropoda > Malacostraca > Decapoda > Cambaridae > Procambarus > Procambarus virginalis. The sequence goes on along the minus strand of WNGS01005997.1, from coordinate 11,274,444 downwards.
GTATTATGTTGCTGATAATGCTGCTGTTGCTGATGTTCATGATGTTGTTGTTGTTGTTGTTGCTGCTGCTGTTGCTGCTGTTGTTGTTGTTGTATCTGTTGCTGCTGCTGCTGTTGTATCTGCTGGTGCTGCTGCTGTACTTGTTGTTGTGCCTGCTGTGCTTGCTGTTGTGTTTGCTGTGCCTGTTGTTGTTGCTGCAAGACATTATACCCAAGGCCTTTTTTACTTGGAAGATTAAATTTTACAGGACCACCAGAGGCAACTGGCGAGTTTGCTCGACCCACAGGTGGCTGATTGTAGTTTGATGGAGGCCCTCTTGGAGGCCCAGAGGGGCCATACCATCCACCAGTGTAGCCGCTATAGTTATCGTAACTTGGACAATACGGCTGGTTATAGTTGTGATTATAACCCTGACTGTATTCCTGACTAGCATAATGTTGGGGTGGTGGAACATTAGCATTTTGTTGATTACTGCTATCTTGATGTTTTCCTGGAGAATTGTTGCTGGTTGTGTTTAAATTATTCATCTTATCCTGTCCATCACTTTCTGGATTCTGGCCAGCTGGTGGAGGACCAGGTGGAAGAGGAGGGTTATTGCTATTTCCAGAACTATTGTTGTTCTTATTATTGTTACCATTGTCAGATTGTGGTTGTTGTGGAGGTGGGCCAGATAGTCCAGGTGGTACTCCATATCCCCAAGAGGCTTGCTGTTGGGGAAAACATTATTAGGCTCAACTATACATACAAAATTACATTATGTGCACATAACTGTACCCATCTTCCAGTCTTAACTTCTATATTCCTAGTTTTCCTTTATAGTCAGAGGCACAATGGAGGGTAAAGGTTTTACCTATAACTATTAGTTGAGCAATCTTATAAGATTTTCCTGCAAAAATTTCCACAAAATGAATTTGCTAAAATCATAAGTTTGAGTCAAGATACTCACAGGCCTCATGCATATTATAAGATATCTTAAATGTATTAAAGGGAAATTTTTTCTAAATATTGTACATTAGCACAAAATTGTACTAATCTAGCAAAACTGTAGCTTCCAGCAATGATTTACATCCTGTTAATATAATAAGATGCAAAATTCTCCCTACAGTACTATAAGCAAATATTTTTTCAGCAGCTAACCCATGTGCAAAAAATTTGGTTTTTATTTTGTGATAGAAAATTATATGAAAAAGATAGGAAACAAATTGAAAGGGATTCTCCTGACTACAGTACAGTATAATGCTCATCTGGCACATGCAAAAATTATGCTCAGATGATGATTTTGTTATTGTGTCCTGGGGCCAGATTCATGAAGCAGTTATGCAAGCGCTTACGAACCTGTACATCTTTTCTCAATCTTTGGCGGCCTAGTTTACAATTATTAAACAGTTAATGATCTCCGAAACACCAGGAGGCTGTTTATAACAATAACAGTTGATTGTGATTTGTTGACCAGACCACACACTAAAAGGTGAAGGGATGACGACGTTTCGGTCCGTCCTGGACCATTCTCAAGTCGATTGAGAATTCTCACAATCGACTTGAGAATGGTCCAGAACGGACCGAAATGTCGTCTTCCCTTCACCTTCTAGTGTGTGGTCAGATCAACTTACTTTAGCCACGTTATTGTGACTCATCACCTGCAGTTGATTGTGATGTTTTCATGCTTGTAAACTGTTTAATAAATGTAACCAAAGCCGTCAAAGATTGAGGAAAGATGTACACGTTCGTAAGTACTTGCGTAACTGTTTTGTGAATCTGGCCCCTGGAGTACATGTACAGTATACGTATAACGTGAAACTTTTTACAGTACTGTACTCTCATTATTGCACAGAATTTAATGCATATTATCAATCGATATATATATTCTCAAATATTAGAATTTATAGTATGTCCCACTCTACAAGTGAATAAATACTGTACTGCATTTCATTGCTGAATCCATTTCTCTGGTCAATAAAATAATTAATTAAAAATTCATATAAATTATAAGACTACTTAAGATCAAACAAAAATCATAGCTTCTATATTTATCTAATTCTAACACTTGAAAATAATGTACAGAACTACTATTGAACAGGGACGTTACAGCACAACTACTGAACAGGACCATTACAATTTATACAAAATATGCCAAATACAACTACAGTAAAGTACAGTACTTACATATGCTCCATATCCTCCATAATTGCCGCCACCATTGCCACCTCCACCAGGTCCGTAACCATTCCAGCCAGGTGGAGGGGGTCCTGGTGGACCATTATACGAGCCTCCGTAACCTCCATAGTGTCCAGGTGGACCAGCATACCACCCTCCCCCTTGTGCATGTCCACTGCCTCCATGCCATGGGGCCATCCCATGTGGACTGTTGTTCATATTGAAGCCAATCTTGTGCACACTGTTAAAAATAAATGAACTACATATTTTCTTATTTTCATCCAACGGAAGGTGGTAATCCCCCAGCCTCTTATCCAGGCATCCCTCACAATATAAACATATTATATCCCATGCTGTACTTACTTTCTATATTTCTAATATTTCTATTACCCTGTGGAAGGAGGTTAAAGCTTTCACAAAAATATAATTCACCATTATTGGTACTGCATTTACAACAATTACCACCACCACACTTCAGCAGTCACCCATAGGAATACCTCACCGCTACGTACTGGTAAGTCCAGGTATACAGTGCTTCTCATAAATTATCTGTACAGCTCACACAATTACTGTACGTTTACTGCTTTCACCTAACGTGTCCCCCATACCATATTGTGTGTACTGTTCAAGCTCAATTTTAATCAAATACAAACAATATAAATCTTAAAAATAGAAAATCCTAACCATCTCATAATAAATGCAACCCCCCCCCCTCCCCAATGTCTTGTGACATTGTCTGCATTCAGTGAATCATGTCATCCAGGACTATTGGAACAAAGACTGTTGCCCAATCACCTGTTCTGAGAATAGTAAAAACCAGAATACAGATGATAGACTTTGGAAGGTGAGGCAATGCCTCAGTGAACTGACTGGGAAATTCAAAGAGAATATGCAGCTGTAGCATGGTGCCCATATCTCAAGAAGCTCATCAACAAACTGGAAAAAGTGCAGACACGCAACCAAATGGCTCCAGGAACTGAAAAACAAGACCTACAAGGAGAGATTTAGAGTCGTTAAATATACCAAATCTAGACGATAAAAGAAAAAGAGGTGATATGATCACTATGTACAAAATAGTAACAGGCATCAACAAAATTTACAAAGAATTTTTGAAAATGGCAACTTCAAGAACAAGAGGACAAAAGGTTCACACTAAAGAAATAAAGCTGCCAAAAAAACATTAGAAAGTTCACTTTTGCAGAGTGGAAGACAGTTGAACAAGTTAAGCGAAAAGTCAAAACCATCAGTAGTTTCAAAACGTCCTATGACAAAGAGTACTGGGAACACGCGACACCACAAGCGCAGCTCTCGTCCTATAACTACACATTTAATTTATTTTTCTATTTAAATTTTTTATATTTTTTTTTATATTTTACGTATTATTTATTTATTTTTTTATATTTTACTTATTATTTATTTTTTTTATATTTATAAATATTTTATTTATTTAATTAACTTAGTTCATTACTAGCTGCAGGAGTGAGCATGAATTGATGACATCAGAAGATTTCTTTGCTTCAAGACAGCCATGGTAAGTCTTTTTTTTCCTGTTATCAGGGAATGTATTTTTTGTATTTTTTATTTATATATACAATAGTTCTTATGTTCTTGTACAGCCACTAACATGCATGGCATTTTGGGCAAGTCCTTAATCCTAATTTTCCCCAGAATACGACATGCCAAATCGTTTAACAACCAGGTACACATTCACTTCTGGGTGACTAGAGGCTACAGTTAAGGATTGGTGCCAAGTAAATCCTCCTCGGCCAGGATACGAACCCAGGCCAAAGCGCTTGCGAAGAATCAGGGGAATGTGTTACCACTGCGCCACAGGGACTGGGCACAATTTTAACAAGGGTCACCTGTGTCTTTGCAAATACACTGTACCAGCAAAATTTACTTGCATGCCACCCTGGGCACTAGTGTCTTATGTTCGCCACCCTGGTTGATGGGGTTCTGGGAGTTCTTCTACTCCCAGAACCTTGTGAGAGTTTGGTCCACTAGGCTGTTGCTTGGAGCGGCCCGCAGGCCCACATACCCACCACAGCTCGGTTGGTCCAGCACTCCTTGGTCTTGGGGGCCATGCCAGGTTTCCTGTACTTAACGTAACAGGTTTCTCCTGTTTCCATAGAAACCCAAACTCTGTACAAGATATAGGATGTTATTTGTCATTGGCTTGCTTCACTTTCTCCTTCTACTCTACCCTCCCGACATCCCTGGAGATATTTTGGGATACCACTCGAATTCTAATTCTAATTGTTGAGGACATAAAGCCTGTACTTTGGCTTATCAAGGTCTCCCAAAGCCAACTACTGACCTTCCCCAGGTTGCAACCCACAACAGTTGCCTGACTCCCATGTATCTGTTTACTGCTAGGTGCACAGAGGCAACTGGTAAAAGGAAACGTACATAACTGTTCCTGTCTTAACACTTTCCCTCGGTGATGATGCAGTATGGCATCAAAAATTTATCAAGACGAATGTGTGGGAATGACGCAGTATGGCGTCAAAAATTACAAAATTTGGCCTGCTTCTGGCTTGGCTGCGGGTGGGGCGCGCCGCGGTTTTGGACATTACATGTATATACTCTTGTAGGGAATTTTATTGCGAACTCATTGATACCAAAATGAAAGACCTAGGACGAGAATTGAGGTGACCAAAGTGAAAAGAGTATACACATTATACATATACACGGCCCCACCTTGGGGGGGTCTGGCACTCTCTCACCCAAAGCGCGAAAGTTTTAACTATACAGTAGATTGAACTCTGGCCGAGCCAGTCGGCCGAGCGGACAGCACGCTGGACTTGTGATCCTGTGGTCCTGGGTTCGATCCCAGGCGCCGGCGAGAAACAATGGGCAGAGTTTCTTTCACCCTAAGCCCCTGTTACCTAGCAGTAAAATAGGTACCTGGGTGTTAGTCAGCTGTCACGGGCTGCTTCCTGGGGGTGGAGGCCAGGTCGAGGACCGGGCCACGGGGGGACACAAAAAAAAAGTACCCGAAATCATCTCAAGATAACCTCTCGATTGTGTCAAGACATAGACCTCAGGTACGAAAGGAGATGCAAAATAAGAGCCAGTGTAGGGGTGCCAAAAGCACAATCGGAGAGCACTATTTGTACATTATAAGAGGTCCAAGGCTGTTCAATATCCTCCCATCTAGCATAAGAAATACAGTACCACCAGAATAAAAGGAAACCAACAAAATATTTCAGTTCCCAGCAAGTGCTGGACCAACAGGGTTATAGTGGATATATGTGCTTCTGGGCCATTGCAAGCAACAGTCTGTTGCACAAAGCTTTCACTAGTTACCTGGTTGATGGGGTTCTGGGAGTTCTTCTACTCCCCAAGCCCGGCCCGAGGCCAGGCTCGACTTGTGAGAGCTTGGTCCACCAGGCTGTTGCTTGGAGCGGCCCGCAGGCCCACATACCCACCACAGCCCAGCTGGTCCGGAACTTTTCTTAGAAAACAGTCCAGTTTTCTCTTGAAGATGTCCACGGTTGTTCCAGCCATATTTCTTATAGTCGCTGGGAGGACATTGAACAACTGTAGACCTCTGATGTTTATACAGTGCTCTCTGATTGTGCCTATGGCACCTCTGCCCTTCACTGGATCAATCTTGCATTGTTAAAGTCTGGCCTCAGGCCGGGCATGCAACGTAAGAACTCATAGAGCCCACTTCAGATACAATCTGATTTACCCGCGTGCCACTAACCCTAGTGGCCTCGACAAGGACAGGAAGCCGACGGCTTGTCGATGGTCCCCCTAGAAGCCTTGTGGCAAATCTAGGTGTACTTACCTATTAGTGACTATGGGAGAGCGAGGTCTAGCGATTTATACCCCGCTTACTAGGCCTAGTGTACCCGTTGCGTTATTATTTATTCTGGCGTTCGGGATTCTTCGTAGCATTTGACCTTAAGGTGCGCTACATGGCCTGTCCCAAGTGAACTCTTGCCCCCTTAAGATCCTCCAGGGGCCTAGACTGAACCAATCACGTTTACAGTAAGACTGATAAAGATTAAGCCACGCAAAAGATGGCACGGGCATGAATAGCCCGTAAGTGGTGGCCCTTTTGAGCCATTACCAGTATCAAGAGCCGATACTGGAGATGTGTGGAGGTGCAGCTGCACCTTACGTGACGGGAGATGTCTCCCGTGTCACCTACAGTACCCTACTTGGCACTAATATATCAGGACGAAGAAACAGATCTCGAGAGAATCTGAGCCCGTCTAATTTTAGAGATTATATAAAGTATTACTACTCAAGCCTCCCCCTCACCACCGGCCGAATAGGTCAATAACACTCGCTACAGAACCACACCATTCCGTACGGGCACATTATGCCTCGCCAGACCATATTACCTGAAAGGGTTTTGAAGTTAGGAGAAAAATACTGCCCCAAAATTTCTCCTGCGTCTGAACAACAAAAATGGCGACGGTGCTGGCCCACGGTCGCTCGAATAGGCAGCGCTCACAGTTCCCAAGTGTACACTCACCAACGACAATGTATACTCCTTTGTTATATGCTTTTTCTGCAAATTATTGAAAACAAAAATATAAATATTTCTAAGTATTTTGTGAAAATTCATAGTATAAGTTACCTAATGCAAGGAAGAGGTTCTTGGGTATGATAGTATTTTCAAGTTGCCTAATTTGTATACATAAATATACCGCAGGTGTTTACATTATTATTTGTTTACATTATGAACTTTGAGTAATTATCTTAGTATATACTTTGTATGAACACTATATTTATGAAAATGAATTATAGAAAACCAACTATTAAGAACAATGTTGACCAGACCACACACTAGAGGGTGAAGGGACGACGACGTTTCGGTCCGTCCTGGACCATTCTCAAGTCGATTGTGATGAGGAATGATTGATTGATAAAGATTAAGCCACCCAAGAGGTGGCACGGGCATGAATAGCCCGTAACTGATGAGGAAGTAGAGACAGGCAATAAATAGGCAAGAGAGAGCTGAGGAGCAAAGTAAGGTGTAGTAGAGGGGATAGTAATAATAATAAGAGCTGCAGAAGGCCTATTGGCCCATACGAGGCAGCTCCTATTATAACCACCGAAGGAGAAGGAGATACGAATAAGAAGAGGATATAGCAAGGGAGCGTAGGAGAAGAGAGAAAGAAAAGGAAAGAGAAATAATTGCAAACAATAATAAATTGTTAGGCTCATTAACCGAAAACATAATACTGTACGTGTACTGTGTACACGTACAGTATTGTGTGTATATCACGAAAATAACACGTGATTAAAAATGTGACAGTGTCAGACCACGGAGGAAAATTGAAACAGGAATTTCCTTAAGTACTTTCGTATATTAATACATCTTCAGAAGGAGTGAAGATGTATTAATTAATATACGTAGTAATACCACTCCTTCTGAAGATGTATTAATATACGAAAGTACTTAAGGAAATTCCTTCCTTAAATTGGAGAAATATCATTCGGTGCAGTATATCATTCGTACGTGTACGATTGATATACTTGAGTATTGTAAGATCTCTTATTGATTATGCTGCACCTGTCATTTCTTGTTTTGGTAAAGGTAGGATGGGCAAGTTGGAGAAGGTACAAAATGAAGCCATGAGAATTATCTTAGGATGCCCAAGAAATGCTACGATTGAGATAATGAGGATGGAGTTGAATCTGAAGAGTATTGGGGATAGAATTTCAGAGATAAATGTAGCCTTTGCCACTAGATTAATGAGAGGTGGGGGAGCTAATGAATTAATCCTCTCGGTTCAAAAGGTGGGAAGTAAACAATGTATGATAAAGAAGAAGGATATACGAGTACCTTATGTTCTAATGTTATAAAGTATGATGTTATTACAGAGTGTACTGCTGTGCCTAAGAGACAATTCACACCACCATGGGAGGATTGTAATGTAGATGTAGTAATTATTCATGCCCGAAACGCTTTGCGTAATAGTGGCTTTAGGCATTGTATGTACTAGCCCTATCTATAACTCCATCACTCTGTACAATCACTTTTATGTATGTACCTTACCTAAATAAACATTTTGATTTGATTTTTTTTATTCCGTTGCAAAAGAAAAAAAACTATGTATGAAATAGGAGAGCTGAGGGCAACATATGATTGTATAATTAGAAAATTACCTACAGAAAACACTCTACATGTGATGGGTCAGTAGCTAAGGATGGGAAGGCAGGATGTGGAGTCTTGATCAGGGAGTACACTGACATCGGCACTGGAGATACTGTTATTGGACGCCGCTTAACTGACAATGTCTCTTCAACGCAGGCTGAACTGCAAGGTGCATTAACAGGATTACAGGATGTAGTCAAATATGGTAAAAATGCCTGCTTCTTTATTTACAGTAAAGGTGCGTTAGAGCCTTTAAATATACTGTATGCCCAGTATACTAGAATTTTGTGATAGAGTGTAGAAAGAATGTTAAGAAATTAGAAAAAACTGGGTATAAAGTAAGATTCATGTGGATCCCTTCACATGTGGGAATACTGTTGAATGACGTAGTTGATGAGATAGCGAAGAGAGCCACGGAAAAAAATTCTTGTTGGTGTTGTATGGCAGATAACCTTGAAACAAATAAAAACAAGAATCAAGATGATCCAAGAGAGTGAAGAAATGGTAAAGAGAATGGCAATGGTGGACAGTAGTAACACACTTAAGAATTATTCAATAATAAATACAAATTCGTCCTTCACCTATGGTAAAGGAAAGTCTACTTTGAAGGATTCAATATACATGAGATTAAGATTAGGATACAAATATATCTGGCAATACGGTGTTGATGTCAGTGAAAAAGATAAGGAGTGTAAATTATGTAGTATGCCGCACGCCCACACCTTAGAACATTATGTATTAGAGTGTCAACTTATTGAAAACTATAGAAATAAGGAAATAAATAGTGTACCACATCAAATTGTTTGGATGTGTGATAATGGTATGATAGACAGTATACTTAGGAGCTACAAGAATTTTGCCCCAAGAGTATAACAATTATATGCTGTACTTACTATACAAACCTGCAATGTTAAATGGGATTCTTGTAATGTTATTTGTCTATTTGTACTCACTGAATTTGTGCGCCCCTTGAGGGACTTGAAGTAGAGGGGGGGTAGAAATAGCCTAAGCTACTCTATCCCTTTGAGCTGTATTTCTTGCTTATCTCAATAAACGTACTTGAACTTGAGCTCAACAAGGTTGTAACTTGCTTAGCTAAATGAATTGTGGGGTTCAGTCCCTGAACCCATTATGTGCCTCTGTAACCCTTTCCATTATCGCCCACAAGATGGGTATGGGGTGCATAATAAATGAACTAACTAACTAAACACTGCATCAGGGTTCCTACCCGTCATCTGAAGCTGGGGAACTCGACAACTTGTGACAATCATCTTGTACCCTATATGTAACTCCTTTTTGTAACAACATTAAATATATATGTATATATACAAAATAAATAGGGGTGGTAGGAGAAGAAAATATTAATGTTCAGTGAGGAAAATATAGTGTTCAGTGAGGATCTACACGATCTTCTCTGAGTACTCTTCATTTTCGTTCCTTTCTGTAACATCTTACGGTAGAGAATGAATATAAGGTAAAACATTGGACTAAATACACATGAGAAAGGAATGAGAGAGTTTGAGGATATTCTCTCATATCTAATGATTGGTTATGGGGGCCAATCAAACGCTGAATAGATGTGATTGTAACCCTTCCAATGCCGCCCACTGGATGTGAGCTAAATTATATTCAAATGTAAACTAGGTATACACGTATTTTGTGATGCCATTGTGCTAAACCAGATTCAAATAGCTCAACACAAGATACATAGTTAGGCTAATCGAGATCCCTTCCCCCCTTCCTTTAGCCAATAATTGACTTTCACCAGGATGAAAACCACAACAGTCAACTAACTCACCGGTATCTATATACTTCTATATGAACATCAAGTCTAATTATTGCATTATTCTTTGATTTATTTACGAAATTGTAACTGCTACACTCTGTCCATTAAAATTATATAGATCTCGTATATTTTGCTAATCAACTGTCATTGATTTGCCCTCACGAATTAGTTTACTAAATATATAGTTTTGGTTACAATGGTATAGCGAATTGTTAAGTAAAAACTATTATGGTGTGTTAAAATTTAATGAACAGCCTAGCTATCAACATTTGGGTTACACAGCTCTATGGTTACATGCATGCGATGTTCCTATGCAGAAAGTGTATTGAAAGTTTTTTAAATTTATAAATGTCTGTTATATGATTGTATTAAATTTAGTAATGTCTGTTATTCACTTCAAAACTGCGGCTTAAAAGTTTGAGAATACCGTCTGCTTGTTGAGATTGAAAATATATTCGCTATTCCATTAAATAAAGTATTTAAGATTAATTTGCAATATATTACGTATTTGCATTATACTTATGGTATATTTAATGAATTAATAACACTAAAATGAAAATTCACTAGAACATGGAAAAACGTCTAAATATTGCTTAAATCGTTGATATTTAAAACTTGCATATTAAAAGCATCCTGTGAGTTAACATATAAATATTTTTAATCATGAATTATATCTAATTGTAATAAACACTCCCACAATATTGCCATGCATAGCGCTCACTTAATCTTAAAAAATTATTGTATGGAGAAATGAGAACTCGCGAGAGTGGGTGTGGGAGGAGGAGGAGGCCGGCCACGTGTCGCGCGTGAGGTCGCCGCGTGTTGGGGTGGACTTTTTGACCAGTAACTGGCGATGAAGGCCACACTGAGGTTCGTGGAGCTGGAGAACTTCAAGTCCTACAGTGGCTTCCATCGCATTGGGCCGCTGGAGTCCTTCACGGCTGTCATCGGCCCCAATGGCTCAGGTAAATGAGAACTTTTTGAGATTTTCCGGAGGAAGCCGCAGAAACCACCGGAAATCTTTTTTCTTTTCTAACTGGAGCCGTTAGGAAAATGTTAGCGCTACAGACTAATTGTTTCAATTAGTTCTCCGGAGGTAATGCTATTAGCTCTATGTCACTGAGGTTTGAAAGTTACGCTAAGCGTCATAAGCTGGCGTAATTAAGCAAGGAGCCGGAGACGCCGTCATTAGGAACTAGCACTCACTGCGGCGTGAATTTTCCAGTCTGATATGGATTGATACCTAAATTATCAATTAGTATAAAGATTCCTCGGTTGATTTTGAGCTCCTAAGCCAAATTAAGGGGACCTCCGTAAGTGAAGGTGAAGGAGGCCCGATAAGTGTCTTTTGACGACCTCCAAGCTTCTCAAATCTCCACTGATGTCTATGTCCAGGCAGTCTATATGGAAGTTTTTCCACCCTGCTCATACGTGTAATACTGTAAAAAATTAATTAATATTTGAGTAATATTATATATCTGACAAGATATCGGGTGATATGTGATTGTTATAAACATTAGGCTAGACAGTACAATAAAAAAATAAAATATATATATATATATTTATATATATATATATATATATATATATATATGTTGTACCTAGTAGCCAGAACGCAGTACTCTGCCTAATATGCAAGGCCCGAATTGCCTAATCACACGGGAGACATCTCCTGTCCACGAGGCTAACCATAGTCCGAGCTTCTTGCCCAGCTCCTGTGCCAGGTAAGTTACGGGCTCACCATAGCCCGTGCTACTTGGAACTTGTTCCGAGTAGCTGAATCTATAACAACATGCCTAATAAGCCATATTTTCCAGAATTTATATATTATTCTATTTTTTCTTATGAAATGATAAAGTTTATCCATTTCATTATGCATGGGTTAATTTTTTTAAATTTTAGTTAAAACTAACGTAGATATATGACCAAACCTAACCGACCCTACCTACCTAACCTATCTTAACCTATCTTAACCTAACCTAAACTAACACAACTAAGTCAATAATTTATGTTCTTAATATAATATAATAATAATAATTCAAATAAACTAATTGGAAACAATTTATTGAAAATATAAAAATCACTCGGCCTATTAGGCAAATCGGGCCTTGCATAGTAGGCCGAGAAGTGCGTTCTGGCTACTAGGTACGACATATATATATATATATATGTGAAGGCTACATAGCGTAGCCTGCCCGGCTTGGTGCCTTTTTTGATAATTACTTACTGACGGTTTTGACCTCCACCACCTTCTCACCTAACTTGTTCCAACCGTCTACCACTCTGTAGTATGATCAATGCTGAATGTGAAACCATAAAAGATTTTTAGACCTCCTGGCCTATTTTATCACCAACTGTGTAACTATTTCATTGAATCTGGTTTACTGGGCGGCATCCTAACAATTTATCCTAAATTTGCTTGTCCATTTTAAAAAATGAAGAACAGTTTTATTTATTTTATTTAAGCTGAATCTCTTATGAACCCATCCCAATGCAATGCACAATAGAAAGTTGAATTTACATATTCGTAAATTGAAACATGTATATACTGTCTAATATAGTTGATTGTAACCATGATATATGTACGTGATTCAGCCTACAGTTTAGACCTCTTGGCTTGTGTATGATCCTGCGTGACAGTGAATACCAGTATTATCCTCACTCTAATAAAACCAAATTGAATTCCTCAATTTAGGCGGAATTGTAATTAATTTTTATCACACAGAGGCTCGGTTTTCAGGCAGCTGTGCAGGCGACGGTCTTCTCTCCTAGATTGATAAAGATTAAGCCACCCAAGAGGTGGCACGGGCATGAATAGCCCGTAACTTTCCACGTCATCTTCATCTTGTATTAGCCTAACCACTTGGGCAGGACGGTAGAGCGACGGTCTCGCCTCATGCAGGTCGGCGTTCAATCCCCGACCGTCCAAGTGGTTGGATACCATTCCTTTCTCCCGTCCCATCCCAAATCCTTATCCTGACCCCTTCCCAGTGCTATATAGTCGTAATGGCTTGGTGCTTTTCCTTGATAATCCCCCCCCCCCCATCTTCATCTTGTAGCAGGGGTTTAATTTTTTTATAATAGTTTATTATAGAGGTACTCTCCATATTTTATTTATAGAGGTACTGTATATAATTGGAAGTAGAGTGAATCGACTCATAAGAGAGGAAGACGTTATCACATATAAAACATGGTTTTGTCTTGGTTATTACAAGGGTAGCAAAGGCTCCCTTGCTACATGGACATTTCGTTCCGAGTAGCTAAATCTAAAACCACAACCACAACTTGCAGTTATTAAATGATCGATAAATCACTACATGATGGTGTATTTAAACTAAAAGTATCCATTGTTTACCAACATACTGTACTCCCTCCTTTTCAACCAATTGCTCAATATTGTATTTAAATTTATGAGTCTCTCCTTTTATATTTTGTTTTCTGCTATATTTTTTAACGGTACCGTATTTTCCTTCATTCATGAATGCCTGAAAGCTTTGTTAATATCCATTGTTCTTCATTTCTGGTGATGATAATGATCGATATTATCATGTTGTATTAAAGTTTCTTAAGTGATATTCGTAGTTACAATTTGTAATAAGAACATTGCGGTTATTTTAAAACATTATAGATCATAATTAAGCAATGACTTGTCCAGGGAAGTCCAATTTCATGGACGCCATCTCCTTTGTTATGGGAGAAAAGACTTCCAGCTTACGAGTCAGCCGGCTGAGTGACCTTATCCACGGCGCTTCAGTTCGTCAACCGGTCTCCCGCTCGGCCCAAGTGACGGCAATCTTCAGTATGGATGACGACACGGAGATGCGGTTCACCAGATTGGTTCATGGCTCCTCGTCGGATCACAAAATCAATGGCGAGGTAAAACAACTTTATGGCTTTTTTAAGATCAGTAACATTATATTGACCAGACTACAACACTAGAAGGTGAAGGGACGACTTGAGAATGGTCCAGGACGGACCGAAACGTCGTCGTCCCTTCACCTTCTAGTGTGTGGTCTGGTCAATATACTTCAGCCACGTTATTGTGGCTCATCGCCTGTATCAGTAACATTAATTTGGCTATACCGTATTTCCTTCAATTTAAAATGGCATGAAAGATAAGCTTTATTGAGCTACGTAAATGGTGCCTATTTATACATGTTCTGTGGCTGGATTTCATCGTGGGGGACATTTTGCCTTATATTAACACTATAGTTGCTTTCGTAAAAAAATGATAATGTTTTCTATTTCTCCAAGACTGTGAGCATGAAGGTATACATGCAGGAACTTGAGAGTTTGGGAATTAACGTGAAGGCGAAGAACTTCCTAGTCTTCCAGGGAGCGGTCGAGTGTATTGCCATCAAGAATCCTAAGGAGAGAACTGCGCTGTTTGAGGAGATCAGTGGGTAAGTTCTTTGTGGAGATCAGTGGGTAAGTTCTTTGAGGAGATCAGTGGGTAAGTTCTTTGAGGAGATCAGTGGGTAAGTTCTTTGAGATCAGTGGGTAAGTTCTTTGAGGAGATCAGTGGGTAAGTTCTTTGAGGAGATCAGTGGGTAAGTTCTTTGAGATCAGTGGGTAAGCATGTATTATATGAATATAAACTTACTTGGTGTCCTAGTAATGTAAAACTTTTTATGTATTAGATTTATATCCTGCTTCTGTCTGTCAGTCAGTCAGTCCAGATAATCAACCAGTCAATCATCAATCTATATCCATCATCAACAGTCATGACGATTTGCTCCCCCTGGAGGCCTCTCCATCTCTGAGAAGTTAACCACATGCTAAAACCATTGGGACCTAGGCGTTTCAAATAGCTTAAAAGGGGTGTTTCTAGGGAGTCTGAGAACGTGAGTTCTATACCATTATACGGACTCAATATTCTCTCATGGATCCATCACGTTATTGTGACTTGTGATGTGTTTATATGCACCAGACGCCCATGAACTTATTATCGGGTCGTTTGTAATCTATGGTCACAGTTTCAGCCCCGCTCCTGTGCCAGGTAAGTCGACTACGGGCTCACCATAGCCCGTGCTACTTGGAAGATTTTGTTCCTAGTAGCTGTATCTAAAACAACAACAACAATCCAAGGTCTGGAGCACTGAAGGAGGAGTACGACAAGTTGAAGGCTGAAATGCTGAAGGCGGAGGAGAATACCCAGTTCGCATTCAAGAAGAAGAAAGGCATGACTGCTGAACGTAAAGAAGCTGAGCAGGAGAAGGAGGAAGCTGAAAGATACCTGAAGCTGAAAAATGAAGTGGTAAGCCATACGTCGATCTATCCGTTCCTTTACCACCAATGAATCTGTTCAAGTATCTCACCTTCAATTGTTCAGATAATTTGTATAACAGTACGTTACTTCTCGTTTGGCATTTAGTGTTTACCCCATCAAATCTATAAATAATTTAATTTCAGAATTATTTTGGAGTTTGGCTTGACACGCTTTGCATATTAATGGCTTTATCAAATCAGTTAACCACTGTATGATATTTTACAAATTATTATTATTATTATTTTATTATTATTTTAGGCAAGTAAGAAAGCCTTTATGAAATTTGCATTTTTCCATTTGAATGTCATATTAAATTTAATTGCAAGCATAATTTATTTCAACTGCATGGATTTATTTAATTTATTTATATACATGAAGATACAATGAGTTGTTAAGGGGCAAAAGTGGTGGCCCGGTGAGTAGTGCATTCTTGCTAAACCACTAACACTAACAAATGGGCGGGGTGGGGAAGACCTTTGAAAAGCCGCCGGCTTCCTGTCCTCATCGAGGCCACTAGTATTAGTGGCCCTCAGGTAAATTCAGGCTAGGTAACAGAGATCTCGTTCTGGTCCACTCACCTCACAACTTGTCAAATTTGTTACGAAAACAATCTGTTACAAATTCGACGTATTACTTAAACAGAAAGCACCATAACGCATCAACGTTTTCTGTACATTGGACTTTAAAGGCCAGGTGGGTTGCTTAGGTTCGCACGTTAGGTAAAATAGTTGCATTATTTTTTTTTGCAGAGTGGCAAATCGTGAGCACGGGCTGTATTATTACCTATTCTGGGGGAAAATGTAGCAATGCGCAGTGCGCGAATTTAAGTCGTGAGACACGCGAATGATGTGTTGTATATGTAAACCGTAGTTTGTTGACATTATAGGCGCTATCTGACTTGCATTACGTGTCCATTATAAAATATACTTTTCCCCCAGAAAGAAAAGCAGTTGGAGCTGGAGCTGTTCCGACTGTACCACAGTCAAAATGAAATTACTGATCTGAAAGAAGAAGTACGTAAAACGCAGAAAATGTTGGAGAAAAAGATAACTAGTAAAGATCAAACAGAGGCGCTGCTAAACGAGATGATACAACAGCATACTCCAGTGTCTGAGGAAGTGAACAAAATTGATCAGGACATCAGAAAGCTGGTAAGTGTGTCATGTTTTAAACATGCTAAACATAATCTCACTCCACAAATTCTCTTGTGTCAACTACATTTACAAAACCCTGTTCTTAAATGCAAATCCTGCTCTGAAACTCTACCTGGACAAATGTAATAGGACCCATTATCACCACACCATAAATAAATATCTCTTTGATATCCCGAGAGTCAAACTTAATCTGTGTAAACACTCTATGCAAATAAAGGGACCCAGTCTATGGAACTCACTCCCTATTGAATTGAAAAGCTGTTCAACTTTTACGTCATTCAAAAACAGTACTAAAAAGTACCTAATTTCATCTTCATAGTTTTTTACCTTTTGCTTTAAAGTTGCACTGTATCTATTGCTACCCAATCTCCCAATCTTTATGTACCCAATCCGAACATCTTTACCATTGTGATCATTGCTGTCTTCTTATATGTGCTGTCAATCTGCTGTATGGTGTCTATTAATCTTGTTTAAATTACCAATCAAGCTGTCAATGTAATCAATCAGAGCTTTAATATACCAATGTGCTTTAATATACTTATTAATCTCTCTCATCTCAATTTTGTTCTTGCAACGTATTTGTTATCATTTTATTAATTCTGCTAGAATTTACCTACTTAAAATTATCTGTTAGATTAAGGACCTGCCCGAAACGCTGCGCGTACTAGTGGCTTTACAAGATTGTAAATACTATGCTATGTATTCTCACAAACCCAATGTACCTTCTTGTATATAAATAAATAAAATAAAATAAAATAAAGTAAATTTAGGGGGTAAGGTAGGTTACATGGAGCTTATTAGGTAGTACTTAATTTTTCTCTTAAACTGATTGAGAGAGGTATACAGCCTTTGACATGATTGGGAAGGTCATTCCACATTCTGGGTCCCTTGATTTGTAGAGCATTTCTAATTTGGTTAAGGCGCACTCTTGGAATATCAAATCGGTATTTGTTTCTGGTGTTCTGTTACAACCTTCTAGGAAGCGTTTAATGTCAGGATTCAGAGTTTCAAATATACAGAGTACACTTGAGGGGACGTGCAGCGATTTAATATCTTAACACATTCAAAGATTTAAGTAAGATTGCTGTCTCCTTTGCCTCTATTTCACCTATTTTTCTTTGCAATAGGTCTTTTGCAGTTTTCCCCTTTTCCTATTAAGCCTATGGTTAACTTCTTTCCGTCTCGCTTTTCATCTCACATTCTTTCCATATTATATATATATTATAATCAGTAAGCCTAAACACTTGCCCGAAACGCTTTTCGTAATAGTGGCTTCATTAGTATGTGTAACTCCTGTCCCCACAATTGTACATTACCATAATGTCCTTTGTATACACATTCTTTTTTTTTTAATAAACATTGTCATTGTTATACAGACAATTTCTACCATTCTGTGTGTGTACGATAATGATCCACGACGAGCCGAAACGTCATCACTTTCTTCATTTTCAGATGTGTGGGTTGGGTGTCTGAGATGCAAATGTGCTCTTGTAGGTCATATTTGATCTTCGGTAGACTTAACTGATCAGTCGTTTTAATGCTTCTAGCTGGATCGTACAAACTAGGAATATAACGCATCTGTTATCATTTTATTAACTCTGCTAGAATTTACCTACTTAAAATTATCTGTTAGATTAAGGACCTGCCCGAAACGCTGCGCGTACTAGTGGCTTTACAAGATTGTAATTACTGTACTATTCATTGTATTCTCATAAACCCAATGTACCTTCTTGTATATATATAAATAAATAAACAAATAAATAAATATTACAGGAGACTGAAGTAAACAAGAAGCGAATGGCTGTCATTGGGGCCAAGGTGAAAACGACGCACATACATAAAAGTGCCGACTTGGCCCGCAAGTCTCTCGCCCAAGCCATCAACAAAAACAACACACACCAGGATAGCATCAAGGAATTGGAGACCAAGCTGGAGGAGGTGGAGAAGAAAAGAGCAGAGTTTGAAGAGAAAGTTGCGATGGATTTTGAAAGCCAGGGTATGTATATACTGTCTAGCTTACGGGGATATGTGTAGGCCTATCCGACCAGCCTTCAGGGTATGTATAGGCCTATTCGGCTATCCCTAAGGAAATGTATAATCTACCGGGTAGATTTCAGGGTATACACATTGGTTACTCTTCATGATATGAATATCATCTAACTTTAATGCCTTTAGTACATAATAATAATAATAATAATAATTATTATTATTATTATTTATAAGATAACCTATATATTGCAGTTTAAGACACAGTTTCATAATTTTATACATTGCTGAACAACTCCCTCGCTTCAGTACTTAACCTTGGGTACAAATTTCATGTCTCATCAACCCACGTACCTTAATATTTGTCTTTACTATCCTTCACAGGTCTAAGTGTCCAGCTAGAAGATACGCAAATCAACGAGTATCACAGGCTTAAGAATGAAGCAATATCCAAATCGGCCAGATACACACAGGAGCTGGACTCAATTACCCGCGAGCAGAAATCTGACCAGGATCGCCTCGATAATGCCCACCGACGCTTGGCTGATATCGAGCACAGAATGCAGCGAAAGACCCAGGAGATAGAAATGGCTCAGATGAGGTCAGAAAAGTTGGTGGAGTATATAAGCCAAGCCGAGGCATCGCTGGGGGAACAGAACCGGACCAGGGAGGTAGGTACAGAATAGATAAGAAATCCTGACCAATGCGTATGCCAATCATAGTTATCACTGCAAAAGTACACACACACTGTGGCAGGTTACTGTGGTAAAAAAAAAAACTTCCATAATTTGCAGTAGGTTACACAGAAAAGATCATTCATTCAAAAGATCAGACCTAAACACCTAACCTAATCTACGCCTATATATGCACAATATGCTAATATATATTAATCAATTTTATTTGAGAAAATTCCCGTTTTGAATGAACAGCATGTAAAAATTTATGAATGCGTCTATGGGGTCGACCGCTAGATGTAATGTGTATTCAATGTCTGAAAGCAATGCTATGTATTCTCACAAACCCAATGTACCTTCTTGTATATAAATAAATGTACTTTAGTCGAGGACGGGTTGTATATATCACGTTAGTAGGATTCTTTGTGAATATGAATGCATATGTTAATGAAATACATATGAATGCCTATGTTAATGAAAATACACATATTGTATATGAATGCCTATGCTAATGAAAATACAGTACACGTAAAATAATGCTCTTTTGTGACATTTTCGCAAAAAAGACTTACGTGCATTTTAGCCTTTTTTCTTCTTTTTCATCAGGAACTGTCAGAAGAGGTGAGACAGAGCAAGGAAAGGCTGACAGAGCTTCAGCAAGAGCTGGAGAGAGTAACGAATGAACTATACGAGGCTCGGGTTTCCCAACAGGATGCCACATCCAGGGAGAAAAAACAGGAAGTTGTAGAGAGACTTAAGAGTTGTTCTCTGGGGTGTACGACCGCGTGATTAACATGTGTCAACCCATTCATCAAAGGTTTGTGTGTGTGGCGAATATTAATTGTCTTTTGTCAGCTTGTAAATATCATGACAGCTTTTCCGTCAAATCTATACAAGGAATAGTTTGCAACATCTCATCTGATATTAATGGAATTTTATGTTGGCAAGTTTTCGGCTCGATTTTTAACAACTGATGACAGTTCCATTTCCCGCTTGAATACAACCAAGAGGTTGTTCGCTTTACTGAACCTTCGTCCAAGTCACCCCCTTTCTCAAAGACTGACCACTTTTGAACATTTCTCGAATAGAGTGAACTGTAAACGTTTTACCTACGTTCCACTACCGTCCATAGGATGAGTATAGGGTGCATAATAAATGAACTAAAAACTACGTACTCGAAATATAATAGCCTATTTTCGTCAACAAAGGCCAAATGCTCGTTATTCCAGCTCCCAAACCCTCTGTTTATAAATAAAAAACGCTTTACACACGACATACAAATGATGTCGAACTTTTCTCGAACATTGATTCACTCTTCTTGTGTTCGAATCGCACCTCGTACGTGGGGTGAATGCTTCACCCACATACTGAAAATACAAATAAATGCCCACGAAACAAAAATACCTAACCTAGATCTACTTAATTATGCACAACATTCTAATGCATAATAATATTCATGGTATAAATAATTCCTTTATTGGGTATACAACAAGGGAAACTGTGCAAGTGTTCTATTGAGAAGAACCGAAGCTTGGACGAGACAAGATGGTTTACTATATTAACCATAGTCGTTTCTTTTCCATATTTATATTTTAATTCATAGATTCTATAATTCATTGTGTCAGGGGACAGACAGGCAGTATATACTGCCTGTTATATGTTAGTCTTATATCGTATGTATGTATATATCGTATACATATATATTAGTCTTATATCGAGGTCCACCCAAGGTCGAATTACTGACTCCCCAGGATGCAACCCCCCACAACAAGCTGACTAACTCCTGAGCACCTATTTACTGGTAGGTGAACAGGGGCATTAAATGACGGGAAATGCGCCCAGTTCGATCTGTTCCGCTCGGGATTCGAACCCGGAATTCTACGAATGGGAGTCGAGAACGAACCCGACTGTACTACTGGCATTTTTATTTTCCTTTCTCTTTTTTTTTTGTTCTTCGTAATTTACATTTCTTCTATTGTCTTCTACTCAGACCTTGAAGGAATTTACGAACATGTTTTATGATATACACATCATCAGTTTTGTTCACATTTACCTTTGTTAATTGAATTATTATGATGAATGTATTGTATTGTTTTTTTCCTGTATAATAACATTTTAAACATTGTATAATAATTTGTTAAATTTCTTCATTATCATAATTTAGTCGTAGCTTAGCCTGCAACTAGATGCGTAGGCCTACTGCTAGTTCACATCCACGAATTAATAAATTTTCAACCCTTTCTGCATATTGCGTGGAATAAACTAAAAATATTTTTTTTTTGTATTCTAATGTATTTATATAGAAAAATAATCACTGGTGTCGATAGGTTAACGGAATACTTTTTTTTCTACCACAGACGTGGCCACACATTTACAATGCTAACCAGCATATATACATTTTCTTGTGTCCTCCATGGACAGGGTTAGAGATCAGTTAAACATATAGTTCAGAGATTTATTGAACAATCAACCACAGAAGGTGATTCGGTACTTTTAATACTTTCTTTGTGTGGAACAGATACAGAGTGGCCATCACAAGGGTGTTTGGCAAGTACATGGATGCCATTGTGGTTGACACTGAGAAGACAGTACACCAGTGTATACAGTACCTTAAGGAGCAGAGGGTGGGGCGCGAGACCTTCCTTCCCTTAGATTACATCACCGTGAAGCCTCTCAAGGAAAGGCTAAGGGACATCACAGACCCCAAAAATGTAAAGCTAATCTTCGATCTGGTACAGTACAGTCCGCCGGAGATCAAGCCGGCAGTTTTGTTCGTGACCAATAATGTTCTCGTGTGTGAAACTGTGGAAGATGCCACCAAACTAGCGTTCGAGATGGAGGACAGGAACAGGTACGACGCCGTGGCTCTGGATGGGACATTCTTCGCCAAGTCTGGCATTATCTCTGGTGGCACTTATGATCTAGAAAAAAAGGCAAGGAGATGGGATGACAAACATCTGTCTAAAATGAAGTCGTCCCGTGTCAAGTTATCAGAAGAACTAAGAGAAGTCACGAAGAACTTGCGTAAGGAGTATGAGCTTAACACACTGGAATCTCAGATCCGTGGCAACGAGACTCGACTTAAGTACTCAAAGACTGATAAAGAAGCCACAGATAAGCATATTGCACAACTACAGAAAGAACTGGATAACATGAAGGATGAACTGAATACCGTTCATCCACTTCTGGACGATATAAAGAAAGCCATGTCGGAGAGGGAGGTCCTCATAAGGCAGGTAAAAGAGAAGACAAACACTGTAGAAGATGACGTCTTTGCAGACTTTTGCAAGACTATTGGGGTCTCCAACATTCGTCAGTATGAGGAGCGAGAGTTGCAAGCCCACACTGATCATGCCAGCCGACGTTTACAATTTGACAAACAGAAAAATCATATTTTAAACCAGCTGGAATATGAAAAGACACGAGACACAAATGCTACGGTGGACAAATGGAAACGCTCTGTGCAGCACGATGAGGATGCTCTAGAAGAGGCCAAGCAAACAGAAATGATTCAGGTAGGTTATTTGTACAGCTCATTATTTCATATTAATTGTAAACATATATGTTGCAAGCTTTCGCAATAAGTGAATCAAGATTGTAACTTGCTTAGCTAAATGAATTGTGGGGTTCAGTCCCTGAGCCCATTATGTGCCTCTGTAACCCTTTCCACTACCGCCCACAAGATGGGTATGGGGTGCATAATAAATGAACTAAACTAACTAAAAACTCTTCGGCATCTGTGTTTAGCTACTTTAAATTTATGACCTCTTGTTCTTGAAGTTCCAGGTCTCACGAAATCTTCCCTATCAATTTTATCAATTCCTGTTACTATTTTGGACGTAGTGATCATATCACTTCTTTTTCTTCTGTCTTCTACTTTTGGCATATTTAATGCCTCTAACCTCTCCTCGTAGCTCTTGTCCTTCAGTTCTGAGAGCCACTTAGTTGCATGTCTTTGCACTTTCCCAGTTTGTCGATGTGCTTCTTAAGATATGGGCACCATACAACCGCTGCATATTCCAGCTTTGGTCTAACAAAAGTCGTGAACAATTTCTTTAGTATTTCACCATCCATGTATTTAAAAGCAATTCCGAAGTTAGGAAGTGTAACAGGCCCCTCGCACAATGTTCTTAATGTGATCC
Source organism: Procambarus virginalis (assembly GCA_020271785.1). Lineage (NCBI taxonomy): Eukaryota > Metazoa > Arthropoda > Malacostraca > Decapoda > Cambaridae > Procambarus > Procambarus virginalis. The sequence continues at coordinate 11,251,158 of WNGS01005997.1, read as the reverse complement.
TCAGGTGATAGTTTTCTATCTAGAACCACCCCTAGATCTCTGTCTTTATCAGACTTCTTTAAAGATTTCTGACATAATTTATAGGTTGTGTGGGGTGTATGTTCTCCTATTCCACATTCCATAACATGGCATTTATTTACATTAAATTCCATTTGCCAAGTAGTGCTCCATATACTTATTCTGTCCAGGTCTTCTTGAAGGGTATGACAATCATCTAAGTTACTTATCTTCCCTGTTATCTTAGCATCATCAGCAAACATGTTCATATAATTCTGTATTCCATCTGGTAGATCGTTTATGTAGACAATGAACATTACCGGTGCAAGAACTGAACTATGTGATACTTTGCTTGTGACATTTCTCCAGTCCGATACACTTCCTCTTATTACTGCCCTCATTTTTCAATCAGTCAGAACATTTTTCATCCATGTTAGTAGCTTACCTGTCACCCCCCTTCAATGTATTCCAGTTTCCAGAACCTCTTCTTATGTGGTACTCTGACGAAAGTGTACTCAATCATGTGTGTGTACTCACCTAATGTGTGTGTGTGTGTGTGTGTGTGTGTGTGTGTGTGTGTGTGTGTGTGTGTGTGTGTGTGTGTGTGTGTGTGTGTGTGTGTGTGTGTACTCACCTAATTGTGCTTGCGGGGGTTGAGCTCTGGCTCTTTGGTCCCGCCTCTCAACCGTCAAATAACTGATGTACAGATTTCTGAGCCTACTGGGCCCTATCATATCTACATTTGAAACTGTGTATGGAGTCAGCCTCCACCACATCACTTCATAGTGCATTCCATTTACTAACTACTCTGACACTGAAAAATTCTTTCTAATGTCTCTCTGGCTCCTTTGGGTACTAAGTTTCCACCTGTGTCCCCTTGTTCGTGTTCCACCCGTGCTGAAGAGTTTGTCTTTGCTCACCCTGTGTGTGTGTGCGTGCGCGCGCTTGCACTTGAATTCATTTAAATAAAACTTGCTTAAAGTCTTGATTCACACTTAACAGATTGCAGAACTGGACAAATGTATGCAAAATCTGGAGAAACTACGAAATGAAAAATTGGCCAAGAAATCAGACTGTGATCAAACAGACGAGGAGATTAGCAAGTTACGCCGAGCTCTGACCGCTATCAACAAAAGCATCCACAGTTTGCAAAAACATATTAATTCCACCGAGACCAAGATAGAGAAGAAGAATCTGGAAAGGTTAGTATTTGTGCCAGTGGATTATGCCCATAAAGAGAATAGCAGTTTCCTCTTTCTGAAACTCTGCCTTGAGAAATGAATAGAACCCATGAGTACCACACCGGAAATAAATATCTCTTGATATCCTTAGAGTCAGACTAAATCTTTGCAAACACTCCATGCAAGTAAAAAGACCCAGTCTATGGACATCACTCCCTAATGAATTAGAAAAATGGGCAACCTATGCTGTATTCAAAAGTAAAAAAAAAAAAAGGAGGGCTCCTCGCCCGGGCTTCCTGGCATTGTGGGGTGTGGGGAGGCGTCAGACTCCGACAAGCAGTATTCCAGCGTGCTTAAGAGTGACTTAAGAATGGTCCAGAGCGGACCGACACGTCGTCGTCCCTTCACTTTCTAGTGTGTGGTTTGGTTTAATGCGAGTTCTCTACATTACACTAGGCTCATCTAAGTTTATAAATATCCCCGTGGTTTATTTTTATTTATTTATATAGTCAAGAGTTCTTACAGTCTTGTAAAACCACTAGAACGCATCGCGTTTCGGGCAGGTCCCTAATCTTAATTTTCCCGGAATACGACCCGCCAAATAGTTTAACAACCAGGTACCCATTCACTGCTGGGTGAACAGTGGCTACAATTAAGGATTGGCGCCAAGTTGATTCTTCTCGGCCAGGATACGAACCCAGGTCTAATCGGTTGCGAAGCGCGGGGCGAATGTCTTACTACTGTGACTTTTTTATAAGTAATGTTATACCCACTCACATTTACATAGAAGTAATGTAAACTACCCACTCACCCAATTTTTGTACTTAAGACGTTACCAGTGTAATCAACATTATAAGTTTTGTTTATTGTTCATTTCATACTCATCCTGTGAGCGGTAATTTATTGGGTACCCTATACTCATCCTGTGGGCGGCAGTTTGTACATCCCATATAGTGTGTCTCCGTGTCTTTGTCCCCACAGTTTACACTTCATTTCAACTAGATTCTCATACAAGCACTCCCATGGTGTAATTTACCCGTCTCTAGCGCCTTCACTCTTCTATTAGATGTTATTCAACATTAACATCACCTGGAAGGGCGATGAAAGGGGAAGGGGGTGGACCGCGTCGGGGACGCTGAAGGAGGGTAACAATTGGGCAAGCCGGGCACTGGGCACACCTCCGGGGAAGGGGAGAATCTGGCATTAGACCAAAATAGGGGGTAGAAGTGGGACGGCGTCAACGAAAGTAACCAGACTGTACCTGAAGCCGGCGGTCGCGATGTCCGTGGGCGTCCCAAGGGCGCCGTTTGAAGAGGATGGACCTGACGCCACGAAGGCACCCAGGCTGGGACTTGTGCCATTGGAGGGGGGTATGGAAGGTCCAACGTTAGTGAGTGAAGGAAAACCGTGAGAGTTCCTGGCGGCGGGACCACGTAGCGTGGCTAAGCCCGAGGTCGTCCCCAGCGCCCCCTCCGAGACCGAGTTATGGCCAGGCGAGGCAAGGAGGTTCATTTGGATAGACTTATGAAGAGTATAGTGGCATTGAATTCCTGACGGCGTGGCTGGTGGTGGCGACGGTGTCTGGAACACCTGGCTGGGCGAGGCAGTAGATCAGCGGGCTAACCTAAGTACCTCCCCAGCCGCTGCGCGCGCAGCAACGCACGTCTCAATTCACTCGTTTTCCCCCATACAGAAAAAAAACATGTTTTCTGAAACCACGGATATTGTCTCTCATATCTTTATTCTTCTTCCCTAACAAGTTCCTTGTCCACTTCCTATGGACTAATACCCGGTTTGCACCAGGTACTCAATCATCTGAAGTAAGTTAAAACTGGCCTTGGCGCCAGTTTACCTGTTTCAGCCTGTATAGTTTGTACTGACTCCAATAAATCACTGACTGGTAATGCAGGGATAACAGCTGTATAGCCAGTATGTTCTCTGATAGTTATATCCTTTTCACTTGGGTTTACAGACACTCGATTCTGAAACAGTGCAAGATGGATGACATCATGTTGCCTATGATACGAGGCAACATGGACGATATTGAGCGAGAAGGGCGGGAGTCAGAGTCGACCTTGGACTTTTCTTCCGAGATCAGCAGCCAGGTCAGTGATCTCTCATGTCTGCCAGTGACACCCTGCCTCTCATGTCTACCACTCACACCCTGCCTTTCATGTCTACCACTCACACCCTGCCTTTCATGTCTACCACTCACCCTGCCTTTCATGTCTACCACTCACACCCTGCCTTTCATGTCTACCACTCACACCCTGCCTTTCATGTCTACCACTCACACCCTGCCTTTCATGTCTACCACTCACACCCTGCCTCTCATGTCTGCCACACACTCTGTCACTCACATTGAGAAACTAGCATAACGTTATTTTTGCAGGGAAGTTCCTGCATGGGCCTCTGGCTGTCACACTAAGTGTTGTGGTAGATGAGTACTGTATTTATGACTCGTATGTTGGCTTTAGTAAGATTATGGCTAATGTGTTATAACAATTTCTGCGCTGTTAAATCTCATTTGAAATCTTATTTGGTTTGTAACTCTGCACTGTGTTAAATAATATTCCAATAGTCTTTCTGAGGTGAATGTTCTCTAGTCTATCAGATATGTTCTTATTTGTACCCAGGCTGTGTTTGAGTACCAAACAATCGAGAATAGTGGTAATTACCTAAGTATAGTTACAGGATGAGATTTTATTTATTATAGTTACAGGATGAGATTTTATTTATTATAGTTACAGGATGAGATTTTATTTATTATAGTTACAGGATGAGATTTTATTCACTCTTGCAGTAGGTGCCTCGAACAATAGACCACTAGAGCAGTAGTTCCTAACTCTTAACTACTAAACACCCACATTAAAGGAGGATCTCAAAAGATGTGCAACTGGTATGCAATTGAGACTTTAGGTGTGCCCGGGGGTGCCATGCCCTAGTCAATTAAACTGCTAACCACACTAAATCAGGGGTTATTTGCATCAGGGCAAATGGGGGGACCTTTGACAAGCCGCCGACTTCCTATCCTCTCGAGGCCACTAGTGTTAGTGGCCCTCGGATAAACTCAGGTAAATGTGGACAATAATATTTCATTCATTCATTCAGGCCATAGGAGCCGCGAACCACAGACCACCGGAACGGTAGCTCTTAACCACGAGTTGTATATTTATTTTGTAAATATGGTGGTCAACATTTTTAAGATTTATCATCTCTTGAGTCTAGCCCAGTCACTTGGGCTGGACAGTAAAGCTACGGTCTCGTTTCATGCAGATCCGCGTTCAATCCCCTACCGTCCAAGTGGTAGGGTATCATTCCTTCCCCCCGTCCCATCCCAAATCCGTAATGGTTTGGTGCTTTCCCTCTGATAGTTCCCTTCCCTTCTGAGTTTTCCAAATTTACCTGAGGGCCACCATCTCTCTCTAGTGGCCTTGATAAGGACAAGAAGCTGGCAGCTTGTCAAAGGTCCCCCTAATGGTGTTGTAATGTTATTTCAGGTCATCTACGAGAGGGAGGCAAGGATCGTAATGGACTACTCTTCACTGCCAAACTACCGCAAGGAGCTTGATGACTTGGATGATATACGCAAGACTGGAGAACACATGCAAAGACACATTAATGATCTTAAGAAAACTCTGGATCTTATTAAGGTAATTATAGGAAGCCCCGTCAGTGGTGTTTTATACTTGGTCTAACAAATTGTTTGTTAGGTTCTAATTCTAGGTAGATTCTGTAATGGCTTCATCTAATTTAGCAGGTAACTGTTCCACACTTTATTACCCTGTAGGGAAGTACTTCCCGCTGTCAATTCTGCAAGATATCTTTTTTCAAACTTGAAGAGGTGGTTTCGTGTTTGTATAGCATTAGATATCTTGAAAATGATTAGGATTAGGAAAAATTAGGATTAAGGACCTGCCGGAAAACGCTATGCGTGCTAGTGGCTTTACAAGAATGTAAGAACTTTTGTTTTGATGGGTTAAGATTTGGGCACATTTTCTGTCACCTGATGCTCTGTTCACCTAATAGTAAATAAGTACCCAGGAGTTAGGCAGCTGTTGAGGGTTGCATCCTGAAAGATCAGTCTAGGGGGCCCTCAATAAGCCTAACTACACATGCTTCATGTAACTGATTATGGAAGACTGGAAACCATATTTTATTTTAGTCTTAAGATATAATACAGTAAAAACTATATATTTCCATTAACTTTCGCTTAGTGATCAATACATTATCTGGACTTTTGATATCATTATCATTATTACAGATCCTAGCAATAAGGCTAGTAGGTAAATAATAAAATGGCAGACTGATCAGGAGTAAGTAATTATCAAAAGAAGCCGGGGAGACTCACGTATCACCAACTCATCAAGATAATTGATTGATTGATAAAGATTAAGCCACCCAAAAGGTGGCATGGGCATGAATAGCCCGTAACATCAGGATGCAGATGATGAGTCACAATAACGTGGCTGAAGAATGCTCCCTCCTCACCTCTCTCTCTTACCTTACTTATGCCCGTGCCTCCCTCGTCTTATCATTACGGGCAATTTATGCCCGTGCTACCTCTTTGGGTGGCTTTATCAATCAATCAATCGTCTCATCACAATCAACTTGGCAATGGTTCAGGGCGAACCGAAATGTCATCTTTTCATCTTCTACTGTGTGGTTTGGTGAACAACTCATCAGGAGTTGTGCATTGAATTTTGTTTTGTTTTATCACCAGCTAATTTTTGTTAAGACAATGTGTAATTTGATTATTGAGATATTTTACTTACTTTTCATAAACGTACCTCAGATACCAAACATGAAAGCAACACAACAACTAGATGTGATGAGAGAGAAACTCCAGCAGACAAATTACGATCTTGACACAGCCCGAAAACAAGCTAAGAAAATGCAGCAGGCGTTTGAAAACTCAAGAAGACACGTTACGAACTCTTCATGACATTCTTTGAGCATGTGTTAAATGAGATTGATACCATTTACAAGGTATTTCTAGGTTTTTGTTTATTTGATTATTAATGCAGAAAATTAGTCTAAGGGTTATATTTTAAAATATACCATTAGAGGGAACTATTATTGTTTTATGTTAAGCTAATAAAAAAAAGATACCTGCTTCATTTTTTTAATGGTAACTATAGAATGAATCGACAACATTTAAATACTGTATACTGAACTTGAATCATATACATATTTATAAGGGTTATAAGCATGGAAGTCTCACCCTAAGCCTTAGTATACTGTCTGGGAAATTGTGTTTTTTTCAGTGCCAAAAACAAAGTGCAGACTATATTTCAGCACAAATTCTTGTCCATAAATAGCTTTCAAACTTGACTGTATAGTGCCATTTAATTAGCACTGTTGATGGGGATCTCACACTTAGGGGCTTTTGTATAACTTGTTTTGTTACTCCCTACAGGCACTGGCCCAAAATCCCTCTGCTCAAGCATTTTTAGGGCCAGAGAATCCAGAAGAGCCTTACCTGGGTGGTATCAACTATAACTGTGTAGCTCCTGGGAAGAGGTTCCAGCCAATGTCTAATTTATCTGGAGGAGAGAAAACCATTGCTGCTCTGTCACTGCTCTTTGGGATCCACAGGTAAAGATGGCTTGGGAGTCTCAGTTTAACCTTGATGCTGTTCAGATCCCTGGCTTCTGCTCCACCTGGGAGTTGCTGGAAAAACTGGGTTTCATTTGCTACCCATAGGGTTACATTTTGCTGTCAGGCAATTTTATTCAACAGACCAGATTGTTACGGCACATGGTACATAAATTGCTCGAGGTCATAGGGGAAAACGATTGTTTTTCTCTGTCATTTCCGGGTTTGCTTTTGGGGCATTAACTGGGGTCTCAAGCTGGCTTGGACACGAGGTGACTAGGAATTAGTGGGTCCTGGAAACGTCAGGAATTGGAGGGTGCCTGGCTCTTGCTCTACTGGGGTACCTGTGTAGTGTGGTTGGCTTCTCTGATTATCTCTTTCTACTGCTATACTCTTTGTTATTTTTGTCCACACCACATCACCATCTTCCAGGACAGCACATGATGCACTTGATAATGGTATGATCATTGTCTTTTTTTTTAAATGGTAATATTTTGAATGCTTGTTACTGTATCACATCAACAGTTATTGGCACGCTAGATCTATGGTTACGAAGGAACCATACAAGTTTACTGTGATCAAATACAGTAATGCCTAATGGGCTACTCCTTCATTTTTTGTATTATCCTAAAATAATAATAATTATAATTATAACTTAATAATATCTCATCAACAGTTATCATCCTGCTCCATTCTTAATATTGGACGAGATTGACGCTGCCCTGGATAAAACCAACATTGGAAAGGTGACATCCTATATTACGAAGATGAAGTCTAATGTACAAATCATCATCATCTCTTTAAAGGAAGAGTTTTACCAGAAATCTGATGCTATTATTGGAATTTGCCCTGATGTAAGTGGACATGCATTAAAATTCAGTTGGTGTAAAGTAATGCCTAATGTAGTATGTGGGTGTTTGTGTTTAAATACGTATGTGTAGTTGTGCATATATAGTTAGTGTTTAAATCTGCAGTATATTGGCTTGTAGGTTTCATATACACAATTACAGTGAAAACAGTGTACTGTACTCTACATAAATTAAATGCCATACGTAAGTATTGAGATAGTAAAGACATAAGCAATAGTTGTGCAAGCACAACACATTTAAAGTTAACCCTTAAGCTGTGGAGTATGTGATATTGCAGATTTTTTTCAAGGGAATGTATGGCTTACAGAGTATGTGATGTTATGCTTTATGATGTATCTAGCAACATGGAAACAGTTAGGCTATGAAGTGTTCTTCGTGCCATCAATGGATGGCTCTGAATTAAAGTTCAAATATATCACCAAAACAAAAATCCCATTCTTTTATACAAACGTAATATATTTATTTACTTATTCATATATGCAAGAGTTCTTACATTCTTGTACTGCCACTAGCACGCATAGCATTTTGGGCAAGTCCTTAATCCTAATTTTGTCACACACACACACATATCCCCAGGAAGCATTCTGTAGCAGCTTTCTAACTCCCAGGTACCTATTTACTGCTAGGTGAACAGACAAATCAGGATGAAAGAAACTGCCCATTTGTTTCCGCCTCCGCCGGGAATCAAACCCGGGGCCCTTGGGACTGCGAATGCCGAGAGCTGTCCACTCAGCTGTCAGGCCCCATATTATTACTTTTAATGATTAATAATATGTAACTCATTAAAAGTTTTTAAACTGACTATATATAGGCTATGTTTTTTTCTGTAAATGCAATACAATAGTAATAATATACAGTACTGTATAGGCCAAGTGATTTCTAATAGAGAACATATTTAATTTACATGCTAAATTAAAACATTAATTATTAAAACAATAACTATTAAAACAATAATTATTAATTTACAACATGCAGTTACTTTCAGTGTAAATACAGAACTATCACTCAAGATATACAATCATTCTAGGATCTATAGAGAGCTGCTACAGCAAAATAACCTTATATTTACACCTTTGTTTATGTGCCAGGTCAGCATTAAGGCAAGGTTCATTTCTTGTTTATTATTTAACCAGTGCAATATCAAATGACTAAAGCAATTTGTTTACCCATCTGGATTTTTTTATACATTATATCTAATTATTATTATCTAATCTATTTTGATTAGATAATAAGGGATGCAAAGCAGTTTTAGCAGGTTGGTGAAATAATAATGTTGCATTCTCGTCCCATCACAATTACTTTATTAGAGTTTTACCTCTAAACATGCTGCTTCCTGCAGTGCTAAATTGCATTTGACATTGCATGGTAAATGGAGAAGGGAGAAGTTAAGTAAGTAATTATCAAAAAAAGGCACCAAGCTGGGAAAGCTACATAGCACCATCAAATGTGCAGAATTTAAGAGACATGAGTACTGTATAGTTAAACAGTGTATTAGATATACATTGATGTAGGTTAGACTTTTTTAAAGGGTATGAGAGTTCATTGGTCATGTGTTAATGGATGGAGGTGAAGGAAGGACCCAATACATGTATAAGTGTATTAAAACTCTGTTTTAATTCACTGACACATGTATTGGGTCTTTTCTTCACCTTCACTCAAGCACTACAGCATTGTAGTATATTCCTCCATGATTATGTTTGTTATAGTCTTAGTAAATGGTATTAAATATAATGTCAGCTAAATGCTAATGGATGTATACAAATTGTGTATAGATTCTTCACTTTGTGTACCACTGTAAATTAACTAGCATTATTTCATAGCCAGGGGAGTGTCTGAAGAGCAGAGTGTTGACAATGGACCTGAGGAAATATCAAGCACAGAGAACTGAAAATCATGACAAGCCCTTGGGTACATAATTATAAAAAAAAGTCAGATTCCAGGCCTGGAGGACTATTTAGCATCATCTGTTACTGAACAATAAAAGATTCCTAGATAATTAAGATGCTGAAACAAGAGCATAACATTTCAGTCATAATCATCAAGGATTTCATTATGGGACAAATGACCCAAAGGAACATTACGAACATCTTCGATCATCATGAAAATCAGGATATTCTATGAGAAGGTGTGTGACTGTTACCAAGACAATGCAATTGTGACATTAAGATGCAGATCTTGTTCCATAAATGCCCATGAGTTAATAGCATTTGGCCATTATGTTACCTAGCCATAAATTTTTCCCACTTGAAATTACAGTGGCAAGAGAAAGGCAATTGAAATAGGTCACATTTGATAGTACACAACTTGTTGTTTGTAATAACCATATATCTCGCAGAGATAATCCAAATTTTTTTCCACTCATTGTAATTAAGATTGAGGGATCTTTTTTATCACATTAGTTAACAGTTGAAAATGCCTGAAATGTTTTTTAAAAATATTACAAATGCAAAATTTTGCATCTGTAATATTTTTAGGAAAAGTTTGGGGTTCGAGATATATAAAATGTTTCAGGGAGATCTTACATGACACCACCTTCCATCCTTGTCTTTCCTTAACTCATATCCCCATCTACAGAACTCTACAATTAGCTGGGTTAAATTCTAGGAGCATTTTTTGTTTACAGTTTCTTAAGTGTTTTAAGATACCCAAATCCTGCTAGCATTATGTAAGTAATGAAGAAATATGGTATATTTACTTACTATAATGTTGGTGCTGAATGCAGAACATGATCAAACCTATTTATACTCTGAAATAATCTAATTTCATAATGAAATTAGAAGTAAATACAGTATGTATGTAGCAGGTGACGCCATAGAAAGTCAAGGGTCCAAGTGACAATGTTGTGGAGTGACTTATCCAAGATATATTGCCAATGGGTTTGAAAAGTTGCCTCCAACATTACCTAACCCAAAATAACTTTATCTAACCCAAACTAACCTTACCTCAATTTGCGACAGTTTGAGCCAAGAAGTGCGACGACTGGATCACTGTGTACAGGAGGCTGATATGGCAGCAAACACACTCCAGGTGACAATATATCTTGGATAAGTCGCTCCACAACATTGTTGCTTGGACCGTCGACTTCCTATGGCGTCACCTGCTATGTATTTACTTCTAATTTCGTTATGAAATTAGATTATTTCAGAGTAAAAATAGGTTTGATCATGTTCTGCATTCAGCACCAACATTATAGTGAGTAAATATACCATATTTTTTCATTACTTACGAAATGCTAGCAGGATTTGGGTAATTCTATGGACCAGTTGTGGGGTTGCATGATGGGGAGGGTGAGTATTTCCACCATGGGGGTACAGCTGTAAGCCTAACATAAATGTATATGCATATGTACATGTATATATAAGTACATGAATGCATATATATATATGTATGTGTGAGTGTATGTGTGTGTGTACATGTATATGCGTGTATGCATGTATGGATGCTGCTGCTGTTGCCTATCCCTAACAAAATGAAATGTATTATTATTATTATAGTTATACACTGGGACTCCATTTTAGTGGGGGGGGGGGGGAGGTGATATTAGGGGAATAATTAAGGCAACGACAAATATCTAAACAAGTTAAACATTGTAGATGTTTTATCCGGTTTTGTTACTTTCTTCCCTTTGGAGTGAGGACTGATGTGTCTACACAAAACATCTACCACAGCTACTGGTTGTTTATTTGTACCAAACACATCAACCCATTCCACGCCAGAGACTATGATCTATTGTGCAGAATTTGCTGATCATTTGCAGCACAAATGTTCAGTGTGCTGTCTGTAACCAATTGTCTTGGAACAATTTAAGATTATAAATGTTTAGTTTGATCATATTATGATTTAGAAAATAACTATGGTTTGAAAATTTATTTCTGTATTATAATTCTGAAAAATAATTGGATTTTAATGTTTAATTAAGTTTATAAAAATGCTATTATTTGAACTAATTGGTTTGCTAACTATGTGTTCAGTGATTTAAGTTAGTGTTAGTGAGTTAGGTGATTAGATTAGTGATTTAATTTAGTTAGTAAGTTAGCCATTTTGATAATACAGATTATACTTTGTGTACACAGTAGTCTTGTACTCTAGAATATACTACCTGAAACACTTTGGTACTAATATGTCTAGCAAAGTGTTTCAAGTAAATTCTGCAATACATATTGACCAAAGTATCGATCTAATACTGTCTAATTGAGACTAAAGTATCAATACATCTGATGTATTGCAGATGTATTCTGCAATACATCACTATCACGTTCACAGGATATATAAGTGTGAAGAGGTTAGTGCATGATTTTCCTCGTTAAGACACCATATCTTAATTAGTGTGACATTAGCACATTTTTTAAATCCTAATTTTAAGAACAAAATAAAACAAATTTATTTAAATCTGATATATGGAATAAAACAGCAGACACTACATTAGATAAATATTATTGATGTCGTAATGTCATTCGAATAGAGCGAGACTGTTGGGAAAACATTTACTTTCATATTTTTTTCTGTGGTATATTGAAGTTCATGAAAGTGATGAATGGTAAGAGAGTAATCAATTATCAGCTTGAAATTTTACATTGCTGTAATACTTTATATAATTATAATGGTGTACTGTTTCAATTGTAATTGCTAGATAATTTAATACCCCAAATATGTCTGGGTATCTCACATTGATATACTATACAAGCCTTTCATACAAGATAGATGTATTTCTCATTCCTTCAAAATCAAATTAATAACATACGTCGATCCCAATGTTGTCTTGTCCTACCTATGGAGTATGGCCTGTATAATGGGAAGATGTGAGTGTATACATGTGAGTGGAGGAGTAGTGTTTTTGCAAGGAAGTCTGAATTAGGATGGCGATGCACATAAATCCCACCCTCTTGCAAAACTCAAGCTCACTGATCCTACTGCCATAGCCAGCACTACATACAGTATTAGGAAATATGGTCTTCAGGATGAGTTCAAAGAAAGCGGGGCGAGACCCAAGTAATCACAATATTTTCATCAGATTTACTATCATTTGGCACTAAATTTGCTTACGTTCTGAAAACCGACATACTGCATGTAACAATTTTTAATGAGAACCTGTGTTAAGCTGTACCAAATATACTCCATTTGGCAACTCAAAGAAAAACAACGTTGGTGGTCCAGTTTCGTGCCAGTTTTCTCCCACTCTCCTTGCCTTTAGTTTCTTATTACATCTGATTAAAAAAATGAAGAGTTTATTACTTGTAATATATTGCTTTCCATTACAAGGCCTTCCAGCCCCCTAAAGTCTTTGCAATACTACCCGATGTGGGCCTGATAGCTGAGTGGATAGCGCTTGGGATTCGTAGTCCTAAGGTTCCGAATTCGATCCCCGGTGGAGGCGGAAACAAGTAGGCAGAGTTACTTTCACCCTGATGCTCCTGTTCACCTAGCAGTAAATAGGTACCTGGGAGTTAGACAGCTGTTACGGGCTGCTTCCTGGAGATGTGTAACAATAAGAAGGCCTGGTCGAGGACCAGGCCGCGGGGACGCTAAGCTCCGAAATCATCTCAAGATAACCTCAAGAAGATAGCCAGTGGTTGCTTGCATACTGGTGTGACCTATTAAGCTGAAAGGAGGTGCATCAGACACGGTGGGCTAATGCCCAGGAAGGAAACTAGGCCACTCAGGATATTTTTACCTACATAGCAGGCAATCATTAGCACCATCTAGGGACGGAATATGCAACAGTATACACCTGCCATGACCAAGAAACAACTCATTCTAGCCAAAATTGTCCACAGATGATCAGAGCCCCAGCTAGCAATTACCCATGCATTACAGAAGCAGCACGAAAGTTATTGATGAATGATAAATCAAGATGACAATAATGATGAATGATAAATCAAGAAGACAATAATGATGAATGATAAATCAAGAAGACAATAATGATGAATGATAAATCAAGAAGACAATAATGATGAATGATAAATCAAGAAGACAATAATGATGAAAGATAAATCAAGAAGACAATAATGATGAATGATAAATCAAGAAGACAATAATGATGAATGATAAATCAAGAAGACAATAATGATGAAAGATAAATCAAGAAGACAGTAATGATGAATGATAAATCAAGAAAAACAATAATGAATGATAAATCAAGAATACAATAACAATGAATGATAAATCAAGAATACAATAATGATGAATGATAAATCAGGAAGACAATAATGATAGATGATGTCATTAATAAACGGAGAAATACAGATCAATACACACACATTATGAAAGAACCAGTACAGTATATTAGTAATCGGCTGGTGAATGCTTGTCCTATATTTCATACTACCACAAGATTTTAAAATACAATAATAAATAGAAATTCATCAAAATATATGATGATGATAAGTGTTATGGGTGAAAAGATGGAATGACAAAATAACGAGAATGAATTTTAGTAAAGATACAGATGAATAAAATAGCCACTACAAATTGAGGACAATAGAAGAATATGTCATGCATATTTATACTTTACTAATAAGACTGGTAATAATTTATGAAAACCTAATGGCGAGAAAATACGTTTTCCCGTTCTCTTATCATACTTTTAATGGAAACATTTTCATTTTGCTCTTTACAATTTGTATAATTATTTTCTTTGCAGATTTTTGTGAAGCTTCTAGGAAAGTAGAAGTTTCTATTCTACTTCAGAATGAAGTTAACCGATGTAAGATTTATACCGAGTAATTGAAAGTTCCAGCAACAAAATGGATAATTACATGTACAGTATGTAATGCTTTTTCTGCAATGATTTACATGTATGTAATGCAATAATGTAAAAAAAATGTAAATAATGTATGTAATGCATTTTCTGCAATGATTCTTTATTTTACTCTTTGCTGGATGTGAAATATATAAAGGGATCATAGCTCAAATAGAAGCCTGCTTTGACATATTTAAAAGGGAACTGATGGCATTAATTTGTTTTCCTATCACAACTGTTCAAAGGTTGATAGCTTCCGTTAAAAGTATGGTTTCAATCATATTTAGCAATAAGTTGTTACAACAGTCTTTGTAAAGGAAATTGAAAATTCTACTAAATACCATAAACAAACATATGACGGCATCTCAAAATGCTTAACATTTATCAAATTCACAAAGAAATCACACTATCATGATGTATCAATGAGAAAATCGTAGGAGCCATGAGGAGGATTCAAACCCATGCTTTGGGAAACTCCTAAGCACACACCTTAGATCACTGCACCACACCATGGTTAAAAGGCATGTGCTTGGGAGTACTCAGAGCACAGGTTCGAATCCTCTTCACGGCTCTTAATGATTTTCGCACTGATACATCGCATTAATGTGATTTTTTTGTCCATTTGAAGTGGAGTGTCGGAGGTGAACTCCTAGACCGCACTCAAAGCGCATGGGGTCAATACGTGAAAACTCTGACTTGGCTTCAATTGAAGCATCAAATGCTCTGGAGTACTCGGAGCATAGGTTCGAATCCACATCATGCCTCTTAATGATTTTCTCATTTGTAAAATTGTCATGCAAATTTAAAGGGTGTGGCCCAAGTTCCTTGAGGATGACCCAAGACAAAGATACCCTGCTCATGTAAAAAAAATTGTAGTGATTGGGTGGATATCCTGATAATGGAGGACAATTTCATAGCATTTGATGAAATTGGGGAAGGTTACAGTAATGGTTTTCAATGATTTCTAAAATGAGTGCTGATGGCTGGCTGACTACACACGACACTATGATTACCATGATTGATTTTTTTTAAGTATATCTGATGAAAAGCTCAAGACAAATTGAAATACAGTACAGGCAAGTAACCCACTGTCTAACCACCTCAAGAGTAACAATGGATACACAGTGCTGCGATCGTAGTTGCACTATTGCAGCTGCCCAAGACATTACATCTGTGCAAAGGCAGCATGTAGCTCAAACCAGCGTTTACAAACAACTTCATGTTACATAATTAAGAACCTTAAAATTGAATACCTAGCCCCCAGTATTTATTCATTTTTTAAATCTGGAGGGTAATAGTTAACGAAGGCCTGACGGCATCCACCGAGACTTAGTCAGACGTGCAACAGTAAAGCTCTTATTTTACTGGAACAAGCAATTTATGAGAAGTGGGAGTGCAATTACAGTGAGCAGTATATTACTGTACTATATAAAAAATACATGTGAATATTTTGATGACATTCTAAGCCCAAGTGATGGATATGTTGTCAATATTTTCAACAGGAGCAACCATGTTCTTTAGGCTTATTATTAGAGGATTTTCATATACAGCTGAACCTCAATTTTCGTATTTTTCAGTTCTCGTACTCAATTTCTTAAAAAAATTCAATACAATACTCATTGTTTCCCTTGGTTTTCATAATTTGTTTGTACACGTATGAGTCCACCGAGCACGTGGTACTTCAGTTTACCAGTGTCTCTTGCATAGTGATGATCATGTTTGAATTCTTTGTGAAAAATTTAATTTTTGGGGGGCTTTTTTGGTTTCTAAACATAAAAAGTCTTATTATATATCACGCCATGGGTTCCAAGAAAGTCAGTGGTAAAGCTCAACCTAAGAAAATAGTTGCGATGATGACAATAAAGGAAAACGAGATCATTCACAGTGAAACAATGTGATGTCTCACTACAGACAAGTGTTAAAATGTAGGGAAAAACAAGTGTCTATAGACAGATTCTTAGTAAGACAAGCAAGCAGTGAGCCACAACCAGGTCCTAGTGGTATGCCTGCAAGACGTAGGAGAGAGAGTACCCTAGAAATGTCATCACTGCTGTTATAATGGAAAGGGACTCCCCTTCTAAACACTTAACACCTCTCCTCCCCCTTTCCTCACTGTCTTCCATACGCTAACAAGAGTCCTCAATAAAGGTAAGGTACCTAAGAGTATTCAGGCGAAGAGTCACAATAACGTGGCTGAAGTATGTTGACCAGACCACACACTAGAAGTTGAAGGGACGACGACGTTTCGGTCCGTCCTGGACCATTCTCAAGTCGCTTGTGAATGGTCACAAGCGACTTGAGAATGGTCCAGGACGGACCGAAACGTCGTCGTCCCTTCAACTTCTAGTGTGTGGTCTGGTCAACCTAAGAGTATTATTCTGTATAAAATGTATTTTTAGTTAATGTATTTGGGGATGTGGAACGGATTAATTCAATTTACATTATTTCTTATGGAAAAATGTTTTGTTTTTCGTATATTATTTGGTTTTCGTACCGTCTCTGGGAATGGATTAAATACAAAAACTGAGGTACTATTATATACTGTACTGAAATATGGCATTGGAATTTATGCAGTTTTTATTTATAATTAAAAACCTAGAAGGGGTACCACCTCTGGTGCAAGTGTAGGGACCCATAGCCTCAGAGAAGAAAATAAAGAGGTGTTAATGAAAGGTGAAAGGAAATAAGGAAAGGTGAAAATAAAGAGCTAAGGTGTTCATAATTTATATATAATTTTTATACATAATTTAGACTGCAAGAACTGGTTAACTTTTAGAGCAAAAAATTAAAAAGCAATCATTGGTCAAGCAGAAGCAAGAGCTAATTTATTCCACAATAACAACACACAAATCTTGTTTCTCGAGAAAGAGGAATACTGGCGGATGGGAAAAGAAAAATTCTTTTATAAGACAAGAATCTCATTTCAATATGTAAATAAAATATAAAAAAACATAAGAGCTTACAGTTATGTTGTAACACAGCCTCAGACAAATTTTAAGGAAGTTCATATACCAAAACTAACGATAAATAAATTATCATTTTAATACAAAATCTACAACACAAAAATAGGCTGGTCACTGAAGAATCTTGAAAAATATTCAACCTGAAAAATAAACAAAAATCAGATCATGAGACAAATTTACATGAGAATTTAAAAGATATATTCAAAATTTCATTAAATTCTCACAACGTGTTTGAAATCCATTGTTTTATTTGTTTTCCCCTCATATCTTGAAGATGTTATTCTCAAAACTGTTATATTCCTGTCTTCTGATTCCCAAGACAATGGGAATTATCTGTACCTATGGAACTTTCATACACTGGTAGACACCTGATGTCTTGGAAGGGGAGAGTGGAACAATATATGACAGGAAGTCTAGGAGAAGGGTTAACACAGCTTGAATGATTTAAAAAAAAAACATTGTTGAATGTAATGGAACGCCATTTTCTGGGCAAGCCCCGGAGGCTCAGTGGAGCTATTGGGCTAATATGAAACTCTTTAGACCAGGGCATTAGTCATAGGAGTTCAACCTACTGGGGACCATGAGCCAGAACCTGGTCCCTTCAGAGAGGCACAGGGAGCAATGACCCTGGAAAACCCCATTGTGGGGTGGGGATTGCCTTACCTGCCATTGACCAGGGGTTAGGCACCCAGAAAGGTATGCATAACAAAACAGAACACACACATGGTAAGAAAATTGCAACCAAAAACCAAATGGAAAGGCAGAATTTCCTCCAACCCCAAGGAAACCAGCAAACATCACACTACACCTCCACGTTGCTCGTCCGTGCAGCCCCCCCTCCCTGGAGGGGGGCTGCACGGACTCCCCTCCCCCCCCCTGGAGGGGGGAGGGGGAGATCCAGATCACCCATGCCAGCAACCCAGCCATTCTAGTTCGGAGGCTAAGTATCAAAACAATGCAAAAACTGCTGGCCGGAGGGAGGGAGGGTGCCAGGGAGCCTCTGGGGCTCACCCAGAAAATGCTGTTTCATAACATTCAACTCTGGTTTGCTGAGGGGAGCCGCACCCTCTGCCCTCCGCCCGGCTCTCTGGAGCTACATAACCAAAGATATGGAAGAGAAGGATTTACCCGGTAGGTGGCCACCACAAGCTCGTCAACTCGAAGGAGAGACAACTGGCTGCAAGCAGTGCCTAAAACCAAGGCTGGGCTGGCCACCAAGGGCCCAAGAGGACTACTTTCCCACGGTAGAACTCCAACTGAGCCAGAACCTGAAGCAACAGCTGGACCGGGGGGAAGAGATACAGGTAACCTCACTTGTATCTGTATCTTGACCAGTCCTGCCAAAAGGTGTCCACAACGAATGCTCCATGGTCGGGGAAGGGCACCACATATATTGGGAGATGCCTTGACCAAGCCGACGCGAAGAGGTCTATCTCTAGGAGCCCGTATGTCTGGTAGATCCGACTGATAGAGTTGGAATCGGTGTCGACTGCCCATTTCGTGGACAGGGGAATGAACCAAGACAGGCCATCTACCAGGATGTTGGACACTCCCCAGATATGAATCGCACGGAGAGCCAAACTCTGAGAATCCAGCAGATGAGCCACTTGAAGCAACCAGCCCCAAAGAGACAGGACTGAAGGGGAACCCCCCCCCCCGGTTCAGGCAATGAACCACCGGAGAACAGTATGAATGGAGCCAAACGGTCAAACCCAAAGTGACCAGAACCCTCCAAAGCGTCAGCCAGACTGCTGCAAACTCCTGCACCGTGCTGTGAGCCTGACAGAAGGATGGATCCCACCACCTCTGGCTGACCTAGTGAGCACTGGTCACAAAGCCCAGCCAAGAGACAATGTATCCATGAACACATCGAGATAGGACTCGGGTAGGTGCCAAGGCACTGAACCCCGAAACACCCGAAGAGGAAGCTGGTGACGCAGCAACCAATGCAAAACCCCCGGAGACTGAACTCGGTGATTGTGAGGGAGGTGGAAGGAGTGTCCCTGAAGGAACCAGAACAGACGTCAAAGCCAAACCCAAACCCAACCCAGCAGGTAAACCAGCACGACAAAGTTCAGACTCCTGCACAACCGCTCGAGAAACAGCCGAGTGACCCGGGAATCCCACAGAAACAGCTGAAGGTAGGACTGCAGCTGCAGCAACGCCTCTGGAGGAAGAGACACGGAAGCGATCCGAGAATCCCAAACAAGACCCAGCAAGGTCCGAACTTGGGATGGAACCAGATGGGACTTCCTCCAGTTCACCAGGAACCCGAACCCAGCAAGCTGGGAAAGAACCACACCCCTGGCGAGCAGACAAACAGACCGGCTGAACCCACACCAGCTAATCGTTGATGTAGGCCAGAATTCGAATCCCTAACAAACGCAAACGGGTTACCATGACCCCGGTAAGACGGGTGAATACACAAGGTGCCAAATTCAAGTCAAAAGGGGAGCAACGATAGTGGTAAGCCTGATGCCCCACCCCGAAACCTAACCAGTCCCTAACCCCGGATGAATAGAAACATGCCAATATGAAACGCAGGAGCAAGGGAAGGAGACTATCAGGGGAAAGCGCCAAGCCATTACGACTATATAGCACTGGGAAGGGATCAGGATAAGGGTTTGGGATGGGACATGGGAGGGGGAGGGTAGGAATGGTGCCCAACCACTTGGACGGCCGGGGATTGAACACCGACCTGCATGAAGCGAGACCGTCACTCTACCTTCCACCCCAAATGGTTGGGCTTAGGGGCAAACAAGCATGCATTAAGGTGCTCAAACCCGCCAAACAGGTAAACCTGCAGAACGGTAGAGGTTTCTCGCCACTCAAGCATGGGGGTCTGACAGATCCCATGCCACACCCCCAATGAAAAGAATGGGCAGTCTGCCAGCCAGGAAGACTCCGGAACTTCCAAACACACCCAGTACAAGGAAGAAGAACCGAACTCAAACGAGGATGGTTCCATCACTGAGGAAGAATCCAGGTCTCGCAGGAGATAAGCAGCAAGCACCTCTCAAAAATCCATTCAAATTTTGGATCCATTCAAAACTTTAAATGTGAAGGACCTATTACTTTATTAGAAACACAGGCATTATTGCTTTCAAAGATATCTGTGCATATCTGCTGAACAAGTTCATCATATCTGCATATTTTTGCAAAAAATGGATTTAATGTTTGCCAGGAGCAAAAAATTAAATGATGAAAATGAGTCAACAGTCCTCATGTTTCTTACCTCAAGTGGGCCGTCCTCTGGTAGGTCTGAACAGTGCACTGCATTCTTTACTTTGTCCTCTCCAAACCGCGCTCTTAAACTATGGGGTCGCAATTCTCTGGCCACAACCTGTTCAAAGATTTATACTGCTACTTCTGAATGATACTACATGTCATAATTAAAACATTAAATCCCAATAAAAAATTGTTTTTGCCAATAATTCAGATGACCAGTACAACTGTAATAAAACAAAAAGGCATACAATTACTAAAAGAATACCAGAACATTTTATGATAGCGAGTCAAATTATATCAAAGAGTGAAATGGAAATGTACAAGACAGGTGTAAACAGATCAAATGGTCTTAATTTTGAAGACCACATTAGAATAACTCACAACTGCAAGGAAGATGATACTGTATGATGATGTTCCAAGACCTCAGATGCACCACTTGTGAATCCTAGAAATCGCTGGCTCAAAGTCTGATGGCAGGCTTGCAGACCCCCTTACCTCTATACAGTCATTGTGGCTTACCTTGAAAGGACAGTTAAAAAGCCACAAACTGCTGGGAGCCGGTCGGCTGAGCGGACAGCACGCTGGACTTGTGATCCTGTGGTCCTGGGTTCGATCCCGGGCGCCGGCGAGAAACAATGGGCAGAGCTTCTTTCACCCTATGCCCCTGTTACCTAGCAGTAAAATAGGTACCTAGGTGTTAGTCAGCTGTCACGGGCTGCTTCCTGGGGGTGGAGGCCTGGTCGAGGACCGGGCCGCGGGGACACTAAAGCCCCGAAATCATCTCCTGGTTGATACCTGGTTGATGGGGTTCTGGGAGTTCTTCTACTCCCCAAGCCCGGCCGAGGCCAGGCTTGACTTGTGAGAGTTTGGTCCACTAGGCTGTTGCTTGGAGCGGCCAAGAGAGGGGGTTACCTTGAGGTACTTCCGGGGCTTAGCGTCCCGCGGCCCGGTTGTCGACCAGGCCTCCTGGTTGCTGGACTGATCAACCAGGCTGTTGGACTCGGCTGCTCGCAGCCTGACGTACGAATCACAGCCTGGTTGAACAGGTAAAAACATTCCTTGTGTGTGTCAGGTGTGGGATTCGAACCCACGCACTCTTGCGAGTACCAGAGCTTAAATCTGGCGCCTTAGACCGCTCGGCCAACCTGACATTTGCTATCTCAAGATAGCTTCCCCAAAACAGGCAAATCCTGCCTGCTCAGAGTAGCAGGAACTATACTCACACAAGAAAGTGGCTCATAAGACACCTCACCTCAAACACAGGAATCTAACCGGGACAACGTCTAGCTCCCATTTCCCAACAGGACGAGGGAGCCAAATAGCTCAGTTGGGACATTTCATTAAATGGTTGAAAGGATGCCTGTTCTTCACCCAAAACTGACTGTACTTTCTAATCATCGAAGAGGACAGAAAAAGGTGGGGATAGTAATAGCAAAATCATCCAAGCAAACTACTTAAACTAATCAACCTGTCCTCTTACATATAATGTCACTTTTCGCTTGCATGCGCACTAAGGATAAAAATTGCCGTAATAGAAAATGACAGCAGCGTGCGAAAGTAACGTATTGTCCCATTTTCCATTTTGGGTCCTCTGGCTTAGTCTATAAGGTTAAGAACATAAGAATAAAGGTAACTGCAGAAGGCCTATTGGCCCATACGAGGCTGCTCCTATTATAATAATAAATATATGTCACCACCCAATCCCACTCATATACATGTCCAAACCACGTTTGAAACAATCGAGGGAACCCACCTCCACCAAGTTACACGATAATTGGTTCCACAAATCAACAACCCTGTTATCGAACCAGTATTTACCCGTGTCTTTCCTTAATCTAAACTTATCCAATTTATACCCATTGTTTCGTGTTCTGTCTTGTGTTGATACTTTTTAATATCCTATTAATATCCCTTTTGTTATGCCTATTCATCTACCTGTACACCTCTATCATGTCACTCCTAATTCTTCGCCTTTGGTTAGGAAAGGACAATATAAATTAACAGTTTTCATGACATTTTGAAACCTTAGGAGAACTTGCTTCCCTCCTAACCTACCAGAGAACCCAAAACTTGCTCTTTTGGATCCATTTCATTGGAAAATAAATTTCCATTTTGGATTACGGTAATTTCTGGCCATAGCGCATATGAGCAAAATGTAACATTACTGTATTTGTAAGAGGACAGGTTGAACTGACACCACCATATGCCTGCAGTCAAGATGGCAAGACATGTAATGATAAAGTCGCCAAGTAAGCCTTGAAGCATTTTGGTTGACACATGGGCAGGACTGCACATCTGTCATTGTAGAAACAAAGGTAAGCAACTCACTCAAACCTTGCAGCTTAGCCTGCTGAAATTATATTAGCCTACAGGAGATGAGTTTCTGACAGGCAATGAACAAAATCATTTGTATTAGGCATGCACACAATTAGAAAATGTACAAAATGAAGTGCTGCAACAAAACAGAAAACCTGAAAATGGAGGGCTGGAGATGGGGATCAAATTGGAGTACAATTTTAGAAGTCTAGGTCTTCTGATGCCAGGACCACATGGAAGATAGGGAGAGATCTCCCTGCTATTTTCCCACAGAAAACAAGGCATTGCCCACAAACTAGGAGAAAACAAGAACACTGTTTTTCAGCAAGGATTTGGACATAGAACACACCTCGAGCAGAGCCAGGTTAGGTTAAAATACATCTTCCCTGTCCCTCATAAGGAAAGTTA
Organism: Procambarus virginalis; assembly: GCA_020271785.1. NCBI lineage: Eukaryota > Metazoa > Arthropoda > Malacostraca > Decapoda > Cambaridae > Procambarus > Procambarus virginalis. The sequence goes on along the minus strand of WNGS01005997.1, from coordinate 11,227,859 downwards.
ACCTGAACAGTAGAAAGGCAGGACCTAAACAAATATTTTAAGTACTGAAACATCATCCTTCACCACGGGAACACTGAACCACCTAGCCAGAAAATAGGAGGAAACATCATACTCAAACTGAGCTGGAGAATACATAATCCCTCAACCATGAGAGATGTGAGAGTTGATATTGGAACCATTGCCTAAGAAGGGTTAAAAGGAAACCAGATTGAATCCTCAATCAATGCTGTGGACTGGTGCAAGTCAACAAGCTAATGAGACCAGCCAAAGAACAGAATCCATTCACAGTGCAATATTGAAAGCAGGAGAGGGGTTATCTTGAGGTTATCTTGAGATGATTTCGGGATAACCCCTGTCCTGCCTTCATGATGGGGGGGGGGGAGTTGTGGCATAGAAGCTACTGTCTTTTCATAGAGTGGAAAGAATATTTTCCAACTCAAAAGCACACATTTTTTTGTGAGTGAGCAATTGTGTGTGTGTATTTACTATTTGTATCTGCAGAATCGAGCTATTAGCTCTTGGACTCCGCCTTTCTAACCAATTTTGTTTCTTCCTCTATTATGTCTACTACTTATCTCTCTCGCTCACACACACACACACACCTCCCTCCCACCCAAAAGTATACAAATATGCTACTGTACTTCTTACCTGGAACATGTCATTATGAAATAAAATACAAATACAGTGACTGGTAGAATTTCCCTTAATGCAAAATATATATTCTATAATTCTTATCTTTTCATACATTAGTACATGTTATTAGTACATTGAAGTATGTACTATAACTTACGGGATCAGATGGTCCAACGAATTCTCTGAACTTGGTTGGAGTGTCAGCTCCATGTATACTTGTTATTTCCATAGCCAGTGATGGGCCTGATACAAGCTGCTGTATCATTCCCTGCAATATTTTAATTTTTGTTATAGGTATACAGTGTGTGAATGGGTGGGTGTGTGCGTGAATGTAAACATAATGTTTCCTGTTGAAAACACTGACAGAATGAACAGAAATTAACTTTAGTGGCATCTCAATCTTTCTGGCACCCCAGTAAGACTACTGCTAGCTGTCTATAATATTAACAAAATTATGTTCTAATTAAAAATTAACAATATAAATGGGAATCAGGGAGTGACTTTATAACTCCATCAACAAGTTGGTTTGAAGGCTATACAGGTACTATCTTATCAAAAATACAGATATGCTTGCAGATTACAAGAGCCCTTCATTACTGTACTTCAAAATTCCAAATATTTAAGCACAAAATGAATACCTACAGGATACTCAGGAACAACTCCTTTGTACACCTCTAGAAACTCCTCAGCTTGAACTTTATCCATACGGAACATCTGGAGCGCAGATATTTCAAATCCTTCATCTTTTATTGCTTTCATGATGTCTCCCATGTTACCTATGAAATATACGGCTTTTAGTGAATATGGAAATGACCTTCTTGAGTTAAGTCATTTGGTTGCCTCCTGTCCAGCCTCTACCACAGGAAACAATGCAAGTACTGTACCTGTAGTCCCCTCTGGGTTAGTAAAAGGTATCTAGGGTCACCAGGAAAAATTCAGTGTAACTGAGAATAAACAACAGAGGTGCATTACATAAAAATAAGTTGTGTAAAAGTAAAAAGTAAAAAAAAGTCCAGTACCTGCCTGACAACCACTACCCTGGCTGCCACTAGATGAGAGCACTTATAACAAGCTTCCCAGACCACATACAGTACTGTACTCTTCACATTTTTCTGAGACACTCAACAATGATGCAAATAGGAGGAAAAGAAAGGGGATGGACTGGGAGTAACTGAATCGAACAGCTCAAAAAGGTGCATTTGAGATCCATTCAAAAGTTATATTTTTGAGGTACTGCATTTAGTTGCCCCTCGAGTTGAGCAACACACACAAATTAAGAAAGATCAGAATAGAAAGTACGAAGACAGGAGAGATCATCGCAACATATGCCAATATGCTATGTCATATCAGCAGTATAACGGCCTTAACTGCTGCACTCCGCACCTGGTTTCGGCAAAACCTTCTTAGTGCAATTGTTAAAGACGTATTTTTTTTGTTTTTTATAAATATTCAGGTAAAATTAATGTAAAAATGTTTCCAAACTCAACTATTTCCATTTCAAAATACAAAGAGTAATGAAAACATTAAAAAACATTAAAAATATAGCATAAAAAAAAGCACAACTCTCAGAGCGCCTAAAGGCGCTTTGTGCAGTGCAGTGCAGTGGTTAAGGATTCAAGTCAGATCACCATCTGTCCCTTCATACTGATGGTGGTACAATCAAATTTAAAACACACATGGATATGAAGTCCACCTGAGGGACACTGAATATGAGGTGTTTTCATTAAGGAGGAGAACTCGTCCACTTCCAACTCCATAAAGCTTGAAAATAACCATCAAGCACATTTGACTTACTGGGAATATTGACCGGAGAGAAGGAATAAATCCCGAGTCAGAAGAGAGAATATGGCTAACATCCATCAACACAGAGGAATCTGGTCATCCCAGCCCCATAACCTTACCATGAGCACAGACAGGAAAAAATATGAATAGTATAACATCTGGGAATAGTGTTGTAAAGGCGCTGCCATCTGCTGGTAGCTGGGGGTACCAAGTTGCTATGCAAGTATTGAGTTTATAATTAGAAACCTTTTTTAGTGGTCATGTGTAATTAGAAGAAAGAACTCTTATAATTAGACTGTTTCATAGAAATGCACTTCTGTTAGTTATTTTTGGCTGTAGTGAGCTTATCTGCAGTAACCCAGTAAGACCTTTAATAACCCTGCAGGGACCACTTAAAAGTTCCCAGCAGCACCAGTGCATGGAATGTCTCCTGCCTGACCTTGTCTATAGGACACAGACATTACTTTAGGGGGCAACTGAATACAACAGCTAAAACATGCCTGTGCTAATTCTGCTTTTCACAAATTCTCCCAAATATATCAGCAATTATATTTACAGTACATTGAGACAATTTTTAGGATATGAAGAGAAGCGCACCATCCTTTGAGGAGAACCTGTCTCACGGACGCACCACTGCAGTCGTGTCATGTATCACATCACCTGTTACTTGTGATATGACTGACAGCTCTACAGTCAAGACAAAGAGAAGGAAGGTAAAGGATGGAAGCAGTAATACTGTGCTTGAGTTAGCCAATTAATGAAAAATGTTGAATAATATCTTCTATAGAGGTCATGGCCTTCTCATTTAACGTAAGTAGGCAAGGAGGATGTCTATTAAGGAATGTTGGGTTTTGGTCAGACACTCTTTTCTTATTGGACGTCTCGTACAGTGTGAAGGTTACAATCACAAAGGATGGAAATTTGAGTTACAAGGAAGATATCTATTACCAAGTCCTGGCAAATATGAAAAGATAAGGTGACATACATACACACACAAAAACTTGATTGAACTGGAACGGTTGTGATAAAATCTGAAAATAGTTTACGTAGTACTTTGGAAGAATAAAATCAACACGCACTTCGTAGGCCACTAGCCTTATAGGGGATAAACCCCCAAAACCACAAAGATGATCCACAACTGTAGAATGTTAGTAGGCATTAAGAAGTTTGGCCAGGGTTGAATGAGTATACAACAAAGAGTCCATAACACAAAGTTATTAAAGTTTGTACAAGATAGGAAGTACAATCGTTACTATTCATTACCAGGTGCTGTCGTAGTATTAAATACGGTGATTGAATGTAATAAATACCATCACTTCACTGGATGGGTCTCTCTACGCAGCTCACTCTGAGCCTTACTTCGTAGGCATTCCCGGCCTAATGTCTTAAGGATTGCTTATTGTTTGTTGTAGTTGACTTAGATTCGCTACCTGGAACAAATCGTATTGTCCACGGTTACGCGTCATCGGCGGTCTTGGTGATGGTGAGGCCCACAGTGTATACGACTGAAGTATTATGAAGTCTTTGCGACCTAGGCTCTCTGAGACCACACTGCCACATACTGAACAGGACTTTTGGCTTACGTTTGGAAGCCCAGGACTTTCTGGCTTTCTCTCGAGTTTGAGAGAGCTTTAAGGTTATCAAATATCTTTTATCCAAAACAAATAAAAACCCATC
>WNGS01005997.1:11189152-11223742 GCA_020271785.1 Procambarus virginalis | reverse complement strand
TGTTCTCAATACATTTCCTAAGTGTTACCATTGTCAATTTTATTGCTTGGTTGTTATTCACTAATGAGTGCCTGTAATTTGTCACTATTAAAGCATCATGTCAATATTATTATGAAAAAAGCATAACAAATACACAATGTTAATAACTGCAAACTTTTCATATTTATAGTAGCCAAATACAGTACTACTGTACAGTATAACTAAATCAATCGCAGGCAATGAAGGCAGTACAGTATTTCCAATTCTCTTAAGAGTTGAAAGCAACTTCATGAAATCCATCTCTTTTAATGTCTATAGATACTCAGGAACTGGTGAAAGGACAGACTCAACAAAGCAACCAACTGCTTGCATTATATATGAACCCTGCAATAAACAAAGTAAATGACCATCATCGTAGGCTACCTATCATAACCGTAATGGACCAAACGTCAGCAGGTGGTCACCTAGGTCACACAGAATCCCGACTAGCTTCCACATCATTCACGAGCTGCCATCACTGAATCTCAAAAATCCCACAGTGAAGAAGGAAACAGTGGGAATGGGAAGTTACTGAGAGGCCCATCAGAAAAGGTATTTCATTATACAGTACTAAACTTTTGATTTTTGGGAGGCATCCCCTCAGTAGCTTTCCGAGCTTATTCACAACAACCCTTTGGCAGAAGATTTCTTTTCTGAAATGGAAACAATAAATATTAATATAAAGATGAAAAGGGTGCAGACCTGAGGCAAAGGAGCATCAGCTGTGAGCCATACGTCCACACTGTGGAACATCCATCAAGTAGCAAGAGGTCAACATCCTGTTAGACTGCCAAAAACCCTGAGTCAAGATATTAGCCGTGACGTACAAATCATGAAAGCGAGGATAGACAGCTGCTGAACTGAACCGCCTTCCAGATGACCTGGGAGAGCAGGGGCCTTGAAACCACATTGTGAGATAGGATTAACAACCAGGGTCTCGATCTGAACAGAGCAAGTAGCATACAACTAAAGTACACAGAGGCCACAGGACAAAGTATGATGCACCCCTGACTGGACAAATCAAGTGTTGATAACAAAAGGATAATTTTCTTGTTCTTAGCCAAAAACAATGGAATTAGGCTGCTGGTGAAGAAAATGACGACCAAGACAAAATAACAGAAACCATGCTTCTGGCAAAGAGCGTGAAGCTAACAACCCGAGTACTGGAAGCCAAAGCTAACACAAAGGCTGCCTTGAAAATGGAATTCTTAAATGACAGAGAAACTCGAATGCAAGAAGACAAACACCAACCTGGACTGTACCTGGATGGGGTTCTGAGAGTTCTTCTGCTCCCAAACCCAGCCCAGGGTCAGGGTCAGGCTTGGATTGTGAGAGCTTGGTCCAATAGGCTGTTGCTATTGGACCAAAACCAAAATACATTCCAAAGATCAAGAGAGTTCAGGAGCAGCGTGAGCTGGCCGGGGGTGCAAAAAAAGTACAAGACAGCCAAATAAAGGAAAAGATGAAAAATTAATTCCAAGCACCAACAATAGGTACTCCACCAAAATAGAATGATACAAGATGTTTGAAATAGGCATCAACTAGCAATCTTTTTTTTTTTTTTTTTTTTTTTTGAGATATATACAAGAGTTGTTACATTCTTGTACAGCCACTAGTACGCGTAGCGTTTTGGGCAGGTCCCTGGAATACGATCCCCACCGCGATGAATCGTTTTTTCATCCAAGTACACATTTTACTGTTGCGTTAAACAGAGACTACAGTTAGGAATTGCGCCCAGTAAATCCTCCCCGGCCAGGATATGAACCCATGACATAGCGCTCGCGGAACGCCAGGCGAGTGTCTTACCACTACACCACGGAGACTGCACCACGGAGACTACACCACGGAGAATCTATAGAGCTAAGAAAGAAAAAACATCACAATGGCAACTGATACTGAGGACAGATGCCAAAGGGGTAGGGAGAGTAAAAGGTGGAAGGCCCATCAAGTCATTTCATACTGCCACTTCGACAAAGGATGCAAATGTGACACCAGTAGGTCTGCCACTTGACAACTCGTGAAGAGGGGACTGTACACATCATGGGAAAGGGCAGAGACAAACAGAACACTCTTGATAGCCACAAGTGGAAGAGCCCCCCCCCAAGAAAGACATGAAAAGCTGTGGTGGTTTCCTTACACTCCATAGCCTCCAAAGAGAACAGGGTTTACTGCCAGCTAAGATGAAGCCTGGACCGCACACTGAAGAGGAGGACATGTATTCAAACATGTATAATACAAATATATAATACCAAATACACAAGTGAGAGAAGCTGAATATACTGTACCCTGTGCATAGTTACAAACTACTAAGTCCCTGGGTTAAACCACAATGGACTGTGAATTAAGTGATATGAGCTTACCAAACTATACAAGGAAAGTATCAGAGAAAAACAAACTGTGAAAGCATTATATTTACAGTATAATCATATATAATCTCACTGTACACCAGAAACTAAATTTAAAAAATTAAAATAAGTAAAGTAAAATTTAACTGGAAATTTGGTTGAGAGGGGGGGGGGGGGTACCTGACTTGGGAGACTTTCAAGCGAGGTGAGGTAAGGCCACAGAAACCTCACCTCAGGGTAGTTTTAAAGGCTGACAGGTTTGTTCCAAGAAGTTACCAGATTCAAGTCCGTTAATTCAACGGAAAATCAGGGATTGAGTGATATAAAAGCTGATTACGATAGAGGGAGGGAGTGTGTGTGCTGTCTCAGACGAGACAAGAGTCTGGGGTCTAGTGCAAGGCATCACAGGGAAAGGGAGACTAACGATCTGGTGTCTAAGTGAAAGCTTCATCACTGCTGTATCTTGAGTGAATACTGGTCCCTTATGTTCTAACATAACAAGTGTTGATAATTGTATTGCCTTGATAGGGAAAATAGATTAGAATTTTTTATATGAACTAATTGAATAAACGTATAATACTAAACTGTTCATCTGGTGTGTCCATTCATTCCTGTTTATTCATTTATAGAAAGTTAAGGTTCAAGTATCCTGTGGGGATCTCCCTAAGTTGTGGTGACTATTGTTCATATATTAAATTATCTTCCTCCTGCCGTAATTATCAAAAGTGTTCTCCATGTTCTCCTTCCTCCCTGCGCCAGTATAGATATGATAGGTCACATTAGGTGACAGACCGGATACAGTGCCCCCCCCCCCTAGTTTAACTAACATCTTTAACTCTCCCGTGACCGGTACCCTTCGCCGTCGGTCACCGTAAAATACTAATTTTCATCAAAGACGAAGGTGGTGGCAGCATTAAATAGTTTTAAGTTAACTTTTAAGTTAAGTCATAGTTTGTAACAACTCGCTTGGTTGTTGTTATCATTGGTGATAGTGGTGATAGCCAGGTGGGTGGCTATCACCTGGCTTATCAGTGGTAATAGCCAGGTGGGTGGCTACCCTTCAGATAGGATAGGTGCTTTGCGAGGACGCTATAGTCAGGTAGAGCAACTGGTAGTTAGCGAGAGAACTCTCCTACTGACAGTTACCTGTGTTGCTGCTAACAGATGATACAGAGGAGCTTTGAGTTTAGGCTGGGTTGAATTCTCCACCCTATAACTTATAATGACCCTTTCTAGGCCCCTTGAAGAGTTTCTTATGGCATTGTGCCATGTCATCCTGCTTGACCGTACATGGTCCGCTCTTACGGCACGGCGGATCCTTAACTTAGGGAACAACGGAATGAGATAGCTTAGAAAAGAAAGAACAATAAAGGGAAAGCAATATTAATGGAAATATATAGTACATATAATTTCAGCATGATGTGACTTACCATTAGCAATAGCATGAGGTTTAATGATGCAGCAAGTGCTATTTGCAAAGCTGGCAGTGGTCTGAGGCACCATCGCATCACTCCCTCTTGTTGAAGGAAAGAAGAACTCAATTTCCTTCAAAATAAATTAATATTTCATGTCAGTTACTGAGAAGCAAAATTAATAATAACTTACTATTCAAATTTCTGAACCATTTGTTGGCAATGAATAGTTACAGTACCTGGTTCAAGGCCTTAATCTCTATACGAGTCATAGTTGCTACTAAATAACATATATCTAACCCTTGTTGCCGATATATCTGAATCAGAGCCATGTGCCGCATTTGATTGCTTGTCTTGGCCAAATCTTGCTCGAACCGTTTCTGGTGCATCTTGTCTTGCTGCCTCGGCATCAGTGGGTCCCAACAACTCCCGCCATCTTTTGACAGCATCTGTCGTTATCAGCTCCATTGCAACAACTGGACCGCTTGTGATATAGTCCAAAAGAGGCCTATAAAAAAGTATGAAAACTGAAAATTTGTCAGACTTCTTTCCTTCCTTTATATTTCTCTACACTAGCATGTTATCTTTCCTTAAGAATGGGTAGCCACCACATTTAAAATGGTTAACTACTTCTTTTTCCACTTTCAGATTTAACAATCTTCTAATGTACATCAATAAAATTTTCAAACTAATCTCCATAAAATCTTATTCTATACTGAAAAAATTGCATCACCTGAAAACATAAAATTTTACTCAATGCAATTACTGTACTCTTGTCAACCGAGGATCTCGGGTTCAACCCCCAGGTGGGATAGAGATGGTTAGGCACACTTCCTTTCATCTAACAGTAAATAGATACCCATGCATTAGGCAACTGTTTGGGTTGCATCCTGGGGAAAGTCCCCAGTAGTTGGTCCAGGGGAGGAAACCTTGATAAGTTTAACAAGCTTTCTGTCCCCGGTTATGCGAACCCACGAGGTGAACCATACACATCGTTCACATCTTATTAGATGCTCATTATTATTCAAAGTCTTTGTCTATCAACTTTGTCTTATGTTTTCTCGAGGTCAATCGAGACTTTGTACACTTACAACTTTCTTGCATACCTTCTCTACAAGCAATTATAATGCAAATATTCTAATATGTCTTTGCGGCATCAAAATTAGGGTGCTTTAGTGAAATTAAATGCACGGGTATATTGACACTTCCTCGGACTAATGAGGCTTGGCCCCAATAGATTAGGTGGGTTGTCTAAGTGCATATGCTTCTGACTAAGTAAAACCACTTCAAATTTACTGTTTATCAAAGAAAGAGAATGCACAGAATATGTGAGCCACACAAGTTCTTCCACCATGGAACCTATCTTGCTCATCACGGACCAATTATCAGATATTTCCTGAGTTCTTCCAATCACTATTTTGCCATACATCTTGCCCATTACATTTATTAATAATAATAATACATTTAATAATAGCAATTAATAGTAATAATAATAATTAATAATAATAAATCAGGAGCTGTGAGGAGGGATTGAATCTATGCTCTGGGTACTCCCAAGCAAAGAACCTATGGTTCTTTAGGTTCGAACCCTCCTCACGGCTCCTAACGATTTTCTCATTAATACATCACATTAGTGTGATTTCCTTGTGCAATAATAATAATAATAATTTGTTTCTTTGGGGACAGGAAGACTGTGCATATATACATTAGGTTTGTATCAAGGTCCCCATCCATGACTGGGGTTGGTCCGATATAGTTCATTGAATCAAGGTTGTGCTTTACTGGCCCTTTCCAGGATACAACCCCGCAACAGTTGTCTAACTCCCAAGTACTTGTTTAATACTAGTTAACCACTGGCATTAGCTGAGAGGAAACATGCTCAACCATTTCTATCCTGCTTAGGAATTGATCCTGAGATCCGCAACTGTGAGTTGAGAACGAAGCCAATTGTACCAAGAGTAGACCGATGCCTTTAAATTCTTATACTAACCATGTTCACCATAATTTGCATTCAATAATACAATCACAGCTCTTTTTTAAATCATTTGGCACTATACAATACTGCTATCTCACACCTGGAAAGTTCTCCACTCCCATTATACTGGTATCTCATTTTTTATACTGCATTCAATCATATCTGTATAATGTCAACTGTACCTGCAGCTTTCCTACATTTTAGCTTTTTTGTTTAGTACTTATCTTTTCCATAGACATACTATATCTGTTGGTATTTTATAATTCAAGTGGTACATCATCTCATTAACATTAATGACATCTGAAATATCTTAAAAATACTCAACACATGGCTACGCCTTCTAGGAGGAGGAGGATGTACACATTATTGTATCAGATAGGTTAAGGCAGGCAATTGTGTGGGTGATGAGGTGGACACATCTTCATCCGAGTGCTGGAGAAACTTCAGGTATACCCATCTCAATCATAAAGTGGTAGTATGTAAAGGTGCCCCACACTCTTTATGTCTTTAGCTACTGTACTTACGTGAAGAATGGCCGACCTTCGTGTTCTCGATAGAAAGCGGCTGCCTGACTCTTGTCAAGCTGAACCATTTTCATTTGGCTAATTTCAAAGTTATGGCTTTGAATGACATCTACGACTTCCCCCAGCCTATGCACAGCATCGGGTTTCACCATTGCAAACGTTCTGAAATTTTAAGCCATTAATTTATTTTTTGTTCAGGATTAATATTAGAATTATTGCATCAATGGATTTACAGTATTTGAAAATATTAAATTTTTATGCCTCCACAATAACACACCATTTAGTCAACACGAAATGCACCTTCTTAAACATAATTATTTATCTAGAACTGAGAAGTGGGTTACAACAAACACCCCCACAAGCAGGAAGTCTCAGCAAATTTATCTGAAACTCCAAACTCAAGAGAGATCAAATGGGAACCAGGCAGTTCTTGTCATTCCTCCAGATAGCACCTCTCTTCAATTAGGAAGAAGAAGGGACTATTTCTGTGCTCTGCAGCAGAGTCAAAGCTAGCCTTGGACCAGAGACAGAAGGAAATAGCCTCAATGGAACTGACTCCTCTGAAGAAAAAAATAATCGTCTCACCCATATAAAGAAGGAACCAAGTGCCCTGACAGAGGTGTGGGATACTGTACTCCTCCACATCATCAAGGGACAAAGGAGGCACAGCTCAAAAGCCTCCATTCCTAGGCCAACATGTCCCTGCATGAAAGGGGACCAAAAGTCAATTAGGTTTTATAGATAATGGAAGAGAACAGAAACTCAAGATACTTGGAGGAAGAAATAGGAGCCAAAGCTCACCAATCTGAAATGCCAGACAATGAGTTTTAAGTAGCATTCTTTCTGTCTAGTAGCTTCAATTCACAGATAGAAGTTAATTTAAGCAGCAGCAATAGCTGAGTACTAAGAGCAATCCATTGATCTGGGCTGCAGGAGTCTCGAACCGTGGACATGTGAGGCCGAAGCTCTATTGACTGGTATGAGTAGTCATAGCTCAGTCTAAACATGGGCTAAAAACTGGGCTAAAACATAGCCCAATTTTATTTATACTAAGAGCAACTTTACTGATATGTCTGCATTGAAACCCTGTAATTAGGCAGCATCATATGCTGCCTGTCAAGAATAAGGTTCAATCATGGCAATCACTCAAATAGTAGAGTTTATCATTTTACTGTAGAGTGGTCCCCAAGGGTCGACTGAATATGAGGTCATGAAAAATATGACATGATTGGGGTTTGGAAATGTTATGAAGACATTCGTGCCACTACCTGGTGGTTGTAGCAAGTCTGGCCAAACTAGAAAATGGGCAGTTGTGAAGCCTTATTTGGATTTCACTTGCGATGCAAAGTGAAGATCTGGTAGAGCTTCAAGATTTATTAGTGTGCCTCGAATGGCCAATCTGGGAAGGATTGAGCTTTTTCTCCAGTGCCTTCCTATCACCTTATAAGACTTTGCAGAATGTTTGAAAAGATAGCTGCATCACAATTGCCTGTCATCCTGTCTACCTGTTCATGAATCCTTTCATTGTCATAACTCAGGGAGCAACCGAATGCAATAATTCTCAAAAATTCTTAAACTAAGTACTGTAATAAAAATTGATCAATACAATATGAAATATGTAAATAGCAAAATAAAAATATTTTCTACAAAAACTGTAGTGTTATAATTAATTTTCCAGCACAAACCACCCACTAAGAATTTTAACAGTGGTAGGGCTTTTTATTTAGAATTATATTTTACACCGAACAAAATTTGCAATATACTGTACCATACGTGTACAGACAGTATATGAAACTTTCATGAAATAATTTCATCTATCAATAAAATGTCTTAATTTTGATTAACTTGTATATTACACACACAAACAAAAAAAAAATGTTAAAAAAGTGCTAAGAGAGAATATTACCTCTGTCTTCTGGAACCGATTTGTTCACGTGTGGTAGCATCTGCATAATCTATGAGCTTCAATTGCCGAGAAAGAATGACAATAGTATTGCCCAGGTATAAGTCTCTCTCCTCCACACCTTCAACTGGGAGCCGTTTTAAGAATAGTCGTTGTGCCCGAAGATCATACTGAAAGTTGGTCATCATGATTAACATGTTTCCAGATTAATTATTTTCTTACTATACAGCAGAGTACATGTCTGGTAAACATGTAAGTAAGAATTCAATTGTTTGTGATGCCTTTCTAACTCCATAAGTTCTGTCATAAAGTATTATCATCTGAATCTGAGTATAGAGTTTGCTGACACTATTTCCTTTTCTACTGAATTCTGCTCACTTGCTACTCTCTAACAAGATTTTCTGTATCTCTAGCACATTTATGTATAATGCTGTTCAAATGTCCCTTTTTTGTCTAGCTTTGGATACCCTGTAACAAGAGCTTAGAACAATAGACCATAGGATGTTGTGATCCGTCGGCAAGCAATTCAATATGTCTTTCTCTGCCATCCTAACAGAAATTCAATTAAGAGGCATTTACCCATGTACTGTGTCTTAATAGATATGATAAGAGACTAGATGCAAGTTTTGAGTATGGGCAAACCTATGCGACAGTGTGGACATGTAGGATTAAGACATAGGAATAAGGACAAATTTGAATTCCCATTGTCGGATACAGGAAGCCTGTACTAATGCTTGTATCAAGGTCCACTGTAGGGCAAATTATTAACCCTTCCCAGAATGCTACCCACAACAGTTGCCTGGTTCCCAAGTGCCTATTTACTGCTAGGTGTATGGAGGCATCAGGTGAAAGGAAATGTGCACAACCCAGGGAGCGATCCCGGGATCCTCGATTTTGAGTTGAGAACACAGCCTACTGTGCTACAGGACCTTTGTGGACCACCTAAGTGGATGGAGTGAAAACTTGGGAAGTGCATGTATGTTTTCCTGGTTGGAGACCTGGTCGCGGGGACGTTGAGCTCCGAAATCATCGCAAGGCAAGGTTTCTTTTATTTCAGAAATATTTTCTCTAAAATTTCTTGTTAAGGAAATATTAGTTAGAATGTCTGATACCCACTATAAAATAAATTTGAAATTATTTCCAATTCTTAAAATTTCCAGTGATTGCCTTGCCTTGGTTTGCAGTTAATACTCAAAAATACTAACACCTGTACTAATATAAAATTCCATTGTTTTCACTAGTCCCCCTGTTAATTAAGTAATATACCTCCTCCATTGTTTAAAATTCATAATAATTTATACAAGTCACTGAAGAAGCCAGGTGACTAATAGGGTACAGGAGTGTCAGGAGTACATGTTACAGGAGTAAATGATAAAAAGTAGTAAGAGTCAATTTCCCTTAAATTTGGGAAATTATGCCAAATTATCCATTATTCCATGTTGTAGATACAGTATTCATAAAGACTATACAACAATGTCCTACTGAAGTGTTTTGGATTAAAAATTATATATTATTTGCTAAGCTTAACAAAATTCTGGACTCTCTAGCTATCTTTGATTTGTTAACTTCTTACCATTTCTACCGATTTATCTCTTGGGAAGAAACTCAACTGGAACTTTTTGACAGTTGCCGAGACTGGATCATACCATTCAGCATGGAATATGTACCTTGCCTCCCCCTGTTGATTAGAAATTACAATACTGTACAGACATACAAAATATACAGTATCTATACATACATATATTACTCTACTGCATATACATAAATCAAATATTTATCAATAAAAGATCTTCAAGTTTATAGTAAAATGTATAATATCATACAGAATTTAACAACATTTTAACACATATAAAGGTCAGAAAATGTCATGATATTTCAAAATATTATACAGTTGACTCTTAGCTTGATATCGTCAATGTTTAATTTTATACAAGTTTTGCAAGGCAAATTCTTTTTAAAAATTACAGAGTACAGTACTGTACTGTAATCCAGTTGTAAGATAATAAAAAAATCTTAACCCAAAGAAATACATATGGAAATGAGAAAGTCATTAAATTTCTTTCAAAAAGATTGTAATGCCCGTTTTATTTTTGTACTGTGAATTTAATTACCAGATCTCCCATAAGCATTATTCTGAGATTGAGTATCTGGCCATGTTTCTTTACATGTTGATTTATTGGAGTAAACAAATAAGTTTATAAAAAAAATTACCTAAAGAAACAAGTTTTGTCATTGATAAATTATTTGGCTTCCATTCAAAATATCAAACTATATCTCCTTAAATCACCAAATGATCAATTAGTGTGATATTGACCTGTGTTCAGTTGTCAAGAACACTTTTTACATTCTGAAATGTTTGACCAAACATCTGGCCTTCAATATATGCAATGGCTCAAAAAACACCCAGAAAGCCTTCCTCAAAACCCACACTCTCACCTATTTCTATGATTAAACATGGACGAGAAAATGCACCAGGATTACAGGTGGGCATGAACCTACGACCCCGGCATTGCCAGTTGCGTACTCTTACCACTAGACCATCGCTGACTTGTAAAAGTCATACAACCAAATTTCTACTGAAATCACAGAAAGTCTGGAGGTCTCCCCTGAAGCCAGTCCACATTTTACGTATGACCCACAAACACTCGGGTAGAAAGGTTAAGTGGTCCTAAACCTTACGTCCCAACTGCAGAAACACACACAAACTTCTGTTTCTGAAGTTGGGACATAAGGTGTAGGACCACCTCATTGATACACATCACATTAATGTGATTTCTGTGTTATTAAACATATTGATACATATATATACTTTGTTTTGCACGTTGTGACACATTGTGTGTGTGAATTTTATGCCTATACCATGTACAGTAGTAGAGAATGTAATTAAACACTGTAGCTAGTGGCTTTATATAATATACATTTAATTTACCTACTGTGTACAGTATATAACCACTTTATGTTCAATGCTTACTATGTGAATAAAATATTAATATTATTATATTATTTGCAAGCTTGGCAATCATTTTTTATTTCAAATTTATTTGTTCTAATCATTTTTCATATTCAAGAGTTTCACAATTATGAGTACTATGATGGTTAATGATAAATATGAAAATAACATTATTTTTTCTTATTAGAAATACTGAATAAGAAAAACAGAGCACACCAAAAGATTAAAGAAAGAAAATAAAGCAGAACTAATTTTTTTTTGTATTGTGCAAAATACTTTACATACAATTTCTTGGGGAATATGGTAATTAAGGTACTATTTATGATGCTATTCTATGTACAGTACTGAGAATAATTAAGACTTGGTATTGACTTACTAGCCCATACTTTATATGGTATTAGAAAATTAACACATTTCTTTTGTTAAACTTCGAATTACAAATATTTGTCCTGGGGTTCAGTCCCTGAGCCCATTATGTGCCTCTGTAACCCTTTCCACTACCACTCACAAGATGGGTATAGGATGCATAATAAATGAACTAAACTAACATATTAAATGATATCCAGTAGATGGAAAGATCAGGTCTTTCTTTTAATAGAAATGTAAATACAGTGGATCCTCGAGTGACGAGCGGCTCCAGTTACGAGCATTTCGAGTAACGAGCAAGCGACTCGCCGAAAATATGTCTCGACTGACGAGCTTTCCCTCGATTAACGAACGTTCCCGTTGGTTCTCGGACACCTCCGACGACAGATTTATTGTTGTTTCTCAAGACGAGTTTTCCACATGATGAGCTCGGTGCCGGAACGGATTAAACTCGTTAATCGAGGCGCCACTGTATAAATGCAATAATTTTTTACTACATGCAGCTAGAGGGTTAAAGCTGGTTAAATCGGGGTTATAACAGATAGAAGGCTGTGAATGAATATGAAAATGCACCTCTCTAAGTAGGACTTTTAAGATACAAGATACAACTACTGTATTGATGATACAGTAAGCAACCTAAGTACCAGTAAGTAGGTAATTATGAAAAGAAGGCATCAAGCTTGGAAGACTATTTAGCCACTGAGATTTAAATATAGAATTGCTTAGGCTTAGACAGGATGTAAGTTGAATTTATTAATAAAAAAGAAACATAAAATAAAAGTCCCAATTCCACTCTTAATGAGATAAAAGCTGACCTTCTTCAGATGGATATTAATTAGGGTCGCAGCTAGAGCGACCACTAGTGCAAGGATGAATATCTTGTTACCCATTGCAGTAACTGAAAGTGCACAGAGAAAATTAAGTACAGGCGATGAGTCACAATAATGTGGCTCAAGTATGTTGACCAGACCACACACTAGAAGGTGAAGGGACGACGACGTTTCGGTCCGTTCTCAAGGCGATTGTGAGAATGGTCAATCGCCTTGAGAATGGTCCAGGACGGACCAAAACGTCGTCGTCCCTTCACCTTGTAGTGTGTGGTCTGGTCAACAAAATTAAGTACAGTCCCTCGGTACGGGTGTGATGCAGATTCTTCAAGAAGTAGACATACACCGAATGCCAAAACTGTGTTAAGTTTTAAAATCTACCTGGAAAAGATAATTAAGGCAAATGGAGGGGGGGGGGACCTTTGACAAGCTGCCGGCCTCCTGTCCTCGTCAAGGCCTCTAGGGGTTAGTGTGACCTCAAGTAAAACGGGTAAATACATCCAGTACCAGTAATACATCCTGTACATATCTAGGTTTTTGGTGCCCATTGATGGGGACAGGAAACCTGTTGGGTTTATCGAGGTACTGATCGTTTACTGTATTTCTATTGCTGGCGGAAGGCAGAAACAAATGGGCAGAGTTTCTTTCATCCTGATGGTCCTCTTCACCTAGCAGTAAATATGTACCTGGGAGTTAGACAGCTGCTATGGGCTGCTTCCTTGGGGGGTGTAATTACCTAAGTGTAGTTACAGGATGAGAGCTACGCTCGTGGTGTCCCATCTACCCTCCCGTCTACGGGTGTGTGTGCGTGTGTTAAAATTGGGATTAAGGACTTGCCCGAAATGCTATATGTGCTAATGGCTGTACAAGGATGTAAGAACTCTTGTATATATATACACGTACATAAATAAAAAATACTGTAATCCCCAAAACCTGTGAACAACCTTCCTAACGATGCCGTTCATCACAGCTGCCTACCTCCTGGGTATCTATTTTCTCCTAGATGAACCGAGGCGTCAAGTTGTAAAGGAACTTACGAAACTTGATCGAACATCTCTGACCTGTGCGAACATTGAACCACGGACATTTTTTGGGTTCTTGATCAATTTATTTATTTATATACAAGAAGGTACATTGCATTTATGACAGTACATAGCATTGATGTTTTTACATTCTTGTAAAACCACTAACATGTACAGTATAGTGTTTCGGGAGTTGAATTGAGTCATCCACGGCACTACAGGACCAAAGAACATATATATACATTAATTAAGTGACCACAATTAAAGATCAACATTAGAGAATATAACAAATTACAAGCTACATTGTATGAAGTACCAAAGTACTTATATATTTAAAAAAAAGGCTTTTGTCAAAAACGCAGAATCTTATCATATAACTGAAGACACCACAGGGTTTTATTGGTCTTTTACTAAGAGTTTCATCTCAGCAAAGTCAGTTTTTTTGGGGGAGGCCTCAATAAGCTTATTGGTCATCCTGTCCCCTGACAATGTAGGCCTATATACATCTATATATTTTATAAAGCCACTTCACCGAGTCCCTACTTAGGCCACAAGGCTGTGGATCATTCAATATATATTTTTTTTAATTTTGCCCCGAGGGGCGAGTTTATTGGGCAGCGCCACTTGTGAGTGGACATACCGCCATAGCAGCATGTAAAACACTCCCCAATAGGAAGAAAACCCGCTGGGTTGTTCATCCTGTCTTACCCTCCCCCCCCCCCTGTGGATCATTTCACCCGTCCAATTACTGTTTCACCCGTCCAGTTACTGGTCAACCTCACCAAGAATGGATTAAGCTGCTAATACGGCTGTTTTTAACACAATTCCACCATAACCTGTGGTATGGTAGGCGGTATAAACAGGAATAAACACTTGCTCACCATGATATAACACTTGACCGGGACGGTAAAGGTGACAGGGCGTCTTGACGGCTTACCGTCAGTTCGTACATCGCCATTTTTTCGATGCTCGTACACATAAAATGGACATTTCGTGCACTGTAATGTTTAGTATTTGGCACTATTTCATACAATATCAAACTACAGTATTTATGTATATAGTTAATCAATGCTGTAATTTGCTTAGTTAAGCGAATTTTGTAATTTGCTTAGTTAAACGAATTTTGGAATTTGCTTAGTTAAACGTATTTTATGATTTGCTTAGTTAAACGAATTTTGTAATTAGGCTCGTGCGGTAAATTATACTCCTCTGTAATTATATAAAAACGTGTATTTCCTAGCAACATAAGACCAGAATGAACGGCAGGATGTGCAAAACAGCCCCATTAAAAATCAGAGATGCAATAGCCACGCTAAGGAAGAACTATCAACATCGGTCCAAAAGGAGAGAGAACTTGACAAACGTTCTCTAAGGATACCTGATCAACCAAGCTGTATGACTCAAAACGTCAGGCTGCGAGCCGCTGCGTCCAACAGCCTAGTTGACCAAACCAGTAACCGGGAGGCCTGGTCAGAGACCGGGCCGCGGGGACAATGACCTTTCAAAATTATCTGTTATGTCAATTTATATTATACAAAAAAGGTACAAGTTATATCAATAGATATAACAGGGCACATGTATATGAATTGATTCATCCTTGATAGCTACTGTCGATCGCCTAGTTACTGCTTCAGTAGACACATTTTCTTTTATGACAATCACAGGTATAACTATACTATTTTGTTTTATAATTTCCCGTCGTCGAGGACAGGACGTCTGTACTTTTGACTAATTTAGTCAAAAGGATAAGCACCCCTAGGGATAAGCCTCCTACTGACCTCCTCCAGGATGCATCCCACAACAGTGGAAATAAACAATTCCATTCACCTGGGCTCTATGAGACCGAGTCGTGGACCCCAGGTGCGTTAAGGCTGCAACCCGTCCTCATACCAAGTTCATTCCATCCAACAGTCGACCCCAACGATACATTCATCAATTTTAACACGCTGTTCACTCAAAATAAGAATTTTCTCAAATATAAATTAATACGATTATATATATTAGAATTTTGTACATATTTAGGCATTGGTTAGGTAAGGTTAAGTTGTTTGTAGTATGTGGGTGAAGCCTTTACAGAGATGTTGTTCGAACAAAAGTCATCAGCTCTTTTGTTCCTTAAGTGTTCGGACGTCATCAGTCGAGTCGTGTGTAAACCATTTTCATTCATAAACAAGGGATTTGGCGGGTCCATGGAATGGACTTAGACCTTTGTTTATGAGGACGGGCTGGAGACCGACATGAACATGTGGACAACCCCAAAATGTTTTGCTGATTAAATGTTGGGAGCACAAAATTTTACAAAGTGATACCCATATTTGAGAAAGGAGAGAGAGGGCCCACCCCCTCCCCATGATCCCACCAATCACCCTTCAAAGTTTTAAGGTTAGCCCAAAGCATCTAGCCTCCAACTTTGAACACATATCCTCATTTATAGATACAGATTACATCCAAGGCTAATTAACCCTTTTATAGTTTTAGTTCTCATTATATGCTTGGAAATTCAAGCTAGACTTATATTTCTCTAAGCACAGTATGGTCAATACACACAGTAATGTCATGTTAAATGACATTACTCTTTCATGTCCCAAAATGCTGTGTATTAGACTTTAGGTATAGTGTATACTTGCTCTATCTAGAAATCCAACCTTCTGCTTATAACACTGACAATTCTACAAGTGGGTGTGCAGTAAGAAAAGAAAAAAAGCAAACCACACCTTAAGAATACACAATGAAATCACATTAATGTGATGTATTAATGAGAAAATCAGTAGAAGCCATGAAGATAATTCAAACCAGCTCACTTGACACTCTCAAGCAGCACCCTAGCTCCTACATATTTTCTCAGATGTATTAGATTAATGTGATTTCATTGTGCATTTGACAAGAAGCATTGGAGGAGAACTATGGAACTATTAGCCAGAGTGCAATGCTTAAAAACCCTGATTGGGCTTCAGTTGCAAACCTCTAAAATTCTAGAGGATTCTGCGAAAACCCAGGTTGCATTGCTTTTGACCATGTCATTGCATGATGGTCTACGGCGCTAGCTTGGGAGTACCAATTGAGTGGGTTCGAATCCTCTTCATAACTCCTACCGATTTTCTCACCTTAGGAATTGTCAAATGAACCTTTGACTTCAAGAAAAAAAAAGTGGTCATTCAACTGTACAAGTCTCTGGTGCACCCCTATCTGGACTACTGTATAAAGACCTAAAGACCTAAAAGGCATAACGACCTAACCTTCAAAATGACTTACCTGCTTTACAGAAAGTTTAATAGTGACAAAAATCATCCCTGAACTAAGTCAACACTCACATGAGGAACACTTGCAGGCCACAGGACTAATAACACTGCAAACCAGACAGGGCTGATCTTGTTGAAAACTTTAAAATATTGAACAAGGTGGAGGATATTAACCCACAGCACTTCTTTGAAAGGTCAAACATACACACATAGGGCAACACCTTCAAGCTAAAGAAACTACAGTGCAAAAGAAAACAGGAAATGTTTTTTCATCCATAGGGGTTATAATCATATAAGAACATAAGAACAAAGGCAACTGCAGAAGGCCTATTGGCCCATACGAGGCAGCTCCTATTTATAACCACCCAATCCCACTCATATACATGTCCAACACATCCTTGAAACAATCGAGGGACCCCACCTCCACAATGTTACGCGGCAATTGGTTCCACAAATCAACAACCCTGTTACTGAACCAGTATTTACCCAAGATATGAAAACCACCTACACACTAAAGCTGTAAATGACAAGTTATTACTTCAGTTTATAATCATATAGAAAAAATCCTCAGGAACAATGTGGAGATCTTTGCCAAATGGAGGGGAATTTCGATTTGGGACATTTCTGTCCCCATTGAGGCCATTAGAGGGACAGTAGTGGCATTTAGGTAAATTCAGATAAATTTCCTTATTTTATTTTTTCATAAATTTTGTTGTGGAAGTAATACAGTATATTCTCATTCTGCAAAATCACTAACACCTATAGTGTACCTCAACAGCTTGCCATTTCATTTGTTTAAAAATGTATTACAGTAATGCACTTTGCATTTACTAACACTGAAACACATTTCCCATTTATTATTAAGACAGTTCCATAAAAAAATATAATTATCACAGTTCATCTCTACAAAGATACAAAACGTATGTATTTCTCATTAAAATTTACCATAGAATTTTGTGTTAAATATTATATACAAAGATGTTAGCAGTTTAAAAAAGTTATGAAAAACACTATACAGCACTCCTGAAATCCACTACACAGTAATTTGCTTTAAATACTGATTAACGTCTGTTAACCTTGATGCCAAAACCCAAACTGCTAAGCAATAACTTGAATTTGGCATAACATAAGTCTGAATAAAATATACAAACATTCCCCCCCCCCTCCAAAAAAAGACAGAAAAAACGAAAAACGTGATCAACGTCAAAATTAGTATAATAGCTATCAAAGCCTAAATCTAACACGACCTGTTCAGTATTTTGTTAGAAATTAAGAGCTTTCTAAATTTTACGAGTTATAAGCTGAGCCTATTAAGAACTAGAGCAATATGAACATAATTGTATATCATTCTTGTCAGACCAATTCCCAGTACAAAATAAACAACACTTTATAGTGCAAAAACATTACATGTACTTGTTAATATATAAATTTATATTCTTCCAGGAGTAGCGGCAATCATGGAATTAGTAACTGAAACCAATGATGCATGACAACTTTGATGCCAAGACCACATTTCATAAGAGAAATTAATTAAAATAAACTACTGTATTAAAATAAAATTTATTGTCAAGACACGTAAAACTGAGTGCAGAAAACAAAATATGAAAACATATCTTCAGTTACTGATGATAATCTGAAAATACAGTAGTATCATGTAGTGTTTAGAACAGAATTATGCTCCTATTATCCTTGTTACATATATCATTACCATATTCAAACGGATTTCTTTCGTTGTGATGGGGTACTTGTAAAGTATTTCTGAATATTTTTTCCCTTCTGGCTTGTTCCACTTTCTCTCTGTTCACGAAGTTCTGAAATTGAGTTTATTATAGCGGTCTCCTCGGCTTGATCACAATGCATGTTTGCAATATCACACAGATGCAAAACCTGCAGAAGATCAATGGAAAATTATCAACATATATTAATTGAAGTCAGTGCTGTTACAAACTAAAATATACAATACTCACCATATTACAGCATTGTCAAATATATTCCTGTTTTGTATTTATAACCCATGTAAATGTGGACAACAGTTTAGAAGTTTGGTAATTTACAGGACTAAATTTTTTTAAGTAAACTACATGGAAAATGAAGCTACGAAGCAATCTCTACCTAATAAATACACCATATTGCATGTCCTGATTAAACTAACTTTTCACTAGTTTTCTTGCACACCTACTGTATGTCTAACTCCAATAATTAACTGTGGTGTGCAGACCAGGGACCTCATCAAATATTTCTAATAAACATACAAAATGCATCTGTTATTTCTGTTCCAGACATGCTTAACTGCTTCTTGGACAATTAGAGAACCCCATACACACACAGAAATCACAATAGCATGATGCATTAAATAAACAAATCCACAGGGTTCATGTGAGATCAGTAGAACTCCCGGTTGCAATTCTTTTACCACGTCATGGTACAGTCGATTAAGGCATGTCTGGGATCCTCTCTGACATATGTTCGAACCCTTATCATGGCCACCGTGGATTTGTTCATTTAATCCCGTATAATTCCTATCTTGGATAATTTCCCTGCCAAAGTAAAATGCCTTGTAAAATACAGCACACTAAGGTATATTTTTATTGGAACATTTGTCTCAATTCATGGTTTTCAATGATAAATGAACTTTAAGATCAAAATGGATTTCCTGTGATATTTATGAGAAGTGTTGTCAAATATTAATTTTAGAAAAAGAGTATAGATTGTGCTTTATTGTACACAAGTTTTACTTGAGCTTCCATGCTGTGCAACTGGATAAGGTTAACAGAATAAAATAGTTTTTAATTTTACCTCTACTAAATAGCCATCACTACCCCACTGTAATCCACTTGTACTGATTAAACCCTGTAGCATGGTGGATAGTATTCTCAATTTTGATTCTCGTTCCTGAGCTTTCCTACGAAGCCTGAAAAAAGCAAAGCAATATATATCAATTATTATAGACAAGATAATTTATTATACCTTACATATAATTATTTTCATTTCTGTTTAGCAGTGTACATTGCAGATGATGAGAGAAATATTTACAGAGAAAAGGTTAGCTCTAATTCAATTTAAGTTAGCTTTCACAGCACAGTGAACTGTGATCATACTGTATTGTCCAAATGCACTAACTTAATGCGCATCTAGAATGCTTAATCTGCATTAGAGAGATTCACAACAACAACTAACTCCTTGACATGGATGCAGCCACACACTAGATGATGGGGGGGGGAGGGTAATAGCACTGCTCTATGTAATAACTGGATAAAAAGCCATGGATACAGGAAGGGTAGTAAAAATCTAGAGGGATGAAAGACAGCTCTAATAAACTGACCATTGAGGAGATTTTTGAGGAAACCGCTTGTGAAGCAACAACTTTAAGGAAGATGGATGAGATGCTCTAATCTGCAATGACTAGCAAAATACTTTATTTAAATTTGTTTAACTTTGTGGTATAGCAAACTGTTTTAGTCTTGATTAAAGAGATTAGATGGCCATTACCTCATTGCAAAAACACTCCAACATTGAATAGCCATCATCCAGCAATGGACTGATGAAACTGAAACAGTTTTTTAGATACTTACTCTGTTAATTGCTCACTCTCATTTTCTACTGGAGCCATACTATCTATATATGTGCTCCATTTCTTTTTGATGGCTTTTAGGAGTTGCTTATACTTTAAATCCATGTCCAAGATCTCTCGATCAAGCTCTTCCTTCTCCTGAACAACAGCTTGCAAAGTTTTGCAGGTGTCAAGATTTTGACTGCAGTGTGAGAGCAAAACTCTGAAACAAAAATGCAGGCCTAAGATAGACAAATAACTAATTAGTGAATTTGGATTCTGAGAGTTTGCATATGTATTTTATTCAAATTAAATCAAAATTTGTTGGTTGTGAGATCACAGCAATATGGTCCAACTATACTGCTTTCTATATATCTTACTGTTATTATATATACAGTATATAATACTGCTAAACCCATGTCCACTGTTACCAAAATCCAAAAAACATTCCACTGCCAGGAAGATGAGGCAAGTGCATCTGTGGCTGTAGTAGTAGACGAAGCCAAAGAAGCCAGATCAGCCCATACTTGCTCAGAAAAGACCTCATACACCACACATGAATCAAAAACCTTTTAATTAAGTACTTGGGACGAAATTTTTTTATGTGCAGTAAAACTTCAGATTAGTTAATTTATTATTTAGTTGAAAAGACTGTGTGACTGCAAAGAGCTATAGAGCAATTTCTAAATTCTTTCACACATACAAAAAAAAGGAGACAATCTTTTGATTTCTTTTATGTCCGAGTGATTTTTTTGCAGTTTTGACTTTATAAAGCACTAGGATGGACTAAAATGTTTTATTTTTCAAGCTCTATAATGTGTGGGATTAATGTTTATTAAAATCTTTAACATTGCTAGGGACAGTACAATAGTTTCCATAGTAAACAATCTCAGCATAGACTGAAAGGTGTTCTGTTACCCAATTATACTATACTTTATTATTGTCATATCTCATACAGCTTAGTTTAGTTCATTTGTTATGCACCCCATGCCCATCCTGTGGCGGTAGTGGAAAGCACGTAATGGGCTCTGGAACTGAACTCCAAAATTCATTTATCTAAGTAAATTACACAGGTTAATGTATTACAAGAATGACCACAAGTACAGTCTCTAAGCTAAGCAGCGTACATGTGCAGTGAGCAAGTGTCACAATTTGATCTGAAATTAGCTCAGCTCATATGAAAGCTGCTTAGCTTAAGATTCTCTTCCAGCCACTAATTTTCCATATAATATTGCAGTGAAGTGGGAACTATGCTCATAAACTAACCCCTTCTCTGGAAAATCATCCACAAGATTCTCTGTGTCTATGGTTTTTAGGCTTTTGTTGACTGCTTCCTGTATCTGAAACATCAAGTCATTTAAATTATTATTTGATGTAACAGCTACTCAATCTTAATAGTAGATTGGAGGAAATAAAACATGCTCATGATGGTATCACACTGACCTTTCCCAGGATGCAACCCCACAAGAAGCTATAACTCCTGGGAACCTATGTACTGCTAAATGAACAGGAGTAGGTGACAAGAAATGTGCCCAACCATTTCTGTCCCGCCCGGGATTCAAACCCGGAATTCCCGATTGTGAGTCAAGAATGAACCTGACTGTACTTTGTATTTCTCTATTAATACTTCAGAATGGATTGAAAAACAGCTAAAAATTAAGCTTAAACAATGGAAAATAGTGTAATTGTTTTGAGGATAGTTATGGTATGACATAATACACACCTCAAGATACATTATAGATGCTGTATGGTAAAAAGCTAAATGACAGTGGACTGAGAGAGCTATGTGGCTTCTTGCTAGCACAAATAGCTAACCTACAAGATCATAACATGCTTCCTCAGAAGACAATTACATCATTCCTAAAAGATGCTGGTTAATTTAACATAAATTTATACGACATTACCTGAATTTTAAATACTGCTTCCTGCAAAGTATCCCCGACTAATTTGTGAGTTACCAAAGCACTGTGTAGATCATCAATCTCTGCAGCGAGCTGATTCTTCTCTTCTACCGATGGAGCTGCCATCGTGTCTTGACCGCTTTCAGCAGCAAGTATTTCTTTAGTTGCTGAAATATTATACAGAGTGCTAAATTTGCTAATATCATTAATTAATGAGACTGGAAAATTTACTTGTCTTCTGAATCTGTTTCGGTACAGTATACTGAAATTCTAAATATTTAATATTTGTAGAGCTGCACATCAACAGTTTATAGAGCAATACAGGTTTCAAAATTGTAATTAAGGGAAAGTAATTATCATGAGAAAGCACTAAGCCAGTATGACTATATGGCACTTGGATTCTAATGAAATTAATAATAAAGTTTTTATTTTATTTATTAGTAACACATTGATAAATATTGTATGGGAAGAATAAGGGGACACTCAGCTAAGGCCATTAAGCTACAGTTTTCTAGTAGACATAAGGCTAGTTACTACAACAATGCAGTGGTAATGTAGTTTATTTAGTTTTTACAAAGATAACACAAAAGACTTAAAACACCAATACTGTGCACATTAACTTTTTGTTGCAAAAAGTAATTGTGGTTGCCAAGAGGTTTTTGGTCAGTCAATGATGAAAAAAGGCTTGTGTTCAGGTGCCTAGAAAAAGTTTGCACATCTTATAATGTTTGACCAGATCCTCAGGGTGTCACCACCTGTTGATGACAGTCAAAGATTATCCCATGCAGTAGCAGCAAAACTGGCTAGAATGCCTCACTTACACCCAATACCAACATGGCTCTAATTGTGCTAGCTGGGGGGTTGAGCTTTGGCTCTCTGGTACTGCCTCTCATCCTTTCATCAACTGATGTACAGCTTCCTGAGCCAATTGGGTTCTGTCAAATCTACATTCAAAGCTGTGTATGAGGAGGAGGCTGCCTGGGAAGCTGACATTTGAGAATTAGAATTAAACGAAGAAAGAGCGGAGACTAAAGAGATGCTTCTTGTTAAGGTCAAGGAGGAGTCAGGTGGCAGCATTTCCGCAAGGCCAGCTTTATCGAACCCATCAACCACACACACACACACATGCACAAACATCGTGACCTATATTAAGTCCAAGGCTGCCCATATAGTACATGGAGTGAAGACATCTAGGTTCGGTGTAATTATTATCTCATCATGTTGGGCAGAGTGATGTGAGGCATGTGTTGGGCATGGTCACTTAATTATAGTGGCAGGCAGATTGCTACACATTGATGAAATGTGTATGAAAGAGAACATAACCTTGTGGAACACTAAAGTTAATTAAGAAAAATAGAAGTGCAGCCATCTACAATAAGAATGATGAATCAATCAAAGACTTGTGCCTAATATTTTACTTAACTATAATTCTTGAAATTAATGAATTACTCTGTGCTCTATGCTCAGCAAAGGTTCTTCTTTTTATACAATGAAAAGAAAATACAGCATATACATTATAAAAAAAAAGAGGCAATTAATATTTTTCATAAAACTCCCAAGAAGACATTTCGATGGCATAGATTTTAGAATTAAATCATGTTAAATTAGACTTAAATTGCAGGTTCAAGAATAACAGTATACTGTATTTAAAATACTTTCGTACTCAAATCAATCGTGCAATAAAAAATGCAATATTAAAATAAAATCACACTACCATGTGTTCTAACGAACAGACATTACCAATTCACCCTCTAACTAGCCATGAATTCATTATCACATTTGTAGCTATCTGTACCTAAGATAAGTGAATGTAGCAAATACTATAATATGCAATGAAATGTTTAAAATTGCATGAAATTAATTAAATCGCAGTACAATATAGTTAACTACACTGAAAATGTACTGTATAATTTAGGCAACCATAATATAGACTACTCACCATATATCTTTGCAGCTCTTACTTCAACTTCATGGTTCTTCAGCTTCATTATGTAATCTAGCAATGGAGAAAGCTCCATTTTTTCCATGGCTACAACACGGTGCAGTGCATCCTGCAACTCCTTTGGAATTTCCATATCATCATTCATGACTGGTCTAAATCAGTGCTTGATATCACTCAACAATTTAAAAATCTGTAAAGAGATATTTTGAATGTTAGAATATTGTAGCACAAGAGAGAAAGAAAAATGATACTTTTTATTTATTTATTTATTTTTATATACAAGAGTTCTTACATTATTGTACAGCCAAGAGCACGCATAGCATATCGGACAAGTCCTTAATCCTAATTTTCCCTGAAATACGACCCGTAAATCGTTTAACAACCAGGTACTCATTCACTGCTGAGCGAACAGAGGCTACAGTTAAGAAGGCATTTTTACCATAAGATCAAAGTAGGCCTATGATTTCAGAGCCACATTTTTGCTGCCACTCCCAATGGTATATCCTCAAATGAATGTCAGTTGTGGCTGTAGATAGAGTCTATTTACACCAGATGATGGCACTGGAAACCACAAACCCATAATGTGGCCAAGGATACACAACAGCCTCTGCAAGTAGTACTGAATATTTAAATATGAATCTACAAAGGGCCCCTCAAACAGCATAACTTAAGGCAAGTAGCAAGAAATGATTCAATTTTCAGAAGTCTTGAGAAAGTCTCCATGAAAGACCTTGTAGAACAGAAAGCCTTATAAGTTAGGATTTTGATGGTTAACATTACAGTACTCTGATTTGGGAAAATATAATGCCATTATTAAAATACACACCACTGCAAAGTGTTCATAGGGATACATGTTACTATACTTCGTATCGAAAATGGTTTGTCTAAGGAATTTAAAATCTAACTTAATTCAATGTAACATAACATATCCTAGCTTAACCTAACAATACATACAGTTTTAACAATTACAAAATAAGCTTTGTAGAAACATCTCTGTAAGTTTGACTGTAACCTGTCCATGGTACAGTAAAATTGCATGTAGGCATTTCAACAAAGTTTGTTTTCTAACTGCAAAAACTGTAAATAATTTACTATATTCTCTGGGGATAGGAAGAATACAACACACACCAGCCATCTAGTACCAGAGTACATGTTAATTTCGGGCGTTTCTGCCCGAAACGCTGCGCGTACTAGTGGCTGTACAAGATTGTAATTACCATATTATATATTCTCACATTCATAATGTACCTTCTTGTATATGAATAAATAAATAAATAAATAAATAAAGTTTGGAGGCATTAGTTTAGGATAGGCTGTGTTAGCTCACATAGGATGAGTTGGGCAAAGGTACGCAGGAGCTAAAATCTATTAGTGAACTATCTTGTGTACGATGTAATTTGCATCCACTTATTTACTAGTAGGTGAATGGAAATGTGCTCATAGTCTCTATCCTACACATGGAATGCTTGGTTGTGAGTTAATGACATAGACCACTGCTCTAAGTTTGGCTTGGGTGTGTTGGGTTAGGTTTTATTATCTGTTATTATTATTTATATATATATTATTTATATATATTATGACGGCTTGACTGGTGTGGCTCGTTACTGTTTTATTATATAGATTAGACTAGTCTTTGTTCTTTCAAACAAATGAACAAATCCCCCTAATGAAAATCTGGGCATCTGATGGCTGAGTGGACAGCGCTTGGGGTTTGTAGTCCTAAGGGTTCGGGTTCGATCCCTAGTGGAAGGCGGAAACAAATGGGCAGAGTTTCTTTCACCCTGATGCTACCTAGAAGTAAATAGGTATCTGGGAGCTAGACAGCTGCTATGGGCTGCTTCCCAGGGATGTGTGTGTGTGTGTATTCACCTAGTTCTGCTTGCGGGAGTTGAGCTCTGCTCTTTCAGGCCCGCCTCTCAACTGTCAATCAATTGTTACTAACTACTAATTTATATTTTTTTCTCCACACACACACACACACCCCAGGAAGCAGCTCCATAACAGCTGTCTATCTCCTAGGTACCTATTTACTGCTAGGTAACAGGGCATCAGGGTGAAGAAACTTTGCCCATTTGTTTCTGCCTGGTGTCCGGGAATCAAACCCGGGCCACAGGATTACGAGTCCTGTGCGCTGTCCACTAAGCTACCAGACCCCTAACTGAGGGGTCTGGTAGCCCCCCATTTCGTAATTGATTTGTGGATTGTTGATTTGGGTAGCCTCCCTCCTCTGGTAAACCCAACATAGGGGTTTATTATGTGTGTGTGAAAATTAGGATTAAGGACTTGCCCGAAATGCTATGCATGCTAGTGGCTGTACATGAATGTAAGAAGTCTTGTACTGTATATATAAATAAATAAATATACAAGAGTTCTTACATTCTTGTGAGGTCTGTTAAAATAGTCTTAGCAGATCTCCCTGAAGTGCTGTGTGTGTGTTAGTGTCTTCCCAAGAATGGAAAAATACCAATCTTATGTAATCTCACAAACCCATTGTACCTTCTTGCAAATAAATTATTATTATTATAAAATCAGTTGGCAAAACGTCTTGGGTACGAAATGACTTATCTACCTTTCCATACATTTGCCAGCATAAATCGAGGAACAGAGTAGTCTAGACTATATAATAAAACAGTAACGAGCCACACCAGCCATACTGTCACCCAGAGAGGAACCTTTACGCAAACTACACCAATTAAGTGCACAGAACATTGCAATTTTACTCATTTCAGGTACCCAGAGGGACCCCGCGCCCATTACCACCCATAAAGACGAATGGAATCGTCTTTATTATGTTTACCAATCAATTCTGCGATGGAGCAGTTAGTTCTCCTCCACCACAGATCTTGAGAGGCAAATACAAATGAAGAACCTGCAATAAAACTCACAGACCCGAGGATACGGTTCCTGGGGAAGTTTTGAACTGGGAGGCGCGAGGATATTGTTGTTGATGTTGTGGTGGCCCGGGGCAGGGTTGCCAGATCCAAATTGCTGAAAGTAGCGGGCTGGCGGTCTAAAAGTAGCGAATTTGCAATCAAATTAGCCCAATTTTTTGTTCAGTGACTGATACAGGTTTCAAAGTATATTTGATATATAGAGTACACTACACGATTTTAGTTGTTTTACTAATATTAGTTCTGTATATATAGGTATTGTATGTACATACATTAGGCATTGTATGTACTAGCTCTTATCTATAAATCCAACTTTATTTTGTAACATCTTCTATATATGTACTTTTACCTAAATAAAAACTTAAATTTGAATTTGAATTTGAATATATAGCTCAACAACTTGGGCTGGACGATAGAGCGACGTTCTCGCTTCATACAGCTAGGTCGGTGTTCAATCCCCGACCGTCAAAGTGGTTGGGCATTATTCCTTATCCTCCGTCAGACCCCTTTCCAATGCTCTATAGTCATGATGGCTTGGGGCTTTCCCTTGATAGTTCCCTTCTGCATATATATATATATATATATATATATATATATATATATATATATATATATATATATATATATATATATATATATATATATATATATCTTCTTCGTCTGCATCCACAACCTCGATCTTGTATATTGCACTGGTTAACAGTAAGCGCCAAAAACTTTCAATTGCACTAAGTTTAGACTGGCCAGCTAGAACTAATGGAAGTACTGAAAATGGTGGCCGTGTGTGGCTAAAGCATATGCTAGGGGACATATTTTTTTTTACCTTTTTGAAAGCCTCAGCATTACTAAGAATATGAGAAAGAAGCTCTTTGCAAGCTTTCACTAAAAATTATGGCACCTTTCTTGAATATTTTAAAACGTTTCCTGGGTTATAAAATTGTTTTGTCTGTTAATGGCCAGAAATGTTGAAAATTCGTAACCAAAGTCCACTTTCTTCAGGGGCAGATATATGGATTTGTAGTCCAAATTAACATCAAGCTTTGCATGATCAGTTTTTTGTTTAGTTTAGTTCATTTATTATGCACCCCATACCCATCCTATGGGCGGTAGTGGAAAGGGTTACAGAGGCACATAATGGGCTCAGGGACTGAACCCCACAATTCATTTAGCAAGCAAGTTACAACCTTGATGAGCTAGTTACAAACTTGATAGTCAATTCATACTTTCAAAATCATTTAGGATTGGCTTGAGAGATGTGAAATATAGCTTATTGACAGGATCAGAGTACATTGAAAATAGTTGCCTTGCAACATATTTATCACAAGAGCAAGAAGCGATTTAGTAAAGAGTTGTTAAAGAATCCCGCTGATCTAACAGCCGCTCTACACAACTGTTCCTTGCCAATCATCGTGTTCCTGACAAAGGTATTAACTGTAAGGGATCTTTCCCATCATTCATCAGTCTGTAAATTTCTAGATAACTTTCCCTACTCAGTGAAAATCTTCTATCACCAAAATATCCACCAGAATTACCAGGTTTTGTAATTATAATAACAATATTTTGATTTTGATTTTTTTGAGAATATTGCGATCGAATGTAGAGAGAATGTTAAGACATTAGAACAAAATGGGTATAAAGTAAGATTTATGAATCCCTTCACATTTTTTTTTGAGATATATACAAGAGTTGTTACATTGTTGTACAGCCACTAGTACGCGTAGCGTTTCGGGCAGGTCCCTGGAATACGATCCCCGCCGCGAAGAATCGTTTTTTCATCCAAGTACACATTTTACTGTTGCGTTAAACAGAGGCTACAGTTAAGGAATTGCGCCCAGTAAATCCTCCCCGGCCAGGATACGAACCCATGACATAGCGCTCGCGGAACGCCAGGCGAGTGTCTTATCACTACACCACGGAGACATGTGGGAATTCTGTTGAATGAGGCAATTTATGAGATAGCGAAGAGAGGCTCGGAAAAAAACTCTTGTCGATGTTGTATGTCAGAAAACTTTGAAGCAAATAAAGACAAGAATCAAGATGATCCAAGAGGATGAAGAAAAAGTTAAGAAAACGGCAATGGAGGACAGCAGTAGCACACGGTCAGCAGTAACACATTATGCAATAATAAATACAATTTCGTCCTTCACTTATGGTAGAGGAAAGTCTTCTTGGAAGGACTCAATTTACATGAGATTAAGAGTTGGATATAAGAATTTCTGGCAATACAGTGTTGATGTCAGTGAAATAGATAAGGAGTGTAAATTATGTAGTATGCTGCATGCCCGCACCTTAGATCATTACGTATTAGAGTGTCAAACTTATTGATAATTATAGAAATAAGAAAATAAGTAGTGTACCACATCAAATTGTTTGGATGTGTGATAATAGTATGATAGAATACTTAGGAGCTACAAACATTTTGTACCAAGAGTGTAACACTTATATGCTGTGTTTATTATATTAAGCTGCAAATGTGATTCAGCTTAACTGAAGCTGAGTCACATTGTGATTCACGTGATTCTTGTACTGTGATTTGTGAATTTGTACTCACGGGATTTGTGCGCCCCTTGAGGGACTTGACGTAGAGGAGGGTAGAAATAACTTAAGCTACTCTATCACTGCACTAATTTCTTTCCCCTTGAGATGTATTTTACTGTCTCAATAAACATACTTGAATGTGAACAGCGGGAAGTCACAACCTAGACAGTACCCAGGATGAAGTATTAATTTCAATTAAGGTTGGGAATCTATGGCCCTTGGGGAGGTCTTAACACCTTGCCTTGCGGTTACTTCTTTTTTCGAACGTTCCTAGGATCAACGTCCCCAGGGGACCGGTCTCTGACCAGGCGTTCAGCGGTAAGTGGTCTAGTCAATCAGGCTGTTGGACGCGGCTGTGATTTGTACACATTACATTATAAAAGCTGAAATAATCAAGTTCAATTACGTTCATTGAGACAATAAAATACATCTCAAAGGGATATAGTAGCTAAGGTTATTTCTACCCCTTCTTAGAAATAATCATAATTGAGTTTAACATTAGTAGCCCAACATGTTTTTAAATTAGCCCAAAAAGTAGCAATCAACGAAATTAACAATTTGGGAGCGCGGGGCTCTCAAAAGTAGCCCAATTCGCTACTTGTAACGCAATCTAGCAACACTGGCCCGGAGGCGTCTACTCTCGCAGCCTCGTGGTACACACTCTTTATCGAGTGCCGTTTTGATTTTTTGATCAATAACAATCAGAAGACAGTACCCGGGAAAAGTGTGTGGGCTTTATTATTGCATACTTTCGTATCAACTATGTAATTTATAAGTTTTATTTGGACAATATGGATTTTTTTAGTAATTTTTACGTCTTGTTGTTGGGACATCAATATCTATGGCAGGTGGCTTCAGGTAATGAATGTTGAAAGTAGAAATAGCCTAAGCTACTCTAAGCCACTAGCACGCATAGCGTTTCGGGCAGGTCCTTAATCCTAATTTTTCCCTGGAATACGCCTCGCCTAATCGTTTAACAACTAGTATTCATTCTGCTTGGAGGCGGAAAAGACGTGGCTACAAGTTAAGGAGTTGGCGCCTAAACAATCTCTCCCTGGCCAGGATACAACACCAGACAAACGCTCGCGAAACACAGGCAGTGTTTTACTAACTGCGCCAGGTGGACTTGGTATGGGTTAAGCTACGAAGATAGCTAATGGAACTACATCTCACAGTCCCTAGAAGACAGAGGGGTATATGATCACAATATAAAGATACTGACTGGGATAGTATAAGTGTAGGACAAGGCATAGCCTCTTCAGACCGAGAGAAACAAGACGAAGAAGATGTTAACGTTATCGGAAATAATAGGAGAAAAAAAAAAGAAGTAATGTATTACACATGAGAGAAAATGGGTAGAGTAGATAAATTAGATTAAGGGTAATTGAAAGGGTAAAAGGAATAGAAAGTAGTAGATAGTGCCCTACCTTGAGGTACCTTGATGTGCTTCCGGGGCATCGCTCCCCGCGCGGCCGGTGCATCGCCAGGCCTCCCTCTGGGTTGCTGGACTGAATCAACCAGGCTGTGTGGACGCCGGCTGGATGCTACAGCCTGACGTATGAGTCACAGCCTGTTGATATATCCTTTGGAGGTGTTATCCAGTTTCTCCTGAGGACTACTGTGAGGGGGTTTTGCCGTTTATGTCCTATGTGTAGTGGAACTGTTGAACAGATCTCGGGCCGCTGATGTTGATAGAGTTATCTCTCATGATCGTACCAGTTGCACCTCTGCTTTTCAACGGGTGGTATTCTGCACATCCTCCAGGGCTTTCTCGTCTCATGTGATTATTTCTGTGTGCAGGTTTGGGACCAGCCCTCTAATATTTTCTCACGTGTAAATTATTATGTATCTCTCCCGCCTGCGCTCACGGGAATACAGAATTTAGGCTCTTTAGTCGGTCCCAATAGTTTAGATGTTTTACCGAGTGGATTCTACAGTAAAGGATCATCTTGCCACGCTCTCCAGTCAGCATTTCACCCGCAGTGGAACAGGGGCCTGCATGTGTGCTAGCCAGTTACTCCACTCTAGTAGAGCAGGCAAGCGTTTTGAAAAGTGTCATCATGGTATAGCATCTCTACTTTGTTTGAAAAGTTCTTGTTATCCTAACCTGTCATTTTTCTTGCAGTTGTGACGGCTACTTATTGTGGAGGGTTCTTTAAAGGTATGTCTTCCGACATGAGTACACCCAGATCCTTTACTTGCCTTTTACGTCTACGTTATGATTTGTCCGAGATGTTTGTACGGTGGGTTCAGCTAGAGTGTTGATGTTGTTCATTTTTTCCATAGCGCATGAGCTGAACTTGTCTTCGTTAACACCATATTATTGTTCTGTAGCCCATAAAAGACGCCTGTGAAATCTACATCTCGACTGGAGGTTCGCCCGTGTGCCTCTATGTTGCCTACTCTCATGAAGATCCTAGTGTAACATCTCAAAGGATGATACAGTGCTGAGTTGTGTTCTAGTCTATGTATGATATAAGTGATGAGAAAAAGTACTGAGCAAGCCAGTACCCTGGGGGACTGAGCTCTTAACGGTTGTGCGGTTGGATTTTATTTTGTTGACTATTACACATTGCGGGTCTGTTGGTCATGAAATTGTAATCCATCTGCCTACTTTTCCGGTAATTCCTTTTGAGCGCATTTATGGCAATAACACCATCGGTCACATTTATCAAAAGCTTTTGCAAAATCTGTGTAAATTACATCAGCGTTTTTCGTTGCACTGTCTTACCATAGCACTAATGCCAATATCATAGTGGTCCCGAGCAACTGGAAACAGGCAAGAGCGCCCTGTGCATGAAACCATGTTGTCTGTCGGGGGGTTATGGAGATGCTTGTTATTCCATGTATTTTGTGCTTACTTCTTTAGCACTCTGCTCAAAAATTTTTATGATATAGCGATGTTTAGTGGGGCAGTCGGTCTGTAATTTTTTTGCCTTCTGCCTTAATCTTCCTCTTTATGAAGTGGTGCTTATCCTGCATCGTTGTGATTAGACTATCAGGAATACCACCAGTATTAGGCTTTGTCTCCACAGAATGTGAAGGGCCTGCGATAGAGGTCTTTTTTACAGTTCTTGATGAATATGGAGTTCCAAAATCCGGGCCTGGTGCGGAGTGCATAGCATACTGTTTATGGCTTCTTCAAAATCTAGTGGGGATAGGGTGACGTCTGATATAATTTGACGTTGGTATCATATCATGAAAATCTCATTTGGGTTATCGATCTTTTTGCGTTTAATGGCTCGCTGAAGACAGAGTCGTATTGCTTCCTATGTAGCTCGCTCATTTCTTTTGTGTCATCGGTGAAAGTTCCATCCTTCGCTTTCGCAAGGCCGATACTAGATGTGGTTTTTGATTCTTGATTTTGCATAGACAAAAAATATTTCGGGTTTCTCTCTATGCACTGATGCCTTTTGGCTCTCTTTCCCTCTCCTGCGTTTTGTTATGATTCTTGTAGCTTGAGTTCGATCTTTGTAGCTATGTGCTAGACGCAACAGAGAAAAAAGAATAAGGAAGAAGAAGAATAGAGAAAGAAGAAGGATAGAGGAAGAAGGAAAAGGGCTGAAGGAAAGAGACAGAAAGTGTAGAAGTGCTGCCACCATCCATTCAAGAGTATTTATAAGACAAGTAATGGAACTTGTTTGTACAAGTATTATTATCATATTAGCTGATGTTATCAAGTAACACTGATGAATGTAAATCATATAGTCAAGAACCTTTAAGACATAATCTTTAGCAAGTAAATTTCAGAGTGCTCTCCACTCTAGCTTTCACTATATCATAGAAAATCCAAGATCTAGGGATCAGAATTAAAGACAATTAAAAAGTAAGTTAATCAATTAGATATTTATTATTATATATTCACTCATATGGGTATCATAATTCACCATATCACTGATGCTCAAATGTCAATATTAATACACAATTTGAGTCACCACACAAGAAATTAAGAGCAACTACGGCTGACTGCCCCTGAAAATCACACACCATTTAAATTTGAAAACACAATATACGTCACCCTTACAAGTTCACTCACCAAAGTCTCTGAGTATAAGATGATTGAGAGGAAGGGGTGGTACCGCTGACATTCCAAGTCCCCTACCGGCCGGCACAAGCCTAGTCTAGGGTGCTGGAGAACTTCTGGTGTGGCCAGGCTTTCTCTCTCTCTCTCTCCTTTTCTTTCTTTTTTCTCTCTCCTCTCTCTCTCTCTCTCTCTCTCTCTCTCTCTCTCTCTCTAAATTGTGCAATTGCAAGGGAATTTGAGGGGGAACCGGGAGCTAAACTCGCCTACCAGGAGATAGCCTCTGGCTATCTTCCTACCACACCTAGACAGTGGCTTATTTGATGGAAAGGATTAGCCACCTGTCTCAATACTCGGCTTGGCAGAGAGTGAGGTCACCTGACACGACCAGACCTCTACAACCTGTATAATTAACACTTGAAAGGTGTGACCTTTGATATGCTAAGGACCGACATCCTGGCGCCACCAATATCTTGTGTGACTGTATGAAATATTAAATACGACCATTTATAGTGTTATAAGGACAGAGAAGGAAATGGTAACGTTAAGGAGCCGAAGGGACGTAAGGAACTTCTCGTACCCTGCACGGTAGTTAGCAAGTGGAATGCTCCTCATAATTACCTTATCTTTGGCTCTGAAAATATAACAACATAATCACTTGCTTTGAACGGGTTATACAATTTTGTCTGTAATTCTAATCGCTCCATTTACAGTATTTTGTAATTTACCTATCACTGCATACTCAACATTACTATATAATAGTTATACATACTAATAATCTTATATTCATATAATTTATTATTATTTTAGCTAAAACAAAAACAAGAGTTTTTTTTATTAACAAGCATAGGTATACAAGCAATGTTCTGATACCCTATTATATATGAAGATTACACGGTATAAGGCTGATCTATTAGCCTCCACTAGTAAAATTTGGGCACAGCACAAGAATATCTTCCAAAATTTCTGAGTTTATGAAATAATTAAAGAGCTCAAAGTAACTCATACCATTTGGTCTGAAGTCACTCATAACAGGGCAATCACAGATATAGTGTTGGAGAGTATGTCCCAGCTCTTGTTCACATAGTTTACAATTGGAAATGTTCAAGTTCAAGTTCAAGTTCAAGTATGTTTATTGAGACAGGAAAAAATACATCTCAAAGGGA
>WNGS01005997.1:11163607-11178283 GCA_020271785.1 Procambarus virginalis | reverse complement strand
TTCAACACTCCGCGATTCTCTGTTACTTTGATCGAACTGATGCCATTATGTTCCTGTGTCGCATTTTGCACCGCCGGCCACGGGAGGGGGGCATGGGGTGCATAATAAAGAAACGAAATGGCGAAAAATCTATTGATTTGTTAAATATAGAAGATAAAGACCAAGCTCATCTTTACATTATTTTAAGAAGAGGGCGTCGCAGACAGCAGACAGTATTTTTCGTCACATCACCACCAACATGGTGCTCCAATCCTGTCCTCGACTCTCCCACGAGACTCGTAAACTACCCCGTCACTCTTGAACCCCCCCCCCCTTCCCGTCTTCCCCTTCCGAACTCCCCTTTCCCGTCACCTTAAAGCGACCTCCTCCTCCTCCCCCCTTCCACCCCTCTTTACCCCTCTTGCTACTCCCTTTTCTCTTGTTGTGTCCCCTCTTTTATTTTTGATATTGCCTTCTCTCCCCCATGCATCCAGCAGCCCTCTTCCACCCAGCTCGTCTCTCCCACCCAGCAGCCCTCTCCCACCCCTCTCCCACCCAGCAGCCCTCTCCCACCAGCTCAGCGACTCTCTCAGTCTTGTTTACATCGTTACCATTCCTCTTGACACTCTCCTTTCCTCCTCTTTTCCGCCTACTCAGGACGATACTGCCCCCCCCCTTCCTTTCGTCCCCCCTTTCTCACAAATCTCCCGTTTCCTCGTCGTTAGTTGCCCCTATCCCCCTTTTCCATAGCCGGAGGGATGGGGAGGAAGGGGGGTGATATCCCTCTTCCAGACGATCTCCTCTTCCAACCGACACGCCTTAAACTAATTCTACCTTTCCCATCTCCGCCTTTTTTATTTCCATCTTCCCTCTCCTCCATACCCCAGTCCCTCTCTCTCTCTCTCTCTCTCGCCTCCTCTCTCCTCTCTCTCCTCTCTCTCTCTCTCTCTCTCTCTCCTCTGCTCTCTCTCTCTCTCTAACGGATACATGTTTTCACGGGCGTAACGAGAGACAATTTGAGTCTGGAGGAATGGGAAAAGGTTTAGAGTGATGGGGAATGAGTGGATGGGTGAGGCGTGTATGGTGTACAGCAGTGGCAGGTGGGGTGAACAGGTGTAGCAGGTGTCCTGCATCACAAGGTAAGGGCGCTCGGACCTTGGTGCCTAACTAAGGCTTGAGCGTTTGTCTATTTGAGGCCCTTTAAGCCAGACAAACCGATAGATTAGTCTCTAGATTAGCCCGTTCTCTTGATTTGCCACTCCGTAAGCATCCAACCTCCTAATCTAGCCAGAAACGCACGAACCCAAGCACCCACCTGTAGTCTGATACATAGAAAACGTAGGTGTTTGTGAACCGTTACTTTTTACAGTAAGAACTGTTACTTTTTTAAAGTTGGAACCGTTGCTTTTTTTAAAAGTAGGAACCGTTTTTTTTAAAGTAAGAACCGTTACTTTCGAATGTAGTACCGTCGACGGCTCATTTTCTGGTAATTTTTGAAATTCAGCGGCTATAGTCGCCTGGAACTTTGGAGGAGAAACATGATATATTTTAGATGTGCTGCATTTTGCATGCCAGTCTGACAGCCACGTGAGGGTTAGGCCAAATGAAGGACGTCGAGACTTAGTTTGGGACGAGGAACGATACCTTAAGTACTCACCAACATTTCTTTCAGCAATTAAACGTTGATATTTCCTCAAGACCAGAGGAGACACGATGGAACCGGACATTCACTTCTCCCCCTGAATGAACCTGACATTCACCGGACAGGGAGTCGGTCGGCCGAGCGGACAGCACGCTGGACTTGTGATCCTGTGGTCCTGGGTTCGATCCCAGGCGCCGGCGAGAAACAATGGGCAGAATTTCTTTCACTCTATGCCCCTGTTACCTAGCAGTAAAATAGGTACCTGGGTGTTAGTCAGCTATCACGGGCTGCTTCCTGGGGGTGGAGGCCTGGTCGAAGACCGGGCCGCAGGGACACTATAAAAGCCCCGAAATCATCTCAAGATAACCTCAAGATAACCTGATAGGAGAGGTATCTCAGTGAAAACAAACAATCTGAAGAATCTACCTTGCAATCTTTTTATGGGTGAAATGAGGCAGGTTCCGTCTTGTTGATGAACTACAGCGGCCAACAATTTCTACATTCAATTTTAGGTGATATTTCAAGTGTCAAGGATGTTTGGAAAGACGCAGGAGCGTATTGGAATGATTATAGTTAACCCATTTACACACGTCATACCTAAATGTGTATAGGAATTTGTACTAAGCGCCAGACGAACATTACTAGCATTAATAATTTTTTTTTTACCTAAATCAGCGTTATAGCTGATTTCATCACACATAATAAAAAATTGGCTTCTACAATCAAACAATTAGAAACAACTTAATGGGATAAACAGGCTGGCTTTCGAATACCACACATACCAAAGATCACACACACACACACACACACACACCACACACACACACACACACCACACCACACACACACACACACACACACACACACACACACAGTTGACATTGAGAGGCGGGACCAAAGAGCCAAAGCTCAACCCCCGCAAGCACAATTAGGTGAGTACACACACACACACACACACACACACACACACACACACACACACACACACACACACACACAATATTAGTTAGTAACAGTTGATTGACAGTTGAGAGGCGGACCGAAAGAGCAGAGCTCAACCCCCGCAAGCACAACTAAGTGAATACAACTAGGTGAATACACACACACACGGGATCCAAGAGTCAATGCTCGATCCTGCAGACACATATAGGTGAGTACACACACACACACACACACACACACACACACACACACACACACACACACACACACACACCACACACACACACACACACACACACACATCAAAGATCACAAAGCCTCATCACGCAGCAACGCTTTCATCTACAAAAGCTTTGCGCTCGTACATATATACGTATCTCAACCCTCAGTTTTTGACTGGACAAACAATTAAACCTTGATATGAATTACATGCAAAGAGAGAATTAAAAAAAACTTAATTAACACAAGCTTCTCTCAGATACAAATAGGATTTTACATAATTTTGATACACTAATTACAGCATCAAACTGGGCTCCTTTGTGGTTGGAAAGGGGGGGGGGTTCACTAAAGTTATTGGGCACACCTGCTGGGGAGAGACCTGTGGCTCTATCCTGATTCTGCAGAAGGTCTGTATTTCTGTTATGACTCTGTTGTATGACTGTTGTGGCTCTGCTGTATGACTGTTATGACTGTTGTATGACTGTTGTGGCTCTGTTCTTTGGCTGTTGCATGGTTGTTATGGTTCTGTTGTGACTGTTGTATGGCTGTTGTGGCTCTGTTGTATGACTGTTGTATGGCTGTTATGGCCCTGTTGTATTGCTGCTGTTGCCCTATTTTGGTTCTGTGTGGCTCCGTTGACTGTTTTAAAGCTTTGGCTCTTGCGGTTTTTCCCATTACGAGACTTATAGGCTCTATAATGATCATTTCTATAAGGTACCATTGCCGCTACAAGTACTACCATCAGACACAACTAACGTCATCACCGTACTGAAGTACGCAGCACCGGCCTGGTATCCGCACCTTGTGAAGCATTAAACCAAACATTGTATAATTACAAAGGTTTACAACAAGATTAGTGCCAAGCCAAGGAGGGCTAAGCTATGAGGATAGGCTATAGAAAGTAGAACTCACAACCCTGGTGGAGAGAAGAATCAGGGACTATGATCACGACATACAAGATATTTTGGGAAATTAACAAGGTGGAGAGAAACTGGATATACAAACAAGCCCAAGAAATGCTAATAATTGGTCGTACACTGTACGTTTTGGTGTCGCTGATCGCTGATTCCGTGAGCGGGAGAAAGATCAAGTGACGGAGGGACGGGCGGAAGGTGGTCTGGTCAAAGACCGGGCCGCGGGGACGTTGATCCCCGACATCAACGCAAGGTATATAGTGAGGGAGTGAGAGCATGAGCTTACCGACAGCGCCGCTGATGCCGTTGGCGGCGTAGCGTATACCAACGCCATCCTCCCTCTTGAAGCGTATCTCTGGGGCCGGGTAGCCCTCGGCGCCACACCGCAGCTGCGCCGGAGAATCCTCGTTCACCTCCACGTCCGTGCTGGTCTCCTCGTCCAGGATGTTGGGCGGCACTGTGTGGGGGGAGACGGTCACATGGGGGTCACAAGGTCATGTGTTGAGGGAGGCAGGGAATGGGGTCATGTGGGGAAGGCGATATTAACAACATAGCGGGCTCCGTATGGGTCTGTTATGGGAGATAGAAATGAGAGGGCAAAGAATCTTCGTGTGGAGACATAGAGGGAAGACAGGCTGTTGTAGAGGCATAGAGGAAAGACAGGCTGCTTTGGAGGCATAGAGGAGGAGACAGGCTGTCTGTTGTGGAGGCACAGAGAGGGGGAACAGGTCGTTTGTTGCAGAGGCAAAGAGAAATCCTCTTTAGGGGGTTTCTCAGTTCAGGGATGGATGGTAGAGAGGCTTCTCTACCACTGAAAAATATTTTACAAATGAGTATTTATTACAGAAATAAGAATTAATGTGCATGAAAATTATAAGTAGAGAAGTTTTAAACGGATTTATGATTTAAGTTGAACATTAAAACGCATGAAGCACAGAAGTTTTATATCAATTCTAGGGAAAGATGTTCTTGTTCAAGAAACAAAAAAAAAACATTAAATGCAACTGTAAAATATTTACTTCCATAAAGACCCAAACCTTTGTGAAAAATGCGAGTTTTTTTTTTTGGGGGGGGGAGGGGGAGGGGGAGAAGGGGGGGGTTGTAAATCAAGACTGATATCCCAGCCTGTCTTCCTGATTTTTTCACTCCGTGAGAAATATAACTTTTCTATTTAACCGGAAACTCTCGAACCCAAACATCCCACTTAACCCACCGATGCCTTTTTTTTAACAGATTAGTCGATTCCGTAAATAATGTGGCATAATTAATGTGGACCAACTGATAAATTAATAAAAAAAAGTCTTTTCTTTGACTCTTTTTGAGAGGGAATTAACAGAAAATAAACTTATTAAAACTACTATTTATCAGAAACTTTACAAACAAATGTTTAGATTTCTGTTAAGATGGCGGAAATACTGTATTAACATAATATCAAAAAAAACAAAAACGTACGCTAATTGTACCTTTAATGCGCACCAGTTCAATGATCGTGTGTTGTCCGCGTGAACTATACAATATCGGGGATTGAGTACATATTACCAGTGATTATTATTGATATTATGACTGATGGTAATAGTAATACATCACTATCACTCCCGACATTCACTATGGATTCATAACCGAGTGAGTTATTTTAACATTTGTGTGAAAATAATGGCGCCATTTGAACCCTCGGGCCATGTATTTTAACAGCAGTGGCAACACTGTTTTTTTTTTCCAATAAACATAGTTGATGCCTAAACATGACTTCTACAGGAATATATACACGCAACACATGTATACACGCAACACATGTATACGCACAACACATGTGTACATGTCCAAATAGACAAAGATATACTCCCCGTTTTGTTCCTCAGAGGGAGAGTA
Source organism: Procambarus virginalis (assembly GCA_020271785.1). Classification (NCBI taxonomy): domain Eukaryota; kingdom Metazoa; phylum Arthropoda; class Malacostraca; order Decapoda; family Cambaridae; genus Procambarus; species Procambarus virginalis. Next base: position 11,172,718 of record WNGS01005997.1, on the reverse strand, counting down.
TGATAGACATTTGGAGGGTCTAATGCGTTTTTGACGAGATGTTGATGTGATGTCACCCACTCTGGTGATGTCGCCCACTCTGGTGATGTCACCCACTCTGGTGATGTCACCCACTCTGGAGATGTCGCCCACTTTAGTGATGTCACCCACTCTGGTGATGTCACCCACTCTGGTGATGTCACCCACTCTGGTGATGTCACCCACTCTGGTGATGTCGCCCACTCTGGTGATGTCACCGTGTTAGAGTAATGAAGCTCTAACAAGCACAACTCCAATTTTCTCAGAGAATTGGGTTCTAGGCTCACTGACACAACCAGAGACCAAAAAGCTGCTAGTTTCAGCATGTCAGTGTGGCGGTCCAAAGGAGAAACGCCTGCTGTGTCCTCAGTTCCTGTCTGGAAGCTGAGGAGCTCCAAGAGCCCCTCAACTTTTAACCTTCCATAGTATTCACAAACTTTTAACTGAATAATAAACGCAAAATAAACCAAAAATAATGGGAGTGGTAAGACATAATGCTTTGTGTGTGGGTTCGATCCCCGGCGGAGGCGGAAACAAATGGGCAGAGTTTCTTTCATTCTGATGCACCTCTTCAGCTAGTAGTAATAGGTACCTGGGAGTTAGACAGCTGCTACAGGCGGCTTCCTTGGGGGTGTATAACAAAAAGGAGACCTGGTCGAGGACCGGGCCGCGGGGACGCTAAGCCCCGAAATCATCTCAAGATAACGTGAAGATAACCCCATCGGCCACAAGGTTTGAGACCGTTTGGAAGGAAAATAATTTCTTTCTCTTTGCAGAAAAAGCCACATTAGATGGAGTAGCATTACAGCATTTAGGGATGGAACAATCCGACACACACACTAATTGCCTCCAACGTAGGGTCGTTAGTTTCTCTATGAACACACACAGAATCCATCCATCCTTTTACCCCCACATGCCACCCAGATACTCTACCACCCACCCACCTGCCTTCTGCACTATACCCATCTGCCCACCTTGTCCACATTGCTATCAGCACGACACCAACCACCACTCGTCTTTCTACCTCGAAAACCAAGTTTTAATCAATCTCACGTATCATCTGACCACATGACGAATCATCTAACATTACTACAGTTCTCCCACCTGCCTCACCACCCACCTACCTCACCACCCACCTGCCTCACCACCCACCTGCCTCACCACCCACCTACCTCACCACCCACCTGCCTCACCACCCACCTGCCTCACCACCCACTTACCACCACCCCACTACCTCACCACCCACTTACCTCACCACCCACCTACCTCACCACCCACCTACCTCACCACCCACCTACCTCACCACCCACCTACCTCACCACCCACCTACCATCCTAAACAAAAGGGCCCAAAGTTAGCTTGCTGTGTCCCTTTAAGGTGAAGTATCAGTAATAATTTAGAGACAGACTTTCCGGTCACCTCCTTAGCGTGGCCGGGCGATCTCTCTCCTCTCACTCTTAGACCTACACACACTTCAGACGCTCATATTTCCAAATGCCTTTATTCGTGTTTACACTTCAGTGTGTGTGTGTGTGTGTGTGTGTGTGTGTGTGTGTGTGTGTGTGTGTGTGTGTGTGTGTGTGTGTGTGTGTGTGGTGTGTGTGTGTGTGTGAACTACTTTTGTGGTTGCACTCTAGAAATGCTCTTTTCTGAACGGCCACCTACTTGCTATTTTGTAAAGACTATTTGCGCCTTCAGCGATTATACGAAATTCTGCTGAAATACTACTCTACAGTTTTGCTTGAATTGTCGAAAGTTCTGCTTGAATCATACAAAGTTCTGCTTGAATCACACAAAGGTCTGCTTGAATCACACACAGTTCTGCTTGAATCACACACAGTTCTGCATGAATCACACACAGTTCTGCATGAATCACACACAGTTCTGCTTGAATCACACACAGTTCTGCTTGAATCACACACAGTTCTGCTAGAATCACACACAGTTCTGCTTGAATCACACACAGTTCTGCTTGAATCACACACAGTTCTGCTTGAATCACACACAGTTCTGCATGAATCACACACAGTTCTGCTTGAATCACACACAGTTTGCATGAATCACACACAGTTCTGCTTGAATCACACAAAGATCTGCTTGAATCACACACAGTTCTGCTTGAATCACAACAGTTCTGCTTGAATCACACACAGTTCTGCTTGAATCACACACAGTTCTGCTTAAATCACACACAGTTCTGCTTGAATCACACAAAGTTCTACTTGAATTATCCAAGCTCCGAGCATCCCGAAATTCTAATTTATTTGAATTATCAACGATCCCGCTCAACTGTTACAAAATTCAAGGCATCCGGGTTTAGTTCCAGCCATTTTTGTTCCCCAGGGTAATCCAAATCAGTAATTAATGAGTCCTGAGACGTGGCCTTTGTTCCCGGAAAGGTGTACAAAGCCCAGTTTATCCTGGACCAAGGCAAGACCAACATAATTCATAAGGCTCCGCTTTGTGCTTGGCCAAGACTAGATTAATATATTCCTACGTGTTCCTTGGTAGAGTTAACCACTGCATACTTATTATTATTATTATTATTATATATTATTATTATTATTATTATTATTATTATTATTTTCAATGATTTAATTATTGTTTTTTTTTGTTTATTATTATTAGTAGTAGACATCAGGGGTCTCATGAGACCGTTGAGTTACGCTCTGGTTGTCGGTCTGGAGTGGCCCTCCAAGGCGCAAAGCCAGGATAGGTTGATACAGGGGGGGGGGAGAGAAGCTGTTACCCATGCAGCATGGTATAAGTCACAATAATCTGATTGACAACAAGACGCTCAACCAACATATATGGAAATGGAATAGAAGACGTTTCGGAGCATCCTGGACTATTTCATCAAGTGAGGAAGGATCGAAACGTCGTCTCGCTTTCATTTAATATTTGTGAAATGAGTTATTGCTACCGATGATGTTATACTACGTCTGCGTTACTCCAGTTTCTCCTTGATGATAATGCAGCATCAGCTCCGAGATAAATAGCCGGAACACTTGGATGAATATATATATTGATAGACGGCACACATCTGCTTGCAATATCTAGCCTCCACCACTATACGCCAGCATCACAACCACCACCACACTCCACCACCACTACCACCACCACACTCCACCACCACTACCACCACCACACTCCACCACCACTACCACAACCACACTCCAGCATCACACCCAAGTACTAATCTATTTTAACCCAATTTTATAACCAATTTTAACATGCACCATTTTTCTATAACTAATTTTCTGGACTCACAGTCACCAGTAACGAGCACGCTGCTCGCCCCACTCTTTTGTATGTATATAATACAGCTTAAAGTAATTGAAAAAAATAATAATAATTTGTTATTAAAGCACAGTATTAAGTATATATATATATATATATATATATATATATATATATATATATATATATATATATATATGTAAATATATATATATATGTCGTACCTAATAGCCAGAACGCACTTCTCAGCCTACTATGCAAGGCCCGATTTGCCTAATAAGCCAAGTTTTCATGAATTAATTGTTTTTCGACTACCTAACCTACCTAACCTAACCTATCCTAACTTTTTCGGCTACCTAATCTAACCTAACCTATAAAGATAGGTTAGGTTAGGTTAGGTAAGGTTGGTTAGGTTCGGTCATATATCTACGTTAATTTTAACTACAATAAAACAAAATTGACCTCATACACAATGAAATGGGTAGGTTTATCATTTCATGAGAAAAAAATTAGAGAAAATATATTAATTGAGGAAAACTTGGCTTAATAGGCAAATCGGGCCTTGCATAGTAGGCTGAGAAGTGCGTTCTGGCTACTAGGTACGACATATATATATATATATATATATATATATATATATATAGTGTTAGGAAATATATATATAATTTTTTTATTTGAAGAAAACGTTGAATATATAACATAAAATAAAACAGTTCAAACAAATAAACACAACAGTTTAATAATAAAGAAGTCAATAATAAGTCATGTTAATAATAACAAAATCAATAAAGAATTACGTCAAATAAGTAATAACCAAAAATTATGCCAGCCAAGTGAACTAGTGTTAAAGGTACAGGTACAAGACGTTTTATATGTGTACACAGACCATGTGTGTATATGTATATATGTATATATATGTATATATGTACCCTGGTCTCCTGTAATGGTGAGGTGCATTTGTGTTCTCCCTTGTGAACAGCAGTCTGCGGTGTGGCATTGTGTTCCTTGTCTGTGTTCCTTGTCTGTGTTCCTTGTCTGTGTTCCTTGTCTGTGTTCCTTGTTTGTGTTCCTTGTCTGTGTTCCTTGTTTGTGTTCCTTGTCTGTGTTCCTTGTCTGTGTTCTTTGTTTGAGTGCAGCTTGTTCTTGTTTGACTGTTTACTGTTTTACTGTTTATTTTTATTACTGCTGTGTACTGTACTCCTGTCTTCCGTCTGTGTACTCTGCTCCTGTCTTCCGTCTGTGTTCTATGCTCCTGTCCTCCGTCTGTGTACTCTGCTCCTGTCTTCCGACTGTGTTCTATGCTCCTGTCTTCCGTCTGTGTACGCTGCTCCTGTCTTCCGTCTGTGTACTATGCTCCTCTCCTCCGTCTGTGTACTCTGCTCCTGTCTTCCGTCTGTGTTCTATGCTCCTGTCTTCCGTCTGTGTACGCTGCTCCTGTCTTCCGTCTGTGTACTCTGCTCCTCTCCTCCGTCTGTGTACTCTGCTCCTGTCTTCCGTCTGTGTTCTATGCTCCTGTCTTCCGTCTGTGTACTCTGCTCCTGTCTTCCGTCTGTGTACTCTGCTCCTGTCCTCCGTCTGTGTACTCTGCTCCTGTCTTCCGTCTGTGTTCTATGCTCCTGTCTTCCGTCTGTGTTCTATGCTCCTGTCTTCCGTCTGTATACTCTGCTCCTGTCCTCCGTCTGTGTACTCTGCTCCTGTCTTCCGTCTGTGTACTCTGCTCCTGTCCTCCGTCTGTGTACTCTGCTCCTGTCTTCCGTCTGTGTTCTATGCTCCTGTCCTCCGTCTGTGTTCTATGCTCCTGTCTTCTGTCTGTATACTCTGCTCCTGTCCTCCGTCTGTGTACTCTGCTCCTGTCTTCCGTTTGTGTACTCTGATCCTGTCCTCCGTCTGTGTTCTATGCTCCTGTCTTCCGTCTGTGTACTATGCTTTTCGGAATAGAATAGTATACTGTACTATTCCGCAGTGGAGAGGGGGGACTTGCTGCATGGGTAACAGCTTCTCCTCCATATCAACCTACCCTGGCTTTGCGCCGTGGTGAGGCCACTCCAGACCGACAACCAGTTTCAAGAGACTATGGAGTTGTGGTCCGCTCTAGTTGTCGGTTTGGAGTTGTCTCTCCAGGGCTCAAAGCCAGGGTAGGTTGCTACGAAGGAGAAGCTGTTACCCAAGCAGCAGGTCCAACCTCTCCACGGCGCCGAAAGTCTCCAATGGAAAGGCAAACGCCAGTACGATTGGTTCCAGCGCCGTCGCAGGAACTGTGAGCTCCGGAGTTGACCTCGAAGTTGGTGAAAGAAGGCACAGGGACTCCAAACCCGGAGACCGCCGTGGTTGGGGCCGGAGAAGAACCACCCCAGCATGGGCAGGAACGACCCAAGCCTCCTGCAGCAGGGCCTGGGCCGCACGAGCCCCAGGAGGTGGACGTCCCGGTTCCGCACCTACGGGTTCCAGACAGTGATCGTCACAGCCCTCTTTCACCCGAGGCCGATTTCCTTCAAGACCCAGCAGAAGGAAGAGTGATAACTATTTAATACAGCAATTATTATTATAATATTATAAATGTGTTACATAATGTAACACATTTTTATACCGGGGTAGTAACTGCTATTTGCTAATTGCTATTTTACCTCTCAGACTTTAATTTGTGACCAGGATAAACAATCCTATTTTGAAATTTGGCTGTTTTCAACGAGAAAACGGGGGAATTTTCGTTTCATTGTCTATACAAAGTCAGATAAATCCGCTGAATCAAAATTAACACGTATTTATACTAGAGTTACACAAAACTTACCATAAAAGATTTAGAAGTGAGAAGTTTTCGAAATTTTCGATTATACGATAAATCACTTTGATGATTCAGCCCCCAAATGTAGTCTCCCATCATGCTATCATTATATTGTTCTTGGTAGCGGTGTTTAAAGCTCAATATATCTTCTTATCTAGAGGTTATCTTGAGAAAATTTAGGGGCTTAGCGTCCCCGCGGCCCGGTCGTCGACCAGGCCTCCTGATTGCTGGACTGGTTAACCAGGCTGTTGGACGCATCTGCTCGCAGTCTGACGTATTGAGTGAGTCACAGCCTGGTTGATCAGGTATCCTTTGGAGTGTTTGTAAAGTTCTCTCTTGAACACTGTAAGGAGTCGGTCAGTTATGCCCTTTAAGTGAAGAAAAAAAAAGGGTGAAAGAAACTCTGCCCATTTGTTTCCGCCTCCGCCGGGGATCGAACCTAGAACCTCAGGACTACGAATCGCGAGCGCTCTCCACTCAGCTGTCAAGCCCCTAACTACTTAATCATGGTAGAAGTACTCGCCTTGCTTCTCTGGGTACACTCTCATGTTCTCTTTGAAATTATCAACACGAGCATCTAGGATATGGATTTTAAGGGATACCCTGCACCCCGTACTGCTGTAGTTCTTTACCAGAGTCTCAACCGGCTTCACGAAGCTTGTGGCCTTGTGGTTGCCCAGGAAGCCCCAAGCCACTGCGACCAAACTGTTCAAAGTTGTTTTCTCCTTCCTAGTGAGCTTGTCGGGGAATTACTTGCACTTCAGGTTCTCTTTTATCTGCGGTCCGACAAAGACGCCCGCTTAGACCCTTGGCTACCGAGAGCTTAGGAAAAAATCTTGAAGGTACTTGAAGGCTGCAGACTCCTTATCTAGAGCTGTGACCAACTGCTTCACGAGGCCCATTTTGACGAGCAGTGGTGGTTACCAACACCCTCTGGGGGTCCACCAGTGGCTCCCACGTTGACGTTGTCTCTCCCCCACAGAGAACTGGGTCCGATCTGGCCAGTCCCGCCTGCTGTAGTGCGCCTTGGTGTCCCTGCTGTCCGACTGACAAAGCTAGCAGGGAAACTTGGCCCGCGCCAGCTGGGCCAAGGTCGTCCCTGACGACCTCCAAGCTTTACTCACCACCACACACACTGCTGGACGCCATACTTCAAGGCCTCCAGCAGTCACGGAAGTTAAGTTTGTGGGGGGAATAATATAGTTTTTTTTCTATACTTTGGAGGCATAAGTAGTAATTAAATTTTACTACCCATGATCAAATAAAAAATCGTTATGCTGTGTAGTTCCTGTTGTCGGGGAAAGGTCTATTCGGGTAGCCCAGCTGTTGATGATGACCTCTTCCCAGGAGGCAACACACAGTAGTTGGCACAGTGCCACACGAGCCATACATAACAGTGCCACACGAGCCATACATAATAGTGCCACACGAAAGAGCAATTTCTATATGAACCTGAATCAGTCATTTATATGCATTGAACCCAGAGCAGATATATATTATATATTGGGATTCGTGATCCCAAGTTTGTGGAAGGAGCTGGTCGGTGGGACACACTCGCACAAAGTCCACACCCGACAACTTGTTCCAAACGACGGTAAACAGGCCAAATGGGATAGCCCTATAGTGGGAGAACATCGCCAAAGCATTGCTGGACGTTGCTTCTCAGAAGGACAGAGCGCGTCTCCTAGCTGTGCAAGCCCCCATGCTGGGGACTTCCTGTGGCAGTCCCTAATTCCGCCTTGGGCACCCGCCTGGATCATCGGGACCTAAGTTTTGGTGTTGCTCTGCGCCTTGCCGCCCCTATCTCCATCGAGCACCGGTGTATTTGCGGCCAGGCACGGGCAGACCAATACGGCAGCCATGGTCTCATCTGTCGTAAGACACAATGAAAGATTGCCAGACACGAGGCAGTCAATGACATCATCAAGAGAAGTTTGGCTACAGCTGGGTGTCCAGCACAAAGGGAACCCCACCTGTGCAGACCTGAACACAGCCAAAAACGCCCAGAGGAGTCACCCTGCAGCCATGGAGGGTAAGGTAAACAGGTCGTATGGGATTACACCTGTGCATCTACATTGGCTGATACCTATTTACGTTACAGCTCAGCGGAAGGGAGGTGGGGCAGCCACCTTCAGGGAGACCCAGAAAATCCACAAGTACAGAAACCTTGAACGTTGGTTACAGGTTCGTGCCGATAGGCTCAGAGACTCTGGGCGCCTGTGGTAAATGTGCTCTCAAGTTTTTAAAGGAGGTTGGTGAGGAACTCATTGGGAAAACTAGAGACCCACGAGCAGCCAGTTTCCTATTCCAGCGCCTCAGTGTCGCAGTGCAGAGGGGAAATACGTGCTGTATCCTGGGTACGCACCCAAGCTACGAGGAGCTGGACGAGGTCTTCGAACGCTGATTGTTAATTGTTATATATTTGTGTGTGTGTGTGTGTGTTCTCTGTAAACTGTAGCATTGCAATAAAATAAGATAAAACAAAACATACAAAAAAATAATAGGGGTGGTAGGAGAAGAAAAGAATAAAGTATTCAGTGAGAATCCACAAGATCTTCTCTGAAAACTCTTTGTTTTCTTCTTCGAGGATGTGGGTCCCTGCAATTGCACCGAGGTGGTACCCTATATATATATATTTATATATATATATATATATATATATATATATATATATATATATATATATATATATATATATACTTATTTGATATCCCACAGTAATGCCCAGACAATCCAAATCTAAATCAAATTTGGTTGGGAAACCGTAAAAATGTGCATCATTGATGGGGTTTTATGGGTTATGTACTTTATTAAAATGGGGGAGAATATGACGGGGGGGGGAAACAAATGGATGGATTATAATGTAGAGCGCTTTTGTATGGTTGTAGAGCTTTTGTTGATGCGGCTGTTGTGGCACCGGGGATCGATCCCCCAATAAGTGCATCGCAGCGAGGATCGAGAGATTTCGCGCGGGAAAATATGTTTGGTGTGTGGAATGACTTGGATGTCTTGGCTGTTTTAACTCTTTAACGACTAGATTGAAATTGAAATTGAAATAAGTTTATTGATGT
>WNGS01005997.1:11143031-11156441 GCA_020271785.1 Procambarus virginalis | reverse complement strand
CCAGGTTTATGTCTTTAAATTACTACTAAGGATGCATGTTAAATAATTTGCTGGTGCAAGTTCATGAATACAAATTAATGCGTCGGGTTCATTTATATCAATTGGTGTTCGGGGTTCGAGCCCCGCTGAGGCCCGACCACCCGACACATCACGAGCCAAGACCTGATCCCAGACATAAACCACATGACGTTATAGTGGCGTTACACACCATTCTTAAAACCCCCAGTTTTATCTGTTGACCAGACCACACACTGAAGGTGAAGGGACGACGACGTTTCGGTCCGTCCTGGACCATTCTCAACTCGATTGTGTTTATCTCTAGAAGTCACCCTCACTAACAATAGCATCCTCGCTAACAATAGCACCCTTGCTAACAATAGCACCCTCGCTAACAATAGCACCCTCGCTAACAATAGCACCCTCGCTAACAATAGCACCCTCGCTAACAAGAGCATCACTCGCTAACAATAGCACCCTCATTGTTACCAAGATTACACACACATATAAACACGGCTTCACAATTTACAAAATACCCAAATGCGTTTAGGTTGCAGAACCTAACAGGCCAGGTTTGGATATGGGACTGGGGAAGGACAGGGAGAGGGAGGAATGAGAAGGAAGGGGATGTGGAAGGGAGAAGGGAGAAGGGAGGGAGACCTAGTGGGTGGGAGGCGAAGCTCAAAGCTCGCCCATAACATCACCTGGTCCCGTATTTACATTTTTGCGACGCGTCGTGGCGGCTGGATGAGCCGTCATGGGTCGGCCACTAAAAATAATCACAGAGGATGCCTTTACCTGATTTCCCACGAGGTCAGGGGTCACCTGGGGTGGAGGGGTGGGCAGGTCAAGGTGGCCGCAGGGAGGGCAGGGGATTGGGGGAGGGGTGGAGAGAGGTGACAAAAAACACAGCCCGTTTGCCACTCCGTAAAAAAATAATGCCACGGTTTTGCATATATATATATATATATATATATATATATATATATATATATATATATATATATATATATATATATATATAGAGGCTGATACGTAGACAATGTTAATATTATGGTCCTAAGGGGTTACTAATACGTCACAGTTGTAACGGGTTAGTCGTTTTCTGTAAAAATATGCGACGCGTTAAGTGAGAGGACCAGTTGTTGTAATAGCAGTAGCAGCCCCAACAGTAGCAGCACCAACAGTAGCAGCACCAACAGTAGCAGCACCAACAGTAGCAGCACCAACAGTAGCAGCACCAACAGTAGCAGCACCAACAGTAGCAGCACCAACAGTAGCAGCACCAACAGTAGCAGCACCAACAGTAGCAGCACAAACAGTAGCAGCACCAACAGTAGCAGCACCAACAGTAGCAGCACCAACAGTAGCAGCACCAACAGTAGCAGCACCAACAGTAGCAGCACCAACAGTAGCAGCACAAACAGTAGCAGCACCAACAGTAGCAGCACCAACAGTAGCAGCACCAACAGTAGCAGCACCAACAGTAGCAGCACAAACAGTAGCAGCACCAACAGTAGCAGCACCAACAGTAGCAGCACAAACAGTAGCAGCACCAACAGTAGCAGCACCAACAGTAGCAGCACCAACAGTAGCAGCACCAACAGTAGCAGCACCAACAGTAGCAGCCCCAACAGTAGCAGCCCCCAACAGTAGCATCCCCAACAGTAGCATCTCCAACAACAGGAGCCCCAACAACAGCAGCCTTCAACAGTAGCATCCCCAACAACAGGAGCCCCAACAGTAGCAGCCCCCAACAGTAGCAGCCCCAACAACATCAGCCCCAACAACAGCAGCCTTCAACAGTAGCATCCCCAACAACAGGAGCCCCAACAGTAGCAGCCCCCAACAGTAGCAGCCCCCAACAGTAGCAGCACCAACAGTAGCAGCACCAACAGTAGCAGCACCAACAGTAGCAGCACCAACAGTAGCAGCACCAACAGTAGCAGCACCAACAGTAGCAGCACCAACAGTAGCAGCACCAACAGTAGCAGCCCCAACAGTAGCAGCCCCCAACAGTAGCATCCCCAACAGTAGCATCTCCAACAACAGGAGCCCCAACAACAGCAGCCTTCAACAGTAGCATCCCCAACAACAGGAGCCCCAACAGTAGCAGCCCCCAACAGTAGCAGCCCCAACAACATCAGCCCCAACAACAGCAGCCTTCAACAGTAGCCCCAACAACAGGAGCCCCAACAGTAGCAGCCCCCAACAGTAGCAGCCCCAACAGTAGCAGCTCCAACAACAGGAGCCCCAACAGTAGCAGCCCCAACAACAGGAGCCCCAACAGTAGCAGCCCCCAACAGTAGCAGCCCCAACAGTAGCAGCTCCAACAACAGGAGCCCTAACAGTAGCAGCCCCAACAACAGGAGCCCCAACAGTAGCAGCCCCCAACAGTAGCAGCCCCAACAACAACAGCTCAACAGTAGCCTCAGAAATCATTTTGTTTTTGTCTGAAGGAACCCCTTGAAATATTTTCCAAACTCTCGTGGAAATATTCCCTCAACCGGGAAAATTACAAAATAGTAATTTTTCTAATAGGCTCGTCGGGAAAATTACAAAATAGACGGATACTGCAGTAGGGTTCATAAATAACAATTAACTTATTCTTTTGAATTTTATATAAGACGAGTGTTCATTGCTTATTTTTATTTACTAATTAATGTTAACAAGATAAAAAATGACAAGCATTTTTGCTTTACATTTGATTTACTGGTTAACAAACACTATGTTTATATTATGTAATGATGTTGTGTCATTATATTTTTTTTATAAAAGTTGTTAATGAATTAAACGTTACATTTTATTGCTTTATAATGCATTGAACATAATAAGTTTTAATCGAATAGCATTGATTCTAATTGTCTCCTAATTGCATGTGAAACTTGGGCATGCGTGCAACATCATTCGTGGTCGTATTATTGCCAGACACGAACAAAAGTCTTCTCCCACTTTCGAAGCCAAGGGAGCCGGTCGGCCGAGCTGACAGCACGTTGGACTTGTGATCCTGTGGTCCTGGGTTCGATCCCAGGCGCCGGCGAGAAACAATGGGCAGAGTTTCTTTCACCCTATGCCCCTGTTACCTAGCAGTAAAATAGGTACCTGGGTGTTAGTCAGCTGTCACGGGCTGCTTCCTGGGGGTGTAGGCCTGGTCGAGGACCGGGCCACGGGGACACTAAAAAGCCCAGAAATCATCTTAAGATAACCTCAAGATAACCACGCACACACACAAGTCTATTCCTCTCTGTGACTTTATATTCGTTCAACACGAAAATGCTTGTTCACGCGCGTACGACGATGAGAATAGGAGCAGCAACATGTTTAAGAGCTTACTGGGAGACAGCAGGCCTGGCATAGATTCACGAAACAGTTACGCAAGTACTTACGACCCTGTACATCTTTCCTCAATCTTTGACGGCTTTGGTTACGTTTATTAAACAGTTTACAAGCACGAACACTTCCCAATCAACTGTTGATATTGTTATAAACAGCCTCCTGGTGCTTCGGAGCTCATTAACTGTTTAATAACTGTTAACAAAGCCGCCGAAGAAAGAGAAAAGAAGTACAGGATCGTAAGTGCTTTCGTAACTGCTTCGTGAATCTGGAAACTCTTTGGATTTTCACAACAGAATTTTCAGATATTCAGGATTTTCACTGACATTCAAAATATATCTAATAAGAGTGCAATAAATCCCCCGGCTCAACAGGACTTATCTCTAAAACATTCAAAAGGCTGTATTGCTTTATTTAAATCTTAATAATTGAAAATTCTGAACTCCGTTACACAAAAACGGCGACGCGTTGTCATATTTTTCGCAAGAATTTGCAAATTCTCGCGAAACCTCAGTATTCTTAGGAAGCTTGGGCTGGACGGTAGAGCGACTGGACGGTATCGCTTCTTGCGGGTCGGCGTTCAATCCCCGACCGTCCAAATGGTTAGGCACCATTCCTTTCCCTCCGTCCTATCCTAAAACCTTATCCTCATCCCTTCCCAGTGCTATATAGTCGTAGTGGATCAGTCCTTTCTCACGGGAGACATCTCCTGTCCACGAGGCTAACCATAGCCCGTGCTTCTTGCCCAGCTCCTGTGCCAGGTAAGTTACGGGCTCACCATAGTCCGTGCTACTTGGAACTTGTTCCGAGTAGCTGAATCTATAACAACAACAACAGTTCTTTCTCCAGATAATTAACTTCTCTTACCGGTGTTCTGCGGAACACTGGTTGTAAATCATTGAGCTTGAAAAACATCGTCAATAACATTAGCAGCAAATAATAATAGTGGAGCACCAGCATCAGCAACAGCAGCACCTTCAGTAACAGCGGAAACAAAAGTAGCAGCAACAACAGCAGAATTAACCGAAACAGTAGGAGCACGAGGAAGGAGAAGCAGTAATAAAGTACCGAGAACATGAATAACAAAAGACCCGGCTGGAGTCTTATCAACAAGTATGAATAATAAAGACAACAAGCAGGAGCAGGACTCTCAATAGCAACATTAAACAACAGCCCCCCTTCCCCCACCCCCCCCCAAAAAAAAAGTTAGACACACAGGCGGCCACAAAAACAATTGGATTATGAGGGGCATCAGCAGACAACACCACCGCCAACAGACCAGACCAACAGACGGACTACACGGACCCGGCCACTTGTAATTAAAACAGGTAATGGAAACATTCCTCTGGTAATGAAAATTTCACAAAATATCGCTTCATACACTGAGTATACGGCACTCGTTATTGGCAAGATGAAAAAAAGATGAAAATAGATGAAAATGTGCTATGGACAATACTTTAATCAACACGAGAGTAAGAATCATATTACATATATATATATATATATATATATATATATATATATATATATATATATATATATATATATATATATATATATATATATATATATATATTAACGGGAAAAATGCAAGCAATCTCTTTATGTTGACACGAAGAAAATTCCTCCCAGAGACAAGCTTTAATGCTGACCAAACCACGCACTAGAAATTGAAGGGACGACGACGTTTCTGTCCGTCCTGGACCATTCTCAAGTCGATTGAGTATTCACAATCAACTAGATAATGGTCCAGGACGAACAAAAACGTCGTCGTCTCTTCAATTGCTAGTGTGTGGTTTGGTCAAGATTTTTTTAAGCCACGTTATTGTGACTCCTCATCTGCACAAGCCTTAATTTCAATGCGCAAAAACAAAGTTGAACGAATCGATTCCCAACTTGTAAACGAAATGGAGAGTGAACAACAATATTGGGCGTACAATTCTGGTGCGAATAATTGAAATTGTAAAGCTTTTAGCAGAACAAGGACCTTTATTTTGTGGTAGTGATGAAACTGTTGGCTTCCTTTACAATGGAAATTACTTGGGGGGGGTAATTACTGGCCAAGTTTGACCCTTTTCTTACTTATCATACAAATTACCATGCAAATAAAGGAACATAAATCATACTTACGTAAAACAAGTAAGGCATTCATCAGTCTCATTGGATCCATCATACTGGATCACATTATCCGTGATGAAATATTTTGTTATTGTTTCACTGGATTATACTCCGGATATACGTAATGTGGACCACAAGACTTTGACTGTGTGCCATGTTGTGCCCTCTGGATCAGGTGAAAGATTTGAGTATCTCTCCGTGGTGTAGTGGTAAGACACTCGCCTGGCATTCCGCGAGCGCTATGTCATGGGGTTCGTATCCTGGCCGGGGAGGATTTACTGGGCGCAATTCCTTAACTGTAGCCTCTGTTTAACGCAACAGTAAAATGTGTACTTGGATGAAAAAACGATTCTTCGCGGCAGGGGATCGTATTCCAGGGACCTGCCCGAAACGCTACGCGTACTAGTGGCTGTACAAGAATGTAACAACTCTTGTATATATCTCAAAAAAAAAAGTATGGAAGGTCATGGTGGTGTACAGCTTGTTCAGAGTTTACTTGATAGTTTACAGGTAAATGGCCGTGATAGAGAAGGCTCGTGGTCAACGTTATGACAATTATAGCAACATGAGTGGATGTGCAGGCGATGAGTCACAATAACGTGGCTGAAGTATGTTGACCAGACCACACACTAGAAGGTGAAGGGACGACGACGTTTCGACTGACGACACAATTGACTTGAGAATGGTCCAGGACGGACCGAAACGTCGTCGTCCCTTCACCTTCTAGTGTGTGGTCTGGTCAACATACTTCAGCCACGTTATTGTGACTCATCGCCACACACTAGAAGGTGAAGGGACGACGACGTTTCGGTTCGTCCTGGACCATTCTCAAGTCAATTGTGTCGTCAGTCGAAACGTCGTCGTCCCGTCACCTTCTAGTGTGTGGTCTGGTCTACATGAGTGGATGTTTTGCCCATTCACTAAATTTGGTTGGAAAAAAATGTGCTGCTGAATACAACACATTTATAATGAATGACGGGACAGTACGTCAATTTCACGAGCCGCTTCCATTTTCTAGTACGACGATTTTGGCCTTAGGTAGAGTATACGTCGAAATGCGACGTTCTATTAGCAGAACGGGTTGGAGGCGGACACCAGGGGCCAGATTCACGAAGCAGTTACGCAAGTACTTACGAACGTGTACATCTTTCCTCAAACTTTGATGCCTTTGGTTACATTTATTAAACAGTTTACAACCATGAAAACTTCCCAATCAACTGTTGTTATTGTTATAAACAGCCTCCTGGTGCTTCGGAGCTCATTAACTGTTTAATAATTGTAACCAAAGCCGCCAAAGATTGAGAAAAGATGTATAGGTTCGTAAGTGCTTGCGTAACTGCTTCGTGAATCTTTCCCCTTGGGGTACCACTGTCGTCTAAGGCCGGAGGAGCGCGGGACTCCTGGACACTGAGAGTCTCCCACGGTGAAGACAGCGGCAGGAGGCGTCCCTCGGCATGCTACACTGAATACCACCCTCGTGGAGCCGGTGGCTAAGCGGACAGAACACTGGACGCGTGATCCTGTGGTCCCGGGATCGATCCCGGGCGCCGGAGAGAAAGATGGGCAGAGTTTCTCTTACTCTGATGCCGCTGTTACCTAGCAGTAAATAGGTACCTGGGAGTTAGTCAGCTGTCACGGGCTGCTTCCTGGGGTTGTAACCTCAAGATAACCTCGTGGTTTCAACATCCAAGCTTCACTAGATGCTTCTCCCGGCTATTATGACCAGGGGGTGGAACAAAAATAACTGCGTCCGGCTTGTTTTAATTCAGAAAATCCACATATAAAATTACAGAGCGTGTTTGTGAAATTGCGAGATTACATTCTAATCAGGCGGAGGTAATATGTTTGTATCAAATGCAGGTAACACAGCATTCCCGGGAAAAAGGTTGTTGTCGTCATTCTACTCTAGCTGAGTAAATATTTAAGTGAAGAGACGAATATATGAATTTAATAATACAAATAAAAATACTAGTTTTAATTAATATATATATATATATATATATATATATATATATATATATATATATATATATATATATATATATATATATATATTAGGGGTACCACCTCTGGTGCAATTGCAGGGACCCACATCCTCGAAGAAGAAAACAAAGAGCATTCAGAGAAGATCTTGTGGATTCTCACTGAATACTTAATTCTTTTCTTCTCCTACCACCCCTATTATTTTTTGTATGTTTTGTTTTATTTTATTGCAATGCTACAGTTTACAGAGAACACACACACACACACACACAAATATATAACAATTAAACAATCAGCGTATATATTTGTATGTAAGTGCCTATATAAGAGAGTGTGTGTTTGTCTGTCTGTCTGTCTGCCTGTCTGTCTGTCTGTCTGTCTATCAAAAGTTGGAGGCCAGACGCTTGCGGCTAACCTCACCCAAATTTGAAGGATGAATGGTATGGGGTACGGGACCCCATATCATACGAGGGGTGGGGGGTCAAGGGAAGGGGGTACAGGAAGGGTATTGCATGAGGGGGAAAGGGGGCCAAGGAGGGGATGAGAGTGAAGAGGGAGGGGGCAGGGAGGGTATGGGGTGATGGGGGGAGGGAGGGAGGGAGGGAGGGTTGAATGAGCATTTGAATGGGGATAGGGAGGGTTCAGGGAGTTACTATGGGAGAAAGATGGGGGTGTTGTCCTCTCCTCTGGGGTTGCTGGGCTGCTGGTTGGTAGTTCCCCACTCCCCTCTGGGACTGTCGAGTTGGGGGGCTGTGGTTCCCTAGGTCTCTCCTCTTTCCCTGTGCTTCCTCCTTGCTTCTGCTGACATTACTCTCTCTTCCCTCGTCATGTGCCTTTGGAGGAATATTTCCCTGTAACCCCTCATATTGTACAGCTGGCTCTTCATTGCTAGATTTGCCTCCTTTGCGATCTCGTTTGTAAACACTATCTTTATCAGGCGATCTCTGTCCTTGTTGTACCAGCCTAGCCTGAAAAAACGTTCTCTATGCTTTGTCCAGCCCCTTACATCTATAACCCTTGTAGGATCCCTCCTACAGGGATTGTGTGGGTTGTGTGGGATCCATCCTCCTCCTCCTCCTGTGTACTCACCTAGTTGTGCTTATGGGGGCTTGAGCTCTGGCTCTTGGTCCCACCTCTTAAGTGTGTNCTGCCCTCCACACCAGCACAATACCACAGCACATGCCAAGGCTCCGGATAACCTTTCCAGCACTGTATACATCTTATACCAGACCTATATTCTTTAGTGCGCTGCCCGGCCGGGAACCCTCCAACACAACGAAGCCCAAACAAAACTTGAATGGCACAAACATATAAAACAGGGCTCGTTCCTGAGCTAAGAGGACTGAGCTACGAGGAAGACTGGTGAACTGGACCTCACCACACCAGAGTAAAGGAGTAGGGCAGACAGGATACACATGTACAAGATTCTAAGGAAAGGGAGGAGGGAGGGAATTATCAGGGTAAAGCGCCAAGCCATTACGACTGTAAAGCACTTGGAAGAGGGGTCAGGATAAGGATTTGGGACGGGGGGATAGGAATGGTGGTCAACTACTTGGACGGTCGGGGATTGAGCGCCGACCTGCAAGACCGTAGCTCTACCTTTCATCCCAAGTGCTTTGCCTAGCTAGGGAATCCGTTTAGTTAGAGAAGCGATGTCGTTCACAAAAACGAACAGAAGAACGAGGAGGATACGAACCGGTGACACTACTGAGTCAGAGATGTTCGACAATATGACAAGAAAACTAAGTCCACTACGGGCTCACCATAGCCCGTGCTACTTGGAACTTTTTGTTCCAGGTTGCGAATCTTAAACAACAACAACAACAACGACAACAAAACGTGTGACAAGTCCTTGGTATGAAACACTGATGGTGGAACGGCGGGGCTTAAGAGCTGGCGCCCGACGCTTCAAGCACATCTAGGTGAGTTCACACAGAGCGAAGCAAGATGGCCGCTTTTGCAATTGCAGTCCCTGGCACCTGCAATCTCTGGCACCTATAGTCACTATTACATATCATGTCTGGCACCTGTAGTCATACACCTGTATTCTCTAACACCTGTAATCACTAGTACATATACCCTGTCTGGCACCTGTCTTAGGTAGCTATTGTCAACATGTGTAGTGCAGGTGATAGTGTTGGACGGGAGACTCACTATATGCTCAGCTGGTTTCATTCACCATTCACTGTGAAACATGGATCTGGACGATGAATATTCTGTACAGGTGCAAGCAATGAATACTGCTGTCATTCATGGCTTTTGGTATACCTATAATGTATACATGTGTTGGTGATCTTGACAGTTTACTCTAGGTGTTTGTATTAGTCGTTCAGTAATAGATATAAAATGTGTTTGTATCTCGTCTTGACATATATATATATATATATATTATATATATATATATATATAGATATATATATATATATATTATATATATATATATATTATATATTGCAGATGTTGCGTATTCGCCCCAACCACCACTACTACTACTATACTACTACCACTATCAAACCACTACCACTACCACTACCTGCTCTCCCAGTACCAAACATGGTCATAAAAACACGTCCGCACCACACAGCTCACCACAAAGCCCTCACTACCACCAACACCCAAATCCCCCCGTACAACTACCACCACTACCACAATCCCCCCCCCCCCCCCCTAACCACCTCCCCCCCCCCCCCCCCTCTTCTCCTCACCAGCCTCAGCACAGGTAAGCACATCCAATTTGCCCAGAGTGCCGCCTGTATGCCGTGTTATAGTTTAATCTAAGAGTTTTTTTACCTTTTATAGTGGTAATCCCGGAGTTGGAGGTGTGAGGCGGGGCGGTCCATGTGTGAGGCGGGGTGGTCCATGTGTGAGGCGGGGCGGTCCATGTGTGAGGCGGGGCGGTCCATGTGTGAGGTGGGGCGGTCCCTGTGTGGCTAAACTGCTGTAACTACACACACACACAACACACACACACACACACACACACAGGGGGCCAGGTAGCCTGGTGGATAGCGTGCAGGATTCGTAATTCTGTGGCGCGGGTTCGATTCCCGCACCCGGCAGAAACAAATGGGCAAAGTTTCTTTCACCCTGATTGCCCCTGTTACCTAGCCCTGAATGCCCCTGTTACCTAGCAGTAAATAGGTACCTGGGAGTTAGTCAGCTGTCACGGGCTGCTTCCTGGGGTGTGTGTGTGGGTGTGGTGTGGGAAAAAAAAAAGTAGTAAACAGTTGATTGACAGTTGAGAGGCGGGCCGAAAGAGCAAAGCTCAACCCCCGTAAAATACAACTAAGTGAATACAACACACACCACACACACACACACACACACACCACAACACACACACACACACACACACACAACAACACACACACACACACCACACACACACTAACAACTTGCATGCCTGCAATTATGGTACTATGAAAAGCAGAGAAAGAGATAAACGAGGAAAAAGAGGAAGAGAAGGTGGAAAAGTGAGAAGTGAATGGAAATCTGTATGACGATAGAGAGAGAATAAGGGAGGGGGAGGGGGGAAGAGAAGGAAGAGTGGGGGGAAGGCAGGAAGGTAGGTGGTAGGTAGGGGATGGAAGGTACAGGGAGGGAGGGAAGATGTTGGGAAAGGGAGGGGGGAATGAGGAAGAGGTGGAGGGAGGAGGAAGAAAGGGAGGGAGAGAGCGAACGAAAGAGAATATCAAAATCTCGTTTGCAATAACTCGGAGGAGAGACAATGGCTGCCTCGAGGACCATCACACACCCACAAAGTGTCCTCCCTCCACCCTCATAAATACCAGTCCACCCCCCCCCCTCCTCATCTTCAGCCTCATATCCACACGCCTCATCCACAGCCTCCATGACAGTCAACCTCTATCTGATCCTGGTTGATACCTGGTTGATGGGGTTCTGGGAGTTCTTCTACTCCCCAAGCCCGGCCCGAGGCCAGGCTCGACTTGTGAGAGTTTGATCCACCAGGCTGTTGCTTGGAGCGGCCGCAGAGCCACATACCCACCACAGCCCGGCTGATCCGGGACTTCTCTTAGGAAACAGTCCAGTTTTCTCTTGAAGATGTCCACTAGCCTAAGATCCCTAGCCTCTTCTCCTCCAACTTACTCATTTTCAGCCTCATCTGCAACCTTCTTCTTATCCCCATCCTCATCCCTATTCTCATCCCAGCCTTCTCATCTCTATCTACTTCCTGTTTTCTCGCCTCTCTGCTGTCCTCTGATTGGCATCTTCAACTGACTTCTGACTGGCATCTTCAACTGACTTCTGACTGGCATCTTCAACTGACTTCTGACTGCATCTTCAACTGACTTCTGACTGGCATCTTCAACTGACTTCTGACTGGCATCTTCAACTGACTTCTGACTGGCATCTTCAACTGAGTTCTGACTGGCATTTTCAACTGACTTCTGACTGGCATCTTCAACTGACTACTGACTGGCATTTTCAACTGACTTCTGAATGGCATCTTCAACTGACTACTGACTGGCATTTTCAACTGACTTCTGACTGGCATCTTCAACTGACTTCTGACTGGCATCTTCAGCTGACTTCTGACTGGCATTTTCAACTGACTTCTGACTGGCATTTTCAACTGACTTCTGACTGGCATCTTCAACTGACTTCTGACTGGCATCTTCAACTGACTTCTGACTGGCATCTTCAACTAACTTCTGACTGGCATTTTCACAAGGAATCTGACTTTCACCCATCTAATTTTTCTGTCACTATCTTTTCCTGATTGGCAATCTAATAATACCATTTTTGATATGTTATAACTACCTTTGTGGGATTTTTTTAATACAAAAAAGTGCTGATTTCTAATATCTCCTAATTGGCTAGTTCTCTGTTGTATTCATAGTTCTCAAGACAATCCCTCGTCCGAATGATGGGTTCCTGATTTCAGGTTCTCCAAATTGACGATTTATAAACAATTTCACACACACATGGAAACAGAACCGAACTAAATACCCCCAGGTACTAACTATGCTCAGGACTTGGATATATATATATATATATATATATATATATATATATATATATATATATATATATATATATATATATATATATATATATATATGTATAGTGACTGTGCTCGTCCAAAGCTTGGGCGAGCATATCCTCGTGGATAGGTGACAATACCTAACAACGAGTAGACAATCCCATCTAGTCGTTAGGAAATGTATATGTTTATCTCTCAGAATGTTTGGTAATATGTTTATTGTTTGTGATGTGTTTATATGTATGTATTAACACGATGTACTGAACGGGGTGAGAATACCTTGAGCTACCTCATCCGTTTGTGTGTATTTTACCTCAATAAACTTATTTCAATTTCTATTGCCATCTAGTCGTTAAAGAGTTAAAACAGCCAAGACATCCAAGTCATTCCACACACCAAAACATATTTCCCGCGCGAAATCTCTCGATCTCGCTGCGATGCACTTATTGGGGGATCGATCCCCGGTGCCACAACAGCCGCATCAACAAAAGCTCTACAACCATACAAAAGCGCTCTACATTATAATCCATCCATTTGTTTTTCCCCCCGTCATATTCTCCCCCATTTTAATAAAGTACATAACCCATAAAACCCCATCAATGATGCACATTTTTACGGTTTCCAACCAAATTTGATTTAGATTTGGATGTCTGGCAATTATTGGTTTATATATATATATATATTATATATATATATATATATATATATATATATATATAATATATAATATATTATATATATATATATATAATATATATATATCTGCTCTGGGTTCAATGCATATAAATGACTGAATCAGGTTCATATAGAAATTGCTCTTCCAGGTTTATGTCTTTAAATTACTACTAAGGATGCATGTTAAATAATTTGCTGGTGCAAGTTCATGAATACAAATTAATGCGTCGGGTCATTTATATCAATTGGTGTTCGGGGTTCGAGCCCCGCTGAGGCCGACCACCCGACACATCACGAGC
>WNGS01005997.1:11105751-11118386 GCA_020271785.1 Procambarus virginalis | reverse complement strand
GCGCTTCTGCTGTCTTCCTGCGGCTTCTAATGTCTTCCTGCTGCTTCTGCTGTCTACCTATGCTTCTGCTGTCTTTCTGCTGCTTCTGCTGTCTTCCTGCTGCTTCTAATGTTTCCTGTTGCTTCTGCTGTTTTTCTGCTGCTTCTGCTGTCTACCTACTGCTTCTGTTGTCTTCCTACTGCTTCTGCTGTCTACCTACTGCTTGTTCTGTCTTTCTGCTGCATCTGCCGTCTTCTGCTGTCTTCCTGCTGCTTCTGCGGTCTTCCTGCTGCTTCTGCGGTCTTCCTGCTGCTTCTGCTGTCTTCCAGCTGCTTCTGCTGTCTACCTACTGCTTCTGCTGTCTTCCTGCTACTTCTACTGTCTTCCTGCTGCTTCTGCTGTCTTCCTGCTGCTTCTGCTGTCTTCCTGCTGCTTCTGTTGTCGTTCTGCTGCTTCTGTTGTCGTTCTGCTGCTTCTGCTGTCTTCCTGCTGCTTCTGTTGTCGTTCTGATGCTTCTGTTGTTGTTCTGCTGCTTCTGTTGTGCTTTCCTTCGGCTTCTGCTGTCTTCCTACTGCTTCTGTTGTCGTTCTGCTGCTTCTGTGTCGTTCTGCTGCTTCTGCTGTCTTTCCTGCTGCTTCTGTTGTCGTTCTGATGCTTCTGTTGTTGTTCTGCTGCTTCTGTTGTGCTTTCCTTCGGCTTCTGCTCTCTTCCTGCTGCTTCTGTTGTCGTTCTGCTGCTTCTGCTGTGCTTTTCTTTGGCTTCTGCTGTCTTCCTGCCGCTGCTGCTGCTGCCCTCATGCAGCCAAGAATGTTTCGTCTTTCCAAGTTGTTTCCGCTTGATCTCTTGATTTTCCTCCTTTAATTGTTCCTGCTCTTGTGGTTGTTCCCTAAGTCGATACTCGAACAACAGTTGTGTAAACTCAGACCATGATACCGGGAATAAGGGGGGGGGAGGGGGAGGGAGAGGGAGGGGGAGAGAGGAGGAGAGGAGAGAGAGAGAGAGAGAGAGAGAGAAGAGAGAGAGAGAGAGAAGAGAGAGAGAGAGAGAGAGAGAGAGAGAGAGAGAGAGAGAGAGACACAGAGAGACAGAGAAACCAACTCTGATAATTACACTTGCATTACAATTTCTGTAATATTTCCTGTAGTTCTCATTCAAAATAGTGAGTTTTTGCGATTGTGTTATGTATTGCCATCGCTAGAAACATCCCCAATATTACAATCACCGAGACCTCACCACCACCACTAGCATTACCACCGTCACCATCACAATCATCACTATCACCACCATTAATCACCAATCAGCTATCTCAGCATAAAGTCAAACAGTACTCTACGTGAATGTCCCAGAACAACGCGCACGATGCCGTCCAATCATGTGCGTCCCCAAACAAACAGCTGGAAAGCCCACACACCAATCAAATGAAGATTGATCTGATGCTTGATTGAAAGTGGATTCTGGCGTGAGAGCCGCTGGTGTCGTCATAGTTGGGTGGCCGTGGTTTTGATGAATGTAAATATCTGAAACAGAGAGAAAGCAAGATAATAAAAATGCCTGAAGCAGAGAAAACAAAATATAGTATAATATAATGAGTATAATTATACCCACTTTCACTATCATGTTCTAAGGATAATGAAGACAGTGTAATGAGTATAATGATTGTGAGTATAATATCCACAGCTATAATTTGTTTTGTATTTCTTTGGAACAATTAAATTCTCTCTCTCTCTCTCTCTCTCTCTCTCTCTCTCTCTCTCTCCTCTCTCTCTCTCTCTCTCTCTCTCTCTATTCTCACACGAGAAAATATTTGGAGCAGGTCTGTGGACTCGAACACGCGTCCCAGACGCACACACTGGACCACGATACGCTTAATCGTTCGATTTCACCATCCAACATCAAATATTTCTCATAGAAATATCACGCTCCTGTAATATCAATAAATGTTTTGTCTAATTACACACTGATTACAACGATCACACAAAAATCCACTGTTTTGTCTAATTAAACACTGATTATGTCAATTATATAGAGAACTTATAGCACGTGAAGTGTTTATAATGTAAGAAGATGATGACGAGGAGTCATTATAACGTGGATGAAGAAATGGTGACCCAAAACAACTCAAAAAATTGAGAAGCGACGATGTTTCGGTCCATCAACACACGACTTTGATGACGGTCCAGGACGGACCGAAACGCCGTCGTCGCCCCTTCATCTTCTGTTGTGTGGTTTGGTCATCATAAATTAAATGCTCTTGATGATGATGATGATGATGGGAAAGTAATTCATAAGTAACATTTTAATATGTAGAATCGTCTACTTGATATGTAGGAGATTCTTTTCTAAACTTTAATGATCGTTCGCTGCTGGATTTGTTTCCTATATGAATTCTAAACTTCTAAACTTGACATTAACTTCTAAACTTGACATTAACTTCTTGACATTAACTTTGGAAACTGGTCAGTAAAACATAGCATTTCTTGACACTATTTCCTAATATTGGAGGTAAACATTCTACGACAATTACGGCATTAGGTTAATATTAGCTTATTTTTTATCCTAATCTATTTAAGATGAATACAACTGAAACTTTATCAAATAGAACTTTCAATCTTTATTCTGATTACAATTTATTTGATGTTGAAATTAATTTATTGCACGAGTTTGTTTTAATCAAATGCTTTCCAAACAAAGTACTTTTACAAGATTTTCCGGAAATACGAAATATCTTTCGCTGAAATTGTCCCTCAAGTCCTTCAATACGTCAAATTTCTTAATTTGGGCAGTTAGCTATCATATCCGAAAGGAACTTTGGTAATATTCTCAGACATGCCTATCCAAGAACTTAGCTTTCAGTTCATCAATAGTCATACTATTGGAGTCGTGTAAGAATGATTAATCTTACCCTTTTGGTCATGTTCAACAACACATATATATATATATATATATATATATATATATATATATATATATATATATATATATATATATATATATATATATATATAATAATAATAATAATAATAATAATAGGGGTGGTAGGAAAGGAAAAGATTAAAGTGTTAGTGAGAATCCTCAAGTTCTTTTCTGAATACTCTTTATTTTCTTCTTTGAGGCTGTGGGTCCCTACATGCACCAGAGGTGGTACCCCTATTATATATATATATATATATATATATATATATATATATATATATATATATATATATATATATATATATATATATATATATATATCTCGACCATTACCTATAAAGATTTCATCGTCTAATATATAAATATTTTACATTTAAAGGACACAATTGAATTATAAGATTTGTTCGCCTGTGTATATATATACATACATCTATACTATACGAGCGAATGTCTGTCTGTTCGAAGATGGAGGCCAGACGCTTGGGGCTAGCCTCACCCAAATTGCCAGAGTGAATGGTCTGGGGTACGGGATAAACATAGGCTGGTCGTGGGTCGCCATAATTCTAAACTGAACATCGTGCCAGGGCCACATTTAACCCCCCCTCCCACGATGATTCTTGGCACTGCCCGCCAGGTACGCAGCTTCTGACACTACACAGCTAAATATTAAAAAAAAACGTGTTCTAAACATATTTGTTTCTTAAAGCAATATTCCTCATTATCTTCACTAATCTCGGTAAAAGGAACAGAGATACAGACACCGAGAGGCATAGAAAAAAAGGCAGTGACAGAGACAGAGAGAGACGTAGAAACAAAGGCAGTGACAGAGACAGAGAGACATAGAAACAAAGGCAGTGACAGAGACAGAGAGACATAGAAACAAAGGCAGAGACAGAGACACAGAGACATAGAAACAAAGGCAGAGACAGAGACACAGAGACATAGAAACAAAGGCAGTGACAGAGACAGAGAGACATAGAAACAAAGGCAGAGACAGAGACACAGAGACATAGAAACAAAGGCAGAGACAGAGACACAGAGACATAGAAACAAAGGCAGTGACAGAGACAGAGAGACATAGAAACAAAGGCAGAGACAGAGACACAGAGACATAGAAACAAAGGCAGAGACAGAGACACAGAGACATAGAAACAAAGGCAGTGACAGAGACAGAGAGACATAGAAACAAAGGCAGAGACAGAGACACAGAGACATAGAAACAAAGGCAGAGACAGAAACACAGAGACATAGAAACAAAGGCAGAGACAGAAACACAGAGACATAGAAACAAAGGCAGTGACAGAGACAGACAGTAGATAGATCGGTAGAGGTATAGATAGACAGATGAGCAGGTGGATGGATACAATGATGAGTAGGTGAATGGATGGATGGACTGATTGATGGTAGGACTGGAAAACTGAAAGATAAATGGATAGATATATGGATAAATGAACAAATAGATGTATGGATTGATGAATGAACAGATAGATGAATAAATGGATATACAGATGGAAAGGTAGATGGAAAAATAGACAGGTGGATGGATAAGCAGACGGATATAGATGGATATATGGATGGATAGGTGAATAGATGGATAGGTAGATGGATAGGTAGATAGATAGGTAGATGAATAGGTAGATGGATAGGTAGATGGATAGGTAGATGGATAGGTAGATGGATAGGTAAATAGATAGGTAGTTAGATATGTAGATGGATAGGTAGATGGATAGGTAGATAGATAGGTAGATGGTTAGGTAGATAGATAGGTAGATATATAGGTAGGTGGATAGGTAGATGGATATAGATACCCTGGAAACACAAACCGAAACTGTCTCTATTTTCAGCTTGTTACAATTTATAATAAAGTTGTTACATCTTGGCTTAACGTGTTTATGACGTATTAGAACGTTGTTACAACTTGCTATATTGGTTGTTATAACTGGTTAGGAGGTGTTAAAGCTTGTTCGAACGTTGTACCAACGTCGTAGTTTGGGTGTGTGTTGGCGGGTAGTTGGATATATAGATAGATGGACAGATAGAAATGGATGGATCGATGGGTAGTTGGATAGAGGAGCAGACAGATGATAGATGGAGAAATAGATGGATATATGGATAGTTGGATAAATAAATAGAAAGATGGAAGGATAGGTAGGTGGACAGAGAGAGGACAGACAGACAGAGACGCGGCCGACACCGGGTCCCCCCCCCTCCCTAGTATTTATTTATTTATTTATTTATTTATTTATTTATTTATTTATATATTTATTTATTTATTAATTTATTTATATACAAGAAGGTACATTGGGTTTGTGAGAATACATAGCACAGTATTTACAATCTTGTAAAGCCACTAGTACGCGCAGCGTTTCGGGCAGGTCCTTAATCTAACAGATAATTTTAAGTAGGTAAATTCTAGCAGAATAATAAAATGATAACAAATACATTGTTATATATAAACTTATATATATATATATATATATATATATATATATATATATATATATATACTTATATATAATATAAGTATATATAAACACATAAGATCACAACTCAATCTTCAAACAATGCAAATCAACCCCTATGAACGGCTAAGATATTGTCATCTGAGCCATCCTTATACTTAGCTAACATGAAAAATATAATTTTTTTCCGTTCATAGTGTTTGTGATTTGTATCTAAACAGACACACATACACGGGTGAGGGTACTAGGTGAATACATGCCACACACACACACACACACACACACACACACACACACACACACACACACACCACACACACACACACACACACACACACACACCAAACATCACAAACTGTACTGTGAATGTTGTTGTTGTTAAAGATTCGCTACCTGGAATAAGAAGTTCCAAGTAGCACGGCTATGGTGAGCCCGTAGTGGATGTTGTACTGTGAAGATATGATTATAAACGTCCATAAGAGAGTAACACCTACAGCGGCCACTCCTCCAGCAATGCTCTCATCGTCACGTGTGTGTGAGAGAGCGCGCAACCCAAGTCAGCTTTGATGGAGGAGGGTAAACATTACCACCATCTTTCATGGTCAGTAAATGACTGCTGGCGGCTCGCTGCGTGTCTGCAGATTAACCTCGCCAGTAAAACCTGTTATAATTTACTTTTACTAGATATAATAAACCCGAAACGAGCTTTCTCATTCCCATGCGGATGGGAGGGGTGAGGGGAGGGGGTGAGGAGGGAGGATAGGTACAGATAAAGTGCTAGGGAAGGGGAAGGGGATAGGCAGAGAGGGAGGGAGAGCAGGGAGTGATGGGGTCGGACAGTCAGCAGGGCAGGTAAGCAGGAAGCAGAAAATCAGACAGGTGGCAAACAAAAAACGGGGTACATAAAGCATAAGGACACATGGGAAAACAAACAAGCCTGAAGACAGGAAGGACAGGCAGATAGAAAACATAGTGACCAGCAAACAACCAGACAGCAAGCAAGCATGTTTGGGAGGCAGGAAGAGAGAGAGAGAGAGAGAGAGAGAGAGAGAGAGAGAGAGAGAGAGAGAGAGAGAGAGAGAGAGGTATCTGACCAGATCAGGAGGAACAATGTATACAGAAATAGCGTCATACAAATAGGTAGATCAGCCGAAGACATTCACCAAGTGCTCTCAACAACAACACACAACTGCTTGTTTGTGTCTGGAAGGTTTAGTCACTGTGTATTCACCTAGTTGTATTTGCGGGGGTTGAGCTTTACTCTTACGGTCCGCCTCTCAACTGTCAATCAATCAGCTGTTACTAACTACTTCCCGCCCCTAACACACACACACTCTTAGGAAGCAGCCCGTAGCAAGTGTCTAACTCACAGGTACCTATTTACTGCTAGGTAACAGGCCATCAGGGTGAAGGAAACTGCCCATTTGTTTTTCCGGCAGTGCCGGGGATCGAACCCCGGTCCCTACGTCTACGAATCTAGAGCGCTCTCCACTCAGCCACTACCCACCAAAGAGTTAGGTGGGTGGTGGTGTGTGTGTGTGTGTGTGTGTGTGTGTGTGTGTGTGTGTGTGTGTGTACTCACCTAGTTGTACTCACCTAGTTGTGCTTGCGGGGGTTGAGCTCTGGCTCTTTGGTCCCGCCTCTCAACCGTCAATCAACAGGTGTACAGTTTCCTGAGCCTAATGGGCTCTATCATATCTACATTTGAAACTGTGTATGGAGTCAGCCTCCACCACATCGCTTCCTAATGCATTCCATTTGTCAACCACTCTGACACTAAAAAAGTTCTTTCTAATATCTCTGTGGCTCATTTGGGCACTCAGCTTCCACCTGTGTCCCCTAGTGCGTGTGCCTCTTGTGTTAAACAGCCTGTCTTTATCAACCCTGTCGATTCCCCTGAGAATCTTGAATGTGGTGATCATGTCCCCCCTAACTCTTCTGTCTTCCAACGAAGTGAGGTTTAATTCCTGCAGTCGCTCCTCGTAGCTCATACCTCTCAGCTCGGGTACTAGTCTGGTGGCAAACCTTTGAACCTTTTCCAGTTTAGTCTTATGCTTGACTAGATAGGGACTCCATGCTGGAGCCGCATACTCCAGGATTGGTCTGACATATGTGGTATATAATGTTCTGAAAGATTCCTTACACAAGTTTCTAAAGGCCGTTCTTATGTTAGCCAACCTGGCATATGCTGCTGATGTTATCCTCTTGATATGAGCTTCAGGGGACAGGTCTGGCGTGATATCAACCCCCAGGTCTTTCTCTCTCTCTGACTCTTGAAGTATTTCATCTCCCAAATGATACCTTGTATCTGGTCTCCTGCTTCCTACCCCTATCTTCATTACATTACATTTGCTTGGGTTAAACTCTAACAGCCATTTGTTCGACCATTCCTGCAGCTTGTCCAGGTCTTCTTGAAGTCTCAAGCTGTCCTCCTCTGTCTTAATCCTTCTCATAATTTTGGCGTCGTCAGCAAACATTGAGAGGAATGAGTCTATACCCTCTGGGAGATCATTTACGTATATCAGAAACAGGATAGGTCCAAGTACAGAGCCCTGTGGGACTCCACTGGTGACTTCACGCCAGTCTGAGGTCTCACCCCTCACTGTAACTCTCTGTTTCCTATTGCTTAGGTACTCCCTTATCCACTGGAGCGCCCTACCTGTTACTCCTGCCTGTTCCTCCAGCTTATGCATCAACCTTTTATGGGGTACTGTGTCAAAGGCTTTCCGACAGTCCAAAAAAATGCAGTCCGCCCACCCTTCTCTTTCTTGCTTAATTCTTGTCACCTGATCGTAGAATTCTATCAATCCTGTAAGGCAAGATTTACCCTCCCTGAACCCATGTTGATGGGTTGTCACGAAGTCTCTTCTCTCCAGATGTGTTACTAGGTTTTTTCTCACAATCTTCTCCATCACCTTGCATGGTATACAAGTTAAGGACACTGGCCTGTAGTTCAGTGCCTCTTGTCTGTCACCCTTTTTGTGTGTGTGTGTGTGTGTGTGTGTGTGTGTGTGTGTGTGGTGTGTGTGTGTGTGTGTGTGTGTGTGTGTGTGCACTCACCTAGTAGTGCTTGCTAGGTGTTGAGCTTTGGCTCTTTGGTCCCACCTCTCAACTAAGCTTAATTTGCCATCATCTTGGCCTTAACTTCAAATCATAAAAGCGAGATTTCGTGTTATTTAGATCAATAAAATACACATGAAAATGCTATTTCCAATAAAAATGATGAAAATCAAATGTGTTTTCATTCGAAATCACTTGATTTGTTTCGTTTTAAGCATGAAAATGATCGTCGACGAACGACGACATCTCCACGAACACTTTGCAATAATACCAGAGGTATTATTGCAAAGTATTATTATTGCAAATAATACAAATACTTTTATCCTTAATTCAGCCACAACCGCATTTGGCTAATCCAAGAGGGATTATAACCCAGCAAGGGTGCTTCTTGCGGTCTTCCACCGCCAAGGGAACTTCGTGCTAATGACTTGTAATACGTGAGAGCTGTGAAGAGAAAAATGTCTTCAGGGACGAGCTCACCCCCTAAGGAGTGAAATTCAATTGCTCTCAAAACAGAAAACAAATCTTAAAGTAAATGGTTTTTGGTATCCAGCGGCCTTGATGAAGGGCTCCTGGAGCTCCAGTAGCCTTGATGAAGGGCTCCTGGAACTCCAACAGCCTTGATGAAGGGCTCTTGGAGCTCCAGCAGCTTCGATGAAGGGCTCCTGGAGCTCCAGTAGCCTTGATGAAGGGCTCCTGGAGCTCCAGTAGCCTTGATGAAGGGCTCCTGGAGCTCCAGCGGCCTTGATGAAGGGCTCCTGGAGCTCCAGCGGCCTTGATGAAGGGCTCCTTGAGCTCCAGTAGCCTTGATGAAGGGCTCCTGGAGCTCCAGTAGCCTTGATGAAGGGCTCCTGGAGCTCCAGCGGCCTTGATGAAGGGCTCCAGGAGCTCCAGTAGCCTTGATGAAGGGCTCTTGGAGCTCTAAAGCTTATCTCAGCACATCAGTGCCACCGAGGGGGAATAAGATAAGGCCGAAGGAGCCAAGTGCAGTAATCTCTTCGGGAATTTACTGCACTCAAGATCAAAACAAAGTCACTCGAGCTATCGGGAATTTGTTTCACTTGGGCATCAGTGAAGATATCTTTCTAAAACGGCCATCGAGTTTGGATACGTTTACACAGTGTGATCTCTGGTCTTCTAGAAGTTTCAAGAATACTGAA
Organism: Procambarus virginalis; assembly: GCA_020271785.1. NCBI lineage: Eukaryota > Metazoa > Arthropoda > Malacostraca > Decapoda > Cambaridae > Procambarus > Procambarus virginalis. The sequence goes on along the minus strand of WNGS01005997.1, from coordinate 11,108,812 downwards.
GACGTCAGCCAGTTACGCTACTTTGAGTAAATGATAACGACTTGTAGCCCGTCTAACAAGCGACCGATTGCTCTATCAATAGTGTTTACACTACTGATAGATTTATTGATTGATCAAGATTAAGCCACCCAAGAGGTGGCACGGGCATGAATAGCCCGTAAATAGATTTGTTATTGATTTACTCTACCAATATTTACACTATCAATTAGTGTTTTTTTAATAAAAAAATGGCACGGGCTTGATTGGCCCGTAAGGAAGGAGAAGACAAGAGTTTGGGATTATATTTTATATATTATAATAATTAGATATAATATATAATATAGATTATATACCCAACTACATCTAACCAGACAAAGATCCATGAGCCAAAATAACAATTAAAGTTAGTGACATGGAGTGGGAGTGGGATTATCAAGTGGATATTTACCTGGCATTCCCTCCTTCTTGAAATTTACTACACATACTCTTATTCTTTGTTTGTGTTTGCAGATTAGACACGTTCTTTGTGTTCCTTAAGTGTGACATTTAGTCTACGGCCAGTTTCGCCAAAGTATTGGAGAGGACAAGACGAACAGGAAATAGAGTAATCATCAGCAGCATTAGAAGCAGGAGGAGCAGTGTAAACCAGATTACTACGAAGTGATAGTTTGTCGAAAGGCGAGCTTGATATCAGGCCGAAGGTTATTAGTGAAGTCTTTTGAGTTCAGATGCGAAGAGAAGGCAGAGCACAGTGTTACTAGTGATGGAAATAGGTTTGGGAGGAAAGAAATTTCGTTTAGCTTGTAGGCACAGTTGATATAATGTAAGGGGTATATCCAAGGCGAAAGAGAGAGACTTGTAAATGAAAGAAATGTCAGAATCAAGACACTGAGGGTCACTGCAGGTACGAAGGGTCTGGAGGACGAGAGAGAGAGAAAGAGACAAGGGGGCCAGATTCACGAAGTAGTTATGCAAGCACTTACGAACGTGTACATCTTTCTTCAATCTTTGGCAGCTTTGTTTACAATTATTAGACAGTTAATGAGCTCCGAAGCACCAGGAGGCTGTTTATAACAATAACACCATTTGATTGGTAAGTTTTCATGCTTGCAAACTGTTTAATAAATGTAACCAAAGCCGTCAAAGATTGAGGAAAGATGTACAGGGTCGTAAGTACTTGAGTAACTGCTTCGTGAATCTGGTCCCAGGACAATATTCTTAACATAAGGAGGTTGGCAGGAAAAGAAGTGAATGCACATGCCACTGTGCATGGGTTTGCTGTAAACAGAAAGATAAACCAGACACAAAGCTGTGAACATGAAGGTCTAGAAAGAGTAGGATGGGGATTAGACTCCCATTCAACTTTGAAATTGATAGAGGGAGCCAGATTGCTAAGAGAAGAGAGGAAAGGCTGGAAAAGACTAAGGTCACGAGGCCAAAGTGCAAAAATATCATCAACATAGCGAAGCCAGAGAGAGGGACGAGTATCAGTAGTTGGAAGATGAACTTAAATTACTAAATATAGAGACTGGCAAGAGCAGTGAAGAGCGGGGAACCCATAGCCACACCGAAGGTTTGAGAGAAGTATTTATCATAGAAAGAGAAGGAGCTAAGAGTCAACACACAGTCTGGTGAGTCCGAGGAAAACGACAGTTTCAAGCAGGAGATGAAGAAGGCCCTCAGTCGCCCCCCCTGACTAAGGAAAGAGAGAGAACGTCATCAGGGGGAACATTAGTAAACAGAGAACCAACGTCAAAACAAAGCGTCTTAGAGAGGAAAAGCAGTTTCATCTGTATCGACCCAAATCACGTTAATTCCCTGGTCTATGACATTAGACGGCATAGCTAACATCTGTTAAAGTAGAGAGTCAGTCTTAGAGAGGAAGCTGCAGGCGCAGTCTTGCGCAGTCTTCGTCGGCAGTCTATGCTACTGTAACACTTCGTATGAAATCCAGCCTTTCATCCTAACCAGAAACGTACGAACCTATGCAACCCGCCTAACCCATCGCGTCCGTTGCACAGAAAACGTATATATTTGTTGACCAGACCACACACTAGAAGGTGAAGGGACGACGACGTTTCGGTCCGTCCTGGACCATTCTCAAGTCGAATGACTGAGAATGTATATATTTGTAATATTTGTATATACGTGAATGTATAAGCTCTCACGTATATATTTGTGAGACACTGTTTATTGATTACTTTCTGTAATCAATTCATTTGTAACACTTGGTCAATAATTTATAAAATACACATCCTATTAGTTGACAGTGAGCGTATCCCAGGAGCTGAAGCACGCACATACACACAGGGGCCTCGCGGTTGAGTAGACAGTGCTCTAGGGTCGTAGTCTTAAAGGCCCGGGTTTGATTCTCGGACCGAGCAGAAACAAATAGACGGAGTTTCTTTAACCTGATGCCCTGTTCCCAAGCAGTAAATAGATACCTAGGAGCTTAGACAGCTTCTAGGGCTACTATCTTGTGATGTGTGTGTGAAAGATAAATATATGTAGTTACAGATACGAGAGACAATTAGTCGCGAGACGGTTAGAAAGGACGGGGTCCAAGAGCTAACGAGGTTGATCCTGCAGGCACAAACAGTAATTACACAAAAAAAATATAATAAGATAAACAAATAAAACATAAATAAAGGAATACATATAGGTGAGGAAACAAAAAAAAAGAAAGACCAGAGTCAATAAATAAATAAACACCATAAACAGAATACCGAGGAAAGATGAATTGAATATTTTACGGACTGGAGATGTTGAGGAATGAAAATATGCTGTTCCGGACAAGCAATGTTCTTGTTTACAGAGTGACGGACACTCAGCGCCCTTATGTCCACTCTATCACAGAGCACAACTTCCCTGTTTTACGATAAGCTCAGCCTTGCTAAGGGGGGCAGTCACGTGCGTGTAGTGTGTGTGTGTGTGTATGTGGAGAGAGAGAGAGAGTTTGGTTAAGAGAGAGAGAGGAGAGGAGAGGAGAGAGAGAGAGAGAGAGAGGAGAGAGAGAGAGAGAGAGAGAGAAGAGAAGGGGATGAGAAGGTAGGGGGGAGGAAATGGAAACTTCAACTGATTT
>WNGS01005997.1:11017625-11075964 GCA_020271785.1 Procambarus virginalis | reverse complement strand
TCACATCAACAATGGGTTCAAGATCGACCTCAAATACGGTTCTAAATTAAGCAACCTGTATTTGAGGTCGATCTTGAACCCATTGTTGATGTGACTGCTGTAGAGGGTTCTCCGTCGGCTTCAGGCTGTTTTTGATAAGGAAGCCGAACACACTAACCTCTCCCTCATACTATACCATTTAAAATGCTTTTGAGTATTTTGATCGAAAACATTTTATTTTTTTTTTAAACATTTCGAGTAGTTTGTTTCTGTTTATTTTCCCTGAAAACTTTCCGAATAATTTGCTCGAAAATTTGTATGTATTTTACTCAAAAACTTTTCAAATATTTTGATCGCAAACTTTCCGAGTATTTGATGCAAATTGTTTCTAGTATTTTGCTAAAAGAAAACAAAAATGGAGTATTTTTATTAGCAATTTTTGTATTAGCAAAATTAGGTATACACAGCAATGTGCTGCTACCCTATTCTATATGAGATATTACACAGTGTAGCTCAAGAACTAGCTATAGGTTCAACTATTATTCTCATCTCACAGGATGGTTAGTCATATATTGAATCAGGAGGGGGGGGGGGGGAACCAGCCTCAATACAAACACAAATCAACTCTGACTAAAATCAGGTGTGGACATAAAATGTAAGGCTGACATATTAGCCCCCACTAGCAAAATCTTGATACAGCACAAGAATATCTTCCAATTTCCTGAGTGTATGAAGTAATTACAGAGCTCAAAGTACCTCATACCATTATGTCTGAAGTCACTTATAACAGGGCAATCACAGATATAGTGTTAAAGAGTATGTCCCAGCTCTTGTTCACATAGTTTAAAATTGGAATGTTCACCATTGGGGGATTCATTACCTGAAGCCACCAGCCATTTTGCTCAAAATCTTGACGAGTACGGGGGTACTTTGCACGAAAACATTTAGAGTATTTTGCTCATAGCTGAAGCACTACATGTCAAACACACTCGTTCGTCCAACTATCAATTAACAGCCAGTTTAAACTTAAGTACATCTTGCCATCCTCAGGACCAAAGCAGAATGTCCAGCTCACAGCATATTCAAGCTTGATATGTAAATATATGACAGGTCCAGCTTATTTACGAAATATGAATCAATTAAGCCCTGACTATGGATTTTAGATCAATATACTCATGCAAACCTACACTAACAATAACGAATTGAGTATCTACACCAGATTACATAAGAAAAACAAAAAGAAAACGGAAAAACAGCGATAGAGGCGGTATAGTGTCAGAGTGGTTGACAAATGGAATGCATTAGGCAGTGATGTGGTGGAGGCTGACTCCATACACAGTTTCAAGTGTAGATATGATAGAACCCAATAGGCTCAGGAACCTGTACACCTGTTGATTGGCGGTTGAGAGGCGGGACCAAAGAGCCAGAGCTCAACCCCCGCAAACACAACTAGGTGAGTACAACTAGGTGAGTACACACACATACATGGGCGAAAAATGAATTAAAAGCGGAAGAAATACCGAGTACGATGATCAGGAAAATGGCCGAAGGTGCCGCAAGTGAAGGGGAAGGATCCGATTCGGATAATATTATCAGGAAAATCATGAAAATATGTCAAAGAAGCGAAGGAGGAGAACAAAGGCAGAACTGCCCCTGGGCGGGCGTTGGGGAATGGGGTGGGCGGGAGCTCTTAAGGCTATAACAAGGCTAATTCTCGCCACGCCCTGCCCTCAAACTCGCCGATGTGGCGTGTTCCTTTGCCGCCAACACAGCCAGTTGGCGGGCTTTGTTAAAATTTCTTCTTTTTTTCCCTAACTTTTGTTTAATCCAGCTCTTTTTTTAGGCTGATTTTTTTTTATCATAATACTCTAATTTTATTAACTCTCTCTCGAGTCTCTCTCTCTCTCTCTCCTCTCTCTCTCTCTCTCTCTCTCCTCTCTCTCTCTCTCTCTCTCTCTCTCTCTCTCTCTCTCTCTCTCTCTCTCTCTCTCTCTCTCTCTCTCTCTTGAGGCTCTTATTGGGATACTCAAATGTTGAGTATCGTCAACGACATTTGTTAATACAAGTTTGATATTGAAATAAGTTTATTGAGGTCTAAATACACAAAAGGATGAGGTAGCTGGCGCTATTGTCACCCCGTTCAGTACACGTGTTCATATATAAACAGACACATTAATACAAATGGATTTCAATTTATTCATAAGCCGAAGCTCCTAATAAACTAGTTCAATCTCGCATAGGTTCCTCGGAACCTGTGTTTAGGATTCATGTAACAAACAATATTTTACAATTTCCGTGTTATAGAAAAGTGAGACGCTAAGTAGTACGTTCTTCTTTCGTTCTCGGTCGACTCACAATCTGGGATCCCGGGTGCGAGTCCTGGGCGGAGCACAAACGGTTGGCCACATTTCCTTTCTTCCCCCCCCCCTTCCCTAATGCCTCTGTTCACCTAGAAATAAATATAGGTACTTAGGAGTCTGTCAAATGTTGTGAGTCGCATCTTGAAGACTGGTCATTAGATATGAGGACATCCATAAGCCTGCTTCCGAGAACGGGAAGGCGAAAAACCCATGATGATTGTCGTCGCTCTTGTAGCTCCTAGCAATTGAAGAGGGAAGCAGCTCTTCGTCTGCTGTTCTGGATCGCCAGCTCGTGACGAAAATGTATTTTGGTGACGCCGCAACAATTGTTAATTACTTGGTTGAATAGATTCAAAATAACACAGCGATGGAGAGGATTTCGAGAAGCACCAAATATCGCGTGAGTAGGCTTTATAAATAACCAGACACGATGAGGGTCCATGATGGACCGAAACGTCGTCACATTAGAGTCCAGGACAGACCGAAACGTTGCCACATAAGGGTCCAGGACGGATCGAAATGTGGTCATTTTCATTTAATTCCATTATGTGTAGATTGGCGTATTTGTTTCAGCAGCGTTAGTGGGACTTCGTCTCTGCGTATGTAAACTTTATTGAGCATGATGATCACGCTTGTAATGATTTTTCAAATCTTTATCAGAGTCAATAAAACCCTAATTGGCGAAACACCATTTAGTATTTTTAAGCAACGTTCACATCCTGTTAATGTTGCGACAATAGACTTGTCGACTGGGCAGCGAAGATAAGCTGCTGTGGAGCAGGTTCTTTAAGGTAAAAACAAGTATAATGCAACAAAATTTCACCTCAAACTAACCAAAATACAGCCTATCAACGTAAATAAATGAAATATTCCTACTTAGATTACGGGTCTTCAAACAATGAGCGTTTCTAGCCAGGGTACACTATTGGAACCCATTCCAAGCCAGGGAACAACTATTGGAACCCATTCCAAGCCAGGGTACAACTATTGGAACGTATTCCTATCCAGCACTAGTGGTTGTGGAACGAATTCGAATTCCAAGATTCAATCTGAATAAAGCTCTTGATTAAAAATGGGGAGCAGGAGAGAGGGTGTGAGGGTGCTATGGGTAGGAGGGCGGGAAGGTGGAAAAGCGGAAAGCGCCTAATGTACCTAGCTTGGCTACTTCGTCCACTCTCTTACGCATCTCGTCCACAATTCGTGTCACAAAGTCCTTGGGAGTTTAGGCTTAATGAACAAGCTGTTGTTGCTCCTGCTGCTGCTGCTCCTGCTGCTGCTGCTGCTTCTGCTGCTGATGCTTTTGATTCTGCTGGCGGTTCTGCTGCTGAACACCCTGATGGTGAGGAATTACCTCTGGGTAAGGGATGCCTCCCTACGGCCATATTTTATATCTTAATCGTCACCCGCATGTTTTATTGCTCGGCCGAGAAGGAAGGCGAAGGAGGATGAAGAGAGGGTAAAGTAGAGGGAGAAGAGAGGGTAAAAGTAGAGGGAGAAGAGAGGATAAAGAAAGAAAGGGAAGAGAGAGTACAGATCTGCACGGAACGTTTGTAGTCTCCGTGGTGTAGTGGTAAGACACTCGCCTGGCGTTCCGCGAGCGCTATGTCATGGGTTCGTATCCTGGCCGGGAGGATTTACTGGGCGCAATTCCTTAACTGTATCCTCTGTTTAACGCAACAGTAAAATGTGTACTTGGTTGTAACAAGGATTCTTCGCGGCGGGGATCGTATTCCAGGGACCTGCCCGAAACGCTACGTGTACTAGTGGCTGTACAAGAATGTAACAACTCTTGTATATATCTAAAAAAAAAAAGTGTGTTAGTGGCTTTTCAAGAATGTAAACATATCAATCTTATGTAATCTTCCTAACCCCATTGTACGTTCTTGTAAATACAAATTATTATTATTATTATTATTATTATTATTATTATTATTATTATTATTATTATTATTATTATTTTTATTATAGATGGATAAGAATTTTTTAATTGAAATAGATTTATTAAGACAGACACCCCTGAAAAGTGGGAGATAGAGAGCGAAAGAGTGAGAAAAAACGAGAGTAAGAGAAAGCGAGAATGCGGTGAGTGTATCAGCAAACAATCGTCGCTTAAGTCAGGTAAGGTCAGCTAAATGGTAAGATCAGATACATGTTACGGTCTGTTGTCTCTAAAATACGAGTCAGGCCCTGGAGTTACACTGGATAAAAAAAGAGTAACTATTCTGCGTAATAGATATGTTACTAGGAAATACTATTCTCTCTCTCTCTCTCTCTCTCTCTCTCTCTCTCTCTCTCTCTCTCTCTCTCTCTCTCTCTCTCTCTCTCTCTCTCTCTCTCTCTCTCTCTCCTTCATAAGCTAAGCTTTAACCTAACTCGTTGGCCAGGTGGAACAGATTGCCACATGGTCGTTAGTTCCTCCGTAGCAAGGGAGCCGCAGATTGGCTGAAATTACCTGCTGGCCTGATGGGGGAATCATTTACTATAGGGACGACGCCTCCCTTTCCTGTGGGAGAGTCTCCCTCTGAATAACTTCCATTTTCTGTAAAAAAAAAATAGCTATCCTAGTGACTACATTGATAAACAAAAGGACCACTCTAGTTGTACAATCTAGTAACAAAGAATATCCCTCGTAATAGTCTCTCCCTTGAACAAGAACCATGCAGCTCTGTGAGGTTCTTGGGTGCTGTTTTAAAAAACCAGTATATACTTAGAGATCAATTTCTTTCAGAAAGTGGCACCTACGATTCTTCATCTCGCAGCCCACCTGTCATTTGTGATGAATTACATGTTGTGACTTCTAACTTATCGGTTCCCGCCGCTCGACCTCCAGCGTTTTGGCCGTTTGGCTGGCTGGCTGGCTGTCTGGCGGGCTGATATGCTGGCTGACCGGCTGGCTGACTGGCTGTTTGACTGGCTGTTTGACTGGCTGGCTGCTTGGCTGGCTGGCTGACCGGCTGGCTGACTGGCTGTTTGACTAGCTGGCTGGCTGGCTGCTTGGCTGGCTGGCTGCTTGGCTGGCTGGCTGTTTGACTGGCTGGCTGGCTATCTGGCAGGCTGATACGCTGGCTGACAGGTTGGCTGGCTGACAGGTTGGCTGGCTGGCTGGCTGGCTGGCTGGCAGAGGCGAGCTGCAAATGTACCATGGAGCAGGATGTCATGGGGAAGGGGAGGGGACAGTCGGGTGTGTATGGAGTGCCAGTCATTTTAATTACAGGGTTAATGCAAGTGATAATGAATCGTAGGTGTTTGCCATTAATTTATAATTGGATGTTACCAGCGAATGATCTCGTGGGTTTGTATTTTATTCTCTCTTTCTGTGTCTCTTTGTTTTACACTTTTATCGTATTCTGTCTATGTACCAAATTCCAGAGAGTTTTCATTTGAACAATAATACTGTATAACTAAACGAAAACAAATGCAATTCGCAGGTAATTTTTTTTTTAGTTTTCCTTATATTATCTGCTTGTTCGAGGGTGTTTATAGAGGAGTTTCTGCTACTAAATTAAGTTTTCTATGGACGATTTCTAGCAGCAATGTTATCTTGTGTTTTCTAGTTCCGTTTTGTTTAATGTTTTTCAGCCTAGCCTGACTAAAATGTAAGTACTTATAGTAAAAACGTTGTCCATTGTATAAATATGAATGTGATGGACCAATAGAAAGCCGACTTTCAAACTCTCCCTCGCGGTGTCAAGGCGTCTTGGGCGTCACGGTGATGGTAGATTCATAAATTTCTAATAGACTGTTAATATACACGTTAAACTATGTTGCTAGTTCATCATTTAGTAACTTTTGATGAATTTTGGGGTACAGTTGGTAAACCCATTGTGTGGCGCTGGCAATGTTTTTCACCACCTCTCAGTGGGATATGATAGGCTAAACTAATCTAAATCGCTGCATTGTTTGAAACATAGGCGAGACATATATATATATATATATATATATATATATATATATATATATATATATATATATATATATATATATATATATACATACAAACTATATACACATAGCTTGAGTAAGTTTGGTTGGGCATAATGCATCTGCATCGAATGGGAAAACAGGAGTTTTGCAGTTATTTTACACACCTCGAGAGCTGTATCAGCCTGGGTTCGAACCCTAGACAGGAAGGAACGAATGAACACCGATCCTTCTCTATTCACCCATAGTAATTGTGGACCAGTATACCTCAGAAAGCTTAATGGGTGTCTACTTGCGAAGCAATAATCTTTTACTTCGACCAAAACATCTGTCTTTATTTACTAAAATGTTGACGAGCTCCGAGGTCGTCGTCCTCGTTTATTATTATAAACGACCAGGTAGCACTTACGAGCTCGTAAGTTGTTTAGTAAATATAGACGAAGCAGCCACGATTGAGGTGGTTGTAAACTGACTGGCAGATCGTATTCCAGGGAAAGCGTTGAGAAAGGCTTAATAAGAAGATTTGATTTTAATTATTAACCCCATACCCATAATGAAAAAGGTCACAGAAGCACATAATGGGCCGAGGAGCTGTGGGAAAGGAGAGCGCTAAGCCAGCTAGTAAGACAGGGGAGAAGTCTCTTCTTCTCTGGAAGAAGAGAAGTCATCCGCCTCTGTGCCCTCCCGCGTACAAAAAAATAAATAAAAGGAGCGAGCATCACTAGCAGGAAATTACTTAGGGGTAGCAGGGAGGGAGTGCTAAGTGCAGAAGAGAGCTGGTATAGGCAGCTTGAGCGTCGTGTGTTTATATTTTAGTGTTGGCGGGAACACGGCGAGGCGCGGGCCCCAAACTTGTTACACGGCCGAGTTTTCCCCAAGCTGCTATATCCCGCAGCATCATCAACCCGCTGCCCCGCCTCGCCTCCACATAAAGGCTAAATTTCCCCCATCATGCCTTGTTAGCGATCCCCTATTGCCAACCCGGATAAGGTCAATTTTAGTTTCCACGCCGTTAACTCGATTGGCTCGCTAAAAATTTCATGGGTGTTCGTTTTGACTTTGAGAGGATTATCACGGGTTAGTATTTTATGAATTAATGTCCCAATGAATAGATAATGAGCGACGTCTGCCAGCTCGCTCTTTTGTGGATTTTTGCCGCTCTTTGTCGGCTAGGCTGCCGGCGGGAAGGGGATACCCGCCATGAACAATGAGTAATGGGAAGTGAGCGAAGACTTGAGGAAGATGGTGTGAATTTTGCTTCTCCCTGGTGGGTTGGACGCCATGGCATCTAATTTGTTTATGCGTTTCCTGCGCGGGCGCGAGCCTCAGAGCCCCAGGCAACATTTTACTTGCAGTAGCGGCCGCGGGGGCTAACAAATACACTTTACATGTCGCGCAAGGAGATAAGATCCACAGTGGTTCATTTGTTACCATGTAAGCTTTCCCCTCAGTTGTGTTGATTGGCGACGTATATTGCGGCTTAAGCCTACTGGCTAATTCTATAATTCTCAGCCATGATTAACTTCACAATTAAAGCCCTCTTGCTCATTCATGGTCTATACAACGATATACACCTTAGATTATTTTACACTTGTATCGGGAGACAAGTGATATTTTGTAGTGAATCGACTTATAAATAGTTTAAGAGTTCTGTATTTATCTTCAATAAACCCACATGATGTCCGTCTCCTCTACACCTGTGACACACACACACACACACACACACACACACACACACACACACACACACACACACACACACACACACCCGTATACGTTGGTAATTACATTCAACATCAAACACCGCGGCCAAGCCGGGACAATGCTGGATTTGTTTCACTGACGACAAATATTCGTCCAGTGCACGACGCTTCGCCTTCTCCATTGTCGCACTAATTGCCAGTGTTCGTGTGTATTGCCTTGTGTGTAATAACTGCCAGCGAGGCAATCCCTAACTACCGGTCATGTTGCAACTGAATTACTTAGTAATTTCAACGTGTGATTGCATTACATTTCTCTACCATTTTGTTGCATGGAGTGATACATTTTTGTTACAATCATTCGCTGAAGCTTGAATATGAGTGTGTTTGTGGTGTGCAATATGTCCTGGAGGCCGCCACTACCATGCGGGCACCTCGCTGTGGACAGAGTTCAAAATTGGAGAAACTTTCAATCTATTGTTTTGAGTTGGATCTGGCAGGTGAAAAGTTGGCTTTCTGGCTCGGGTTGGAGAAGAGACGGCTTACCTGACTCGCCTTGGAGAAGAGACGGCTTACCTGACTCGCCTTGGAGAAGAGATGGCTTACCTGACTCGCCTTGGAGAAGAGACGGCTTACCTGACTCGCCTTGGAGAAGAGATGGCTTACCTGACTCACCTTGGAGAAGAGACGGCTTACCTGACTCGCCTTGGAGAAGAGATGGCTTACCTGACTCGCCTTGGAGAAGAGATGGCTTACCTGACTCGCCTTGGAGAAGAGATGGCTTACCTGACTCGCCTTGGAGAAGAGATGGCTTACCTGACTCACCTTGGAGAAGAGACGGCTTACCTGACTCGCCTTGGAGAAGAGACGGCTTACCTGACTCGCCTTGGAGAAGAGACGGCTTACCTGACCGAGCACGGACAGATTGCTATCGGAAATCACGTGAATCCGCAAAACACCGCTGTCACGCCTTGTGCTTCGAATGCAAAATTCTTTCTCTGACGCTTTCTCAGTTTAGTCGGCCGATTATAATTAATCACAAATTTGATTACCGGTGGAAAAAACAACAATGTTATGTATCTGTAACTGGAGGGCGACTTGTAACGTGAAAGCTTGCGGTGCAGTGCCCTGCAGGGCTGTGACCTCCAGCCATGTGTTACGGTACTGAGGGTCGGTAATGGCCTGACAGCCTCGCTATCATCTGTGACGTCATGTTAACCTGTTATCTCGCCGGCGACTTGGCGCGCAAATTCAACCGTCGCTCTCCTTTCAGGGGGTTGAGGAGGGGGGGGGGGTTGACACTATTCCGTACCTGATCAACCAGGCTGTACGTGATTCAGGTTGCGAGCAGTCGCGTTCAACAGCCTGGTTGACCAGACCATCAACAGGGAGGCCTGGGGCCAGATTCATGAAGCAGTTACGCAAGTACTTACGAACGTTTACATCTTTCCTCAGCCTTTGACGGCTTTGATTACATTTATTAAACAGTTTACAAGCATGAAAACTTGCCAATCAACTGTTGTTATTGTTATAAACAGCCTCCTGGTGCTTCGGAGCTCATTAACTGTTTAATAATTGTAAACAAAGCCGCCAAAGATTGAGAAAAGATGTACAGGTTCGTAAGTGTTTGCGTAACTACTTCGTGAATCTAGCCCCTGGTCAGAGACCGGGCCGCAGGAACCTTGAACCACCGCATGGTAAGGTACAATGCCGGATACTCCCCCTGATAGCATGTATATATATATATACTGAAATAAAATACGATTGTGCAAATTCCCTAATCACATCGGAAGATGCTTATCGTCTGTAATAAGTAAAATGCATTGACCTGCGTTGAGGTCAGGGGTCACGGAGCGCCCTCTGTCTCAACCAGTGAACTCCTCAGTAAATAACAAGTTCAAAGGGTCGTTCTGATGTGTTAAAACGAACTAGTTAACACCGCGAGAAGCCTCAACTTCTATGAATAAAATTTAAATTTCATTGGCTTGTTCTATGTGTAATTTGAGGACAGCAATTAATTTTTACAACAGTTTTAAATCACAAAACAGTGTCAAGGATCCGAGCCCGAAATAACTGACCTACAGCACAGTTATATATGAAAGAGACGCAATTAATTTAGCCATTTTTAAATCTGTTCCCCCTCCAAATTGGATGAAATTTAATTAAGCCCAAATTTAAATATATGTAGGAAAAAGCGAACAGATTAAAGTATAATTGCTTTTAAGTGACGGTAGATCGGTGTAGGCATTAGTATATTGGGGAATTGGTCTAGGTGGATTGCGAGCTTTGATGGGATAAGCTTACCACGTGACTTTAAGAGAGGCACATAAACACATATATATTCTGTTGACAAGACTACAAACTAGAAAGTGAAGGGACGACGACGTTTCGACACAATCGACTTGAGAATGGTCCAGGACGGACCGAAACGTCGTCGTCCCTTCACCTTCTAGTGTGTGGTCTGGTCAACATATTTCAGCCACGTTATTGTGACTCCTCGTCTGCACATATATATTCTACTATGGTGTTGGCCACATTTATTACACAGTTATAAGTGCAATTATTGTCCCATATCAAGCACAGCTTTTCCATAACGATACTGGGGGCATTTGATTGGTGTTAACAAATCACTACATATCAGAACCATCTGATCCTCACGCCTCTTGTTCTTCATATTACACGTTATCTTCTAACTCATAAGAACCCTCTTAACCCAACGAGGTCCATGACGTTCTGGTTCATTAAGTCTTCTTAACCCAACGAGGTCCATGACGTTCTGGTTCATTAAGTCTTCTTAACCCAACGAGGTCCATGACGTTCTGGTTCATTAAGTCTTCTTAACCCAACGAGGTCCATGACGTTCTGGTTCATTAAGTCTCCCTGACCCAACGAGGTCCATGACGTTCTGGTTCATTAAGTCTCCCTGACCCAACGAGGTCCATGACGTTCTGGTTCATTAAGTCTCCCTGACCCAACGAGGTCCATGACGTTCTGGTTCATTAAGTCTCTCTGACCCAACGAGGTCCATGACGTTCTGGTTCATTAAGTCTCCCTGACCCAACGAGGTCCATGACGTTCTGGTTCATTAAGTCTCCCTGACCCAACGAGGTCCATGACGTTCTGGTTCATTAAGTCTCTCTGACCCAACGAGGTCCATGACGTTCTAACCCAAAGCCCTGACCAAAGTATGGAGCGCGTACTACAAGCTTCCTGGCTTCGTTGATCAACGAGGCCCTAAATCGTATCACAAACATTGCCCGAAGCGCTTTGCGTAATAGTGGCTTCATTAGTAGGTGTAACTCCTGTGAGAAATTCCATAGGGGCCGTGATGCGGGTTCGAACCGATGTACGTGGGTGTTCCTGTCCCTACAAATGTACATTACTCTTATGTTCTTTGTACACACACACATGCTTTTGAATACATATTATTACTGTTGTAACATTCTTCACGTCCATCACATCACTGACAAAGTTCCGGTTTCCGCGCCTAATGATAAAAGCTAGGGAAAGTTTTCACTTGGCATAACCAATGCAATGTTTAATGGCTTCCTGCGCTACCCAAATGTAACCACCTCTCAAACTTCAGAACATCCTACAGGATATATAATTATCAAACGAAGGCGCCCGTGCAGCCAGGAAGACTACGTATCATCGTCTGATTGATTGATGAAGATTAAGCCACCACAAGACGTGACAACGGGCATGAGTAGCCCATAAGGGGTGTAGATGTTTGGAGTGAATGTGATCTTTGGTCGTACAAAAATCTTGAAGTGTCTCAGGGCCCTTGGTGGACCCGTAAGACGGTCCGCAGGGCAGGCCATTCCTACAGGCGGTATAGATCTCTCCGGATGCAAGCACAAGAGCAGAACGTTGTTGTTGTTATAGATTCAGCTACTCGGAACAAGTTCCAAGTAGCACGGGCTATGGTGAGCCCGTAACTTACCCGGCACAGGAGCTGGGCAAGAAGTACGGGCTATGGTTAGCCTCGTGGACAGGAGATGTCTCCCGTCCGAGCAGAACGACATACAGCTAGTGATATACGCCATAATCCTTGCTGAATCCGAGGCTTGGGATTCAACAAGGATTATGGTTATCCCATCCTATAGTATACGATAGCCATAATCCGATCCTATTGGATAGCCACTATCACGTAATGAACCACCGCTCTTCTGTGTCTCTGTGTTAGGATCCCCCACAACCCGCGAGAACGAACTGTTTGAATGTGTTTAGTCTTTCACAGACAGACAAACTAGAACATCTTCTTACTTAAATTCCTGCCCCAAGTTTTGGATGAGAGATTTATTATTCTCAAGAGCATTTTTATTTTGTCAAATAAACAATTTTTTTTAAGCTGTCCCTAGCCTATTCTCTCTCTCTCTCTCTCTCTCTCTTTCTCTCGCTCTCTCTCTCTCTCTCTCTCTCTCTCTCTCTCTCTCTCTCTCTCTCTCTCTCTCTCTCTCTCTCTCTCTCTCTCTCTCTCTCTGTGTCCCCTTTCTTTCTCTCCCACTGTATTTTTTTTCAGCCAGTTTCTATCACCCTTCTTTCAAAATTTCAATTACCTTTTTTCAGTGTTGGTGTTCCCTTTATTCATACTCAGCAGTAGATGAGAGGAGCACGGAAGGAGTTGGTCCCAAGAGACCTACGATAATCCCTAGATTATATCCATTACCATCACGACCGGACATTAATGTCCGGTCGTGATGGTCGAGTGGATAAGGTATCCTGTACACACCAGTTGCATTGCTCCTGGCAGTATGGGTTCGAGTCACTTCTGGGGTGTGAGTTTTCAGTTATAATATACATTATATATATATATATATATATATATATATATATATATATATATATATATATATATATATATATATATATATATATATATAAAAGCCACCATGATCGATGAATGATGCATAGATTTTGTAAGTGGGTGCGTATTATCTTGAAGTTATCTTGAGATGATTTCGGGGCTTAGCGTCCCCGCGGTCCGGTCCTCGACCAGGCCTCATTTTTGTTACATATTCACAGGAAGCAGCCCGTTACAGCTGTCTAACTCCCAGATACCTATTTACTGCTAGGTGAACAAGGGCATCAGAATGACAAGAACTCTGCCCATTTGTTTCCGCCTCCGCCGGGGATCGAACCCGGAATCTTAGGACTACGAACCCCGCGCACTGTCCACTCAGTCGTCAGTCGGCGTAAGTGGCATTAGAGAGATGGGGATTGAGCATATAACATATTCATAAAAAATAAAGAATGAAAGAAGAGGAACAAGAAGAGAGGAGAAAGGAAGGAAATTAGCAGGGGAAAGCGCCAAGCCATTACGACTATATATATATATAGTGCTTGAAAGGGATCAAGATACGAGACATCTCCCGTCACGCAGAGTGCAGCCGCACCTCCACAGATCTCCAGTATCATCTATTGATACTGGTAATGGCTCAAAAGGGCCACCACTTACGGGCTATTCGTGCCCTTGCCACCTTTTGGGTGGCTTAATCTTCATCAATCAATCAATCGATCAAGATAAGGATTTGGGATGGGACGGGGGAAAGGAATGGTGCCCAACCACTTGGACGGTCGGGGATTGAGCGCCGACCTGCACTAAGCCAGACCGTCGCTCTACCGTCTTGCCCAAGTGGTTGAGTCAGTGGGATTAGAGAGATGAGGGAGGGGGGGGGCAATGGGATTAGGGAATTCATACTACATAGTTGGGATTGAGGTAGAATGGAACTGTTGAGGATTAGACAGAAAAGTATGAATTGACTGGCAAAGGGTTGGTGGTATAGGATATGGGGGAGCTTGGTGACGGGAGGAAGGATGCTCCTGCAACTAGTTTACATACTACAGAAGAAGGAGAAACAATCACATCGTTACGACACACGAAACCGCTTGGGTAAGAGCAAACGCGTATTATGCAAATTCCCTGCAAAATACTTTTTTTTTCTTTTTACACAACCACCGCAACTACCACCACCACTGTTACTACCACAACTACCACCACTCGGGCAAGCAACGCATCCAATGAAGGAAGTTATGAACACCTCTGGCGTTTATGTGGACCCACTGACGATTGGCCGCCGTGTAACCGCACTGTAACGCCTGACTGTTGTATGGCGTCCCCTCTGTAACGTTGTTGTTGTTATAGATTTAGCTACTCAGAACAAGTTCCAAGTAGCACGGGCTATGGTGAGCCCGTAACTTACTTGGCACAGGAGCGGGGCAAGTAGCACGGGCTATGGTGGGCCCGTAACTTACCTGGCACAGGAGCGGGGCAAGAAGCACGGGCTATGGTTAGCCTCGTGGACAGGAGATGTCTCCCGTGCTCTGTAACGTCTGGTGACGGTATATGGATGCGGTGGAGGAGTGATGGGGGGATGGTTAGTGAGGTCCTGAGGGTTGGAGGAGAGGCGCGGGAAGGAGCAAAGTGCCACACTTCACCCCTTCCACTACCAAATCCTTCCTCGTAGTGTCACACCCTCATTCCTCACCTCTCCTCCAATGTGTAATGTAGTGGGGTCGTGGTGGTGGGGGTCGTGGTGGTGGGGGTCGTGGTGGGTGGGGGTGTGTGGACAGATAAAGTGGGGGACTGCTGATGCTCACTGTATTTAAATTTTCCCCACAGGATTTCATTACAGAAACACCGAAGAGGCGTGGCCGCCAGAGCTACAACCACCCTCTCCACCCGCACACAGTCTCCATTATCTCCTTTTTATCTCTCTCTCTCTCTCTCTCTCTCTCTCTCTCTTTCACATTCTCTCATTTGCCTCCTCTGCCCTCTTCTCTCACTATTCCTGCCTCATTCCACTCGAATCTGAAACACGCATTCCGAAACGAGAGTCCACGAAAATATGTGAGTACAGGGGAGTACATGTATGTACCACTCCCAGCTCCTTTTTTGAATTTTGGTATATTAGATCTTAAGAATGTTGTGTTGGGCAAGAGCTTTTATTTCGAAAATCATTAAAAAAGTCGACGATTGTTAATACTAGTTTAAATTATTTCTATCAATACCTTGTCTAAGAGAATGGTAAGTGTGTCTATCCTGTCGCCATTGTCGAAGATTGATGTGGCGCTTGCTAGTGTCTTGGCATCTTGCATCTTATTGTTCACCATTGGCACTGCAACCCAGTCCAACAGAGTGACTAAGGTAGTTGCAACAACAAAAGAAGAACCAGGGGAAAGATATCATCACGATATACAAAGTATTCAGTGGAGCTAATAGATTGTCCTCGGCATAGACGTATACGAACGATGAGAGACAAGAGGGAACTAAGTACATGCTGGTTGGGGTTAGACTCAATACACTTAGTACAGATAGTTGGAAAGCTTGTACACCAGTTGATTAAAGGCTGGAATTGAGGGAGCCAGGAGCTAGAGCACATTCTCTGTAAGAATATATCTTGAGTTATATATATCTTGAGATGATTTCGGGGCTTTTAGTGTCCCCGCGGCCCGGTCCTCGACCAGGCCTCCACCCCTAGGAAGCAGCCCGTGACAGCTGACTAACACCCAGGTACCTAATTTACTGCTAGGTAACAGGGACATAGGGTGAAAGAAACTCTGGCCATTGTTTCTCGCCGGCGCCTGGGATCGAACCCAGGACCACAGGATCACAAGTCCCGCGTGCTGTCCGCTCGGTCGACTGGCTCCCTTAAGGTAAGAAGAGGTAAGTGAGTTCATACAGACTCAAGTTCATTCACCAAAGTTCCCTCATGTACGCGATGAAATTCTCTTCCACTCGAGAGCTTTGTGTAGCAACAATGAAACTGAATAATTACATCAGTTTATTTACAAAATAGGAATACGAATGCAAATCTCTTTTCTCCTCTCTTTCTTTCTCTCACGTGTTTCCTTCCCTTCCCTAGCCTCTTTCCTTCACCTTACATAAATGTCTCGTTTTTCCTCTCTCTCTTCTCCTTTCTACGTTCATTTTTTATCTTTTTATAATTTTTTTTTCGTTCATCTCATTATATTTCACCCGTTCTATTATCTTTATCTATATTTTCACTCTCCCTCCTGCCAACTAATTTTTTATTTTTACTCGTACTTTCTTCCCCTCCTCTTTGTTTTCTTTCCTTATTTTCTTCCTCTACCACCTGATTCCGCCCGCCAGTAAACTTTGTCTCATTATTCTTGTATAACGGCCATAATTCCTTCAGCTTCCCCTCCCAGAGGTCTCCCGGGAGGGTCAGCCCGCCTCCAATACTTCCCCCACAAGAAGCGGCTCCCACAAACACTCTCCCCAACACCACTACCATCTTCACCCCTCCAACACTACTACGTGACAATCACCACAACCACCCAGAGGCGGGACCTAAGAGCTGTAGCTCAATCCTTGTAAATAGAACTATAGGAGATCGAATAGAACTCAGCACAGTCTCCTGAGAAAGTTACATTCTCTATCTAAACTTTTCTCCTCCCTACCATGACATACCAAACACTTTTTTTTAACCAAAAATCTAGTAACAGAGGACGAGTCGATAGCTCATAAATAAAATAGGTAAAAACTTTAAACTGCAGTTTTTTTTCTTTTTATCCTCAAGGCGGAACGCCAAGATTTCTAAATATTCACAAAAAACTTCACTGTTGTGAGGAAATCTCTCACAAAAACACCAGCCCATACCACCTGTATTTTTGAATCCAAAGGTATAACTCACAATATTTATATAAAATATCTATATAAATATCTATATATGTATATGTGTGTGTATGTTATTCAAGTTATGAATACAATTATGTTTGTTTTACACTACTGTATATATATATATATATATATGTTCAATGCAGCCAGAGTTGTAACAACTTGTATTAGTTTGTTATGAACGATAGCTTGATATACACACACCAGAAGGTCATATGTATACATTGGGGACTATCAAGCGTTGAAAAATCCCCACGCCTGAAAACAGCGATATATCTACATTAGCCGGGGAGGGAGAGTGGGACACGACTGAATAACAAACTGATAAACAACTCTGGTCGGAAGGCTAGGCTAGGCTAGGCTAGGCAAGGCTAGGCTAGCGTATCCTCAGCCCCGCCAAGCAGGTCATTAGCCCTCATTATCGCTCGCGTCGCCTCACACAACTCCCTTTATCGTCCAGATTTTAAGGGCCATGAATAAACTGCTTTTCCATCCCCCCCTTCTCTCTCCTCTCTCTCTCTCTCTCTCTCTCTCTCTCTCTCTCTCTCTCTCTCTCTCTCTCTCTCTCTCCTTCTCTCTCCTTGGTATATATCACCCTCTTGCTCCTTGTTGTTTTATCGCCCTTTGCGTCTTGCATACATTATCATATTTGTTTTATACTTCTCTCTGAAGATATGTAGCAGGGAAAACTGTCCCTGCATCAATAATCGTCGTTAGTTGTAAAGTATTAATAATAAAGTAGCAGTAACAGTAGTAGTACCAACAGTAGCACGAGCAGCACCAACTTCAGCCTCAGCAGGCGTAGCTGTAGCAACAGCAGGAGCAGTAGCTGTAGCAACAGCAGGAGCAGTAGCTGTAGCAACAGCAGGAGCAGTAGCTGTAGCAACAGCAGGAGCAGTAGCTGTAGCAACAGCAGGAGCAGTAGCTGTAGCAACAGCAGCAGCAGTAGCTGTAGCAACAGCAGGAGCAGTAGCTGTAGCAACAGCAGGAGCAGTAGCTGCAGCAACAGCAGCAGCAGTAGCTGCAGCAACAGCAGGAGCAGTAGCTGTAGCAACAGCAGGAGCAGTAGCTGCAGCAACAGCAGCAGCAGTAGCTGTAGCAACAGCAGGAGCAGTAGCTGTAGCAACAGCAGGAGCAGTAGCTGTAGCAACAGCAGGAGCAGTAGCTGTAGCAACAGCAGGAGCAGTAGCTGTAGCAACAGCAGGAGCAGTAGCTGTAGCAACAGCAGGAGCAGCAGCAGCAGCAACAGCAGGAGCAGTAGCTGTAACAACAGCAGGAGCAGTAGCTGTAGCAACAGCAGCAACAAGCTCAACAGCAGCAGCATCAACTTCCAGCCCCATAATTCTATGGCAAAATAAGATATAAAGGCCAATGGAATTAGCAACGTTAGCGACACTTTTTTATGTCGAATTTTATGCGTGTCGTGAGGCGGTCTACGGCAGTGTAGAGAGCAAACAACTTCCTAGCATGATCCGTCATCTGTTTTACATCCAGGTCCCCAGATGCTGCTGGGTGCATAGGGGCGAAGGGAGTGAAGGAACGGTAGCCAATTGTCCAATCCTGCTTCGAACCCTGGTGCATTGTTCGAACAATTCGAACCCTGGTCCACGCTTGCGAGGCGAGGCTATCAATTACTTTCAGGATTAAGGATGTTGATGAATCTTATTTTTAGTTTTGTTTAATCTTTAGTTATAAATGACAAAGGGAAGACATAGGGAATATAATTCTCTGGTGCTGAAGATAGTATTAGTAACTATTGTTTTTCCAATTGTAAAATATTATATGGAATTAGTGTTTTGGGCTGTGTTCTTATAAATCTATCATCCCAGAGAAGTACATTTTCAACTAGTAAATCGCCTGTTTGTTTCGTTGCAAGTGCAACCTACTGTGAAAAGCAACAGTTCATAAATACTCACGTTTTCTATGTATCGGACTCAAAGGTTAAGTGGGTTGCTTGGGGTTGTAGCGGGAAGGGAATTGCCAGGAGAAAGCGCCAAGCCATTTAGACTATGTAGCACTGGGAAGGGGTCAGGATAAATATTTGAGATGGTGTGTGTGGTGTGTGGGAGGGGGGAGGAATGGTGCCCAACCACTTGGACGGTCGGGAATTGAACGCCGACCTGTATGAAGCGAGACCGTCGCTCTACCTTCCAGCCCAAGTGGTTGGGCATTAGGGTTCGTAGGTTTCAAGTAGTTTAGGAGGGTTACATTTTTACGGAGCAGCATATCAAGAGAACGGAATAGGTAATTTGCGAACCTCCACTTTTAAGATATTTGACTTCCATGGTACAACAGTTTCAGCAGCTACCTCGTCCCCAGCAGCCAGCAGCTACCTCGTCCCCAGCAGCCAGCAGCTACCTCGTCCCCAGCAGCCAGCAGCTACCTCGTCCCCAGCAGCCAGCAGCTACCTCGTCCCCAGCAGCCAGCAGCTACCTCGTCCCCAGCAGCCAGCAGCTACCTCGTCCCAGCCGCCAACATCTACCTCGTCCCCAGCAGCAACATCTACCTCGTCCCCAGCAGCCAACATCTACCTCGTCCCCAGCAGCCAACAGCTACCTCGTCCCAGCAGCCAACATCTATCTCGTCCCCAGCAGCCAACATCTACCTCGTCCCAGCAGCCACATCTACCTCGTCCCCAGCAGCCAAAATCTACCTCGTCCCCCAGCAGCCAACATCTACCTCGTCCCCCAGCAGCAACATCTACCTCGTCCCAGCAGCCAAATCTACCTCGTCCCCAGCAGCCAAATCTACCTCGTCCCCAGCAGCCAACATCTACCTCGTCCCCAGCAGCAACATCTACCTCGTCCCCAGCAGCCAACATCTACCTCGTCCCCAGCACGCCAGCAGCTACCTCGTCCCCAGCAGCCAGCAGCTACCTCGTCCCCAGCAGCACCTCGCCCAGCAGCCAACAGCTACCTCGTCCCAGCCGCCAACATCTACCTCGTCCCCAGCAGCCAACATCTACCTCGTCCCCAGCAGCCAACATCTACTCGTCCCCAGCAGCCACAGCTACCTCGTCCCCAGCGCCAACATCTACCTCGTCCCCAGCAGCCAACATCTACCTCGTCCCCAGCAGCCAGCATCTACCTCGTCCCCAGCCGCCAACAGCTACCTCGTCCCAGCCGCCAACATCTACCTCGTCCCCAGCAGCCAACATCTACCTCGTCCCCAGCAGCCAACATCTACCTCGTCCCCAGCAGCCAGCAGCTACCTCGTCCCCAGCAGCCAGCAGCTACCTCGTCCCCTGCAGCCAGCAGCTACCTCGTCCCAGCAGCCAGCAGCTACCTCGTCCCCAGCAGCCAACAGCTACCTCGTCCCCAGCAGCCAGCAGCTACCTCGTCCCCAGCAGCCAACATCTACCTCGTCCCCAGCAGCCAACATCTACCTCGTCCCTGCCTTTCTTACCAAATTTTTGACAATTCCTCCATATTTATGGGTGTTTAAGTCAGCGCAGTTAATACCCGCGTATGTCAAGGTCTTCGGATCGCTTATCCCTCCCTCTCTGACCAATGTAGCGACAACAAATCAGCCCTAATAGGTCGCATTTTTTACGTAACAAACCTACCAAGTTTATCCATCAGCCTCGATAGGTTAAGGTCGGTTGCTTGGGTTTGCACGTTTCTGGCTAGGGAAAACTGTTACTTTTTTTACGGAGAGGCCAATCGAAAGAATGGGCTGGTTTAGGAAATTGTCGCACGTTCGCATTGTTTGTCAACAGCCTGGAAACTACAGGAAGATCTCAAACCTGTATCGAGATGAGGCATTAGGATGTCATCGTGACGTCACCCACCTCGTGTCCACCATATATTAAACGCAAAATGCTATCTATTATTTTCGTTGGGTTAGGCTAGGATTGTTTGGGTTGCGTTGGGTTAGGTTAGGTTGTGTTGGGATGCTAGGGGATAGTCTAGGTTGTGTTGGGTTANATATATATATATATATATATATATATATATATATATTAGGGGTACCACCTCTGGTGCAATGCAGGGACCCACATCCTCGAAGAAGAAAACAAAGAGCATTCAGAGAAGATCTTGTGGATTCTCACTGAATACTTAATTCTTTTCTTCTCCTACCACCCCTATTATTTTTTTGTATTTTTTGTTTTATTTTATTGCAATGCTACAGTTTACAGAGAACACACACACACACAAATATATAACAATTAAACAATCAGCGTTCGAAGACCTCGTCCAGCTCCTCGGAGGTTGGGTGCGTACCCAGGATACAACACGCATTTCCCCTCTGCACTGCGACACTGAGGCGCTGGAATAGGAAACTGGCTGCTCGTGGGTCTCTAGTTTTCCCAATGAGTTCCTCACCAACCTCCTTTAAAAACTTGAGTGCACATTTACCCCAGGCGCCCAGAGTCTCTGAGCCTATCGGCACGAACCTGTAACAACGTTCTAGGTTTCTGTACTTGTGGATTTTCTGGGTCTCCCTGAAGGTGGCTGCCCCACCTCCCTCCGCTGAGCTGTAACGTAAATAGGTATCAGCCAATGTAGATGCACATATAATGTATATATATAATGTAATATAATGTAATATAATGTAATATAATGTATATATATAATGTAATATAATGTATATATGTATATATATATAAATGTATATATATATATATATATATGCTTATACATACATATATACATACATACATACATACATACATACATACATACATACATACATACATACATACATACATACATACATACATACATACATACATACATTACATACTTAAAATAGTAAACAAGTAATTATCAAAATCATTAAGGCTCGCAGCACTTTCCGAAAAGAATGAAATCCGTTCTTGTTCTCCACTCCGGCAAATCCGCATTCAAGCGTGGAACGTACACAGACCGTGGCAAACACTGACAACTTGAGATAAAGAAGCTGTAAAGCATACCCGTTTAAACCCATTAGCATCAACTGAAGAGAAGAAAATGAACCCAAAGTGAGCATTAACATAAGTACAAGACTCAGTTTGTTGGAATTAGGTGATGGGAAGTGATAATGAGCCGAGGCTGCTGTATAAAGGGCCTAGCGTCAACCTTCACCTATAAGATTGGTACTTAGCCTTCCTGGCTTGGTGCCTTCTTTTGATAATTACTTACTTCACCTGCAAGATGCTTTCCATAAATTTAGGAATCTAACTTGTCCATAAAATTCAGAACATTGCTATATGTATGGATACAAGGCACAATTTAGGCGAGATGCATTGTACACACATTTAACAATTCATTCTGTCGGGTACAGGCAGCCTATGTATACATATATGTTAGGCTTATATCAATCTCCTGCCCAAGGATGCAACCCCCACATTAAGATGACTAGCTCTGGGGTACCTATTTAATGCTAGATGAACATAGGCATTACGTGATAGGAAATGTGCCCAACTATTTCTGCTCCGCATAGGATTCCCGATTGTGAGTGGAGAATAGACCCAACTGTTCACTGTGCCACCAAGATCATTTTGCGTACAAAATTTGTTCGTTTCATATATAAATTATCGATAAATATTAAAAGCCACATTAGCTGAAATGTTACATTATAGAGAAGAGAGTATAATTAAGATAGTTTTAGCAAAAATAGGAGATAATCATGCCATAGATATAGGAGAAAGTAAAACAAGCTTAATTATGGTAAGTTTTTGTTATAAACTCATATTTATTATATAATAGTTATACATTTATGTGTACTGTATAACAATATGTATTAGAAATAAACACTGGTTATACATTATTAACTAACAAAAAGGAAGTTGGTAGCCACATACCAGCCACCACATTTCTTTTGTATTAAAGTATTTTAGGTGCTCATTGTGCTCATTGTACTTAAAGAGTTATCAGATAAAACAATATAATTTAGTTTATTATATACAGTATTATATAAAGTTAATATACTATATGAATAAACGCTATTATTTTTGGAAGGACATTTAAATACAGGCAATTACAAGCTGAAAATGAATGGCTCATAACCATACATATTTATATGTTTATATGTATGGCTAGCCACAAATTCTTGTTTATTTCAATATACTGTACAGTACATGTAACATTATTTTATTTGGGAAGAAACAACATTCGTACACTGGAACTGATATGACTTAGGGTAGCAGCACATCATGCATGTACCTGTTCTTGTGCATACTTAGGTGAGGCAACTTCAATATTGTTTCTTTACAATTAATTTATATATTTATATATATATATATATATATAGAAATTAAAATAATAGAGGCCAGCATGTATGTACAGTTATGAGTCATCTACTTACTGTCAGCTTTCAATCATTCTATTGTTAATGCCTTGTTGATTAAAATTGTTTATGCATAGTAATAGTATGTTATCAGTACTATAACATGGATAGAATCTTTAGTTTGATTATATCTAGTCTTTGAAGGTGAAAACCATTGTGAACACAACTACAGTAAGCCACCCAAATATTTTAATATATACTGGGTAGCAGATGGGAGGACAAATCTGGGGCTTCCAACACCTTTTTTGTTACTTAAATATTCAGTTTTAATACATATGAACATACATATGTATATATGCATGTTATACATATACAGCCCCTGTACACATATTTTATTTATTTATTTATATATACAAGAGTTCTTACATTCTTGTACAGCCACTACTAGTACACGTAGCGTTTTGGGCAAGTCCTTAATCCTGTGTTCCTTGGAATACAACCCTGCGAAAAATCGTTTAACAACCAGGTACCCATTTTACTGTTGAGTTAAACAGAAGCTACAGTTAAGGATTTGCGCCCAGTAAATCCTCCCTGGCCAGGATACGAATACAGGACAAAGCGCTTGCGAAATGCCAGGCGAGCATCTTAACTACTACACCACGGGGACTATACATTCATATACATGCATGTATATATGCATGTATAACTGTTGTATACTGTATTAAATTAATAATAATTTGCCAAAAACTGACCATTATGTAGCTACTGTATATGCGCTCAAGGACATTATACATTGTGCTTATTAATAATACTGTATAATATTCTCAATTAATTATATTTTTAAGGACATTACAATGTGTTGTGCTTACACTATCATGCATAGATTTTATGAAGCCCAGATTATGTATAGTATCATAATCCAGAACTTCAATAAATTTTAACTGATATTAACTTTAACTCTTAATAATATTTTATGATTTTAATTTTGGCCAGTAATTTAAATACGATACATATAAATTTGTTTGTGAAATAGATCTCCCATAAATATTTATGCTGTCTTGTGTACAATGTGCTTTGTACCCAGTGGAAGAGGTGAGGTGGTAAAGAAGCAATTTGCTGATATGCCACAATACTGATATGGCTATATTTATTTATTATTTATTTATTTATACAAAAAGTCTTACATTCTTGTACAGCCACTAGCATGCATACCTTGTAACATTTAAAAGTTTACTCCAAACAGCTAAATTTATTCAAATCAAAATATAATTTTTATTCAGTTGGTTTATTTTTATTCTAATACTGTATTATCCTTTGCTATAGGGTTGGCGGAATAGAGATAATCGGCGTCGTTCTACCAGGAGATGAGATTCTAAAGTTCAACCCAGACAGGAACAAGGAGCGCATCTTTATAGGGCCAGGTCTCCGGTGGGAAGATAATGTCGTCCGTGCAACAAAGCCAGGGCTTTTGAAGAAGACACCTAGGAAATTGTATTATGTTGATACACACCAGAAACGTTATATTCCTCAAAGAAGAGAGTTTGTAATTGGGATAGTTTTAAAAAAGAAAGGAGATAATTATTCCATAGATATAGGAGGAAGTGAAAAAGCAACTATATCTTATTTGTCATTTGAAAATGCTTCCAAAAAAACAAGGAAAGAAATGAAACCTGGAGATCTTATTTATGGACAGCTAATTGTGGCTAACAAGGATATGGAACCTGAGTTAGTATGTATTGACATGTATGATCGTGCAGTTGGAATGGGATCTCTACCCGAGGATGGCCTCATGTTCAATATTCCATTGCATATTGCCCGGTCGATTGTTGATCCGGAAAATCCATTTCTTTTGACCATCAGCAGGAAGGTTAAATACACAATAGTCGTGGGTTTCAATGGACGTGTGTGGGTGAAGGCTAAAAAGCAGAGTGATATGGTGGCTATCATGAACTGCATTTTGATGTTAGATGTCATGACCTTACAGGAAGCAACTGAAAATGTCTTTAGATATTTTGAATCCTTTTCAAAGTGTGAACCTGAGGCGGTGATGTGCTAGTTATTGTATGGTAAGTTGTGTTATAAATTTAGTTTTTTATGCTGAATTGTAAACTGAGTAAACATAACAATTCTGATTATGCTTGTACCTGTTTTGGTATTTTAAATATAAGAAAGTGCTACTTTTTATGTTTACATCTGGTATGACACTATATATGAATGCATCCTTTCATACAAGGCCTTAGCACCTTAATTTTTATATAATGAACTTTTAGTAGTTTTCTATCAAACTCGTGTACTGAAAAAAAATATTTACAGTAAGAAAATTATAAACTCGATTCTTAACGGTGTTTTAATGGATAGTATTTTTGTTATTTGTATGAGAAAAGTGTGTTTAATATTGATAGCAAGCTTTGTGATTGCCCCCACCCTTCCCCTCCCCCACCAAAAAGGAAGTAAAAGCTGTCATGTCATGTGCAAAATAGTAAGAATAAATGAAGAATTAGTACTGTATAGTATAACCACTGTTCTCCCAATTATAACAAATATCTTTAATTTGGCAAGATTTGCATTAAGAATTACTGTAAAATATGTTCTGTATATAAAATTTGTACAAAATTCCCTGTGTGCTTCATTTTGTTATCTATACTATGATTACCGGGTATGTTTTAAAATGGTTTCATTACCACATATCTTTTCTGTGCTCTTTTCATATTCTGCGGCAATAAACAGCCAGTTTCACTATCATTTTAATTTATATTTTATAACAGACTTCTGTAAATGAATCTTCATATTTCACTTCTTTCTTGCGTATAACGTATAATGCTGTTTATGCTGACCAGATATGTTAAATTGGACTCTAATCCATAATTCTTCATTTCTGTAGTACTTCTTTAATTCAAGTATGTATGCCTATTTTGCTTAAAATATAAATACAATACTGTATCGGCTGTGTTACTAAATCGAATGTGTTATTCATTAGTGTATTCAAATCTTGCCATTAACAAAATAAAACATTTTGAGTAAATTAGTTTTGTAAACTTTTAGTCCATGAACAGCATACATATTTACATTTTCATTATGATTCTCTGTACATACCACTAAATTTTTCATTGAGGCTATTCCGTTAACCTTTGCATTCATCAACTCTTAAACCTCAGAACCTCAATACATCAACACAACCGAATCAAACCACCAAAACACAAATCTTCAACAATCCTCATTAAATGCTAAGCCTGGACACAGTCTCACCAAACTTGAAAATTTTTTAAAACCTCATTACAGTACTTAACACCTCTTTAAAACCTCACCAACTACCTCAGCAGTCCCTATGGCACAGTGGTAACACACTTGTCCTGTGCGGCTTTGTGAACGATTTGGCCTGGGTTATACTGACTGGGGAGGATTGACTAGGTGCTATTCCTTAACTGTACCCCGGTGTTCACCCAGCAGTGAATCGTTACCTGTTTGTTAAACGATTTGGTGGGTCGTATTCCGTGAAAAATTAAGATTAAGGACCTGCCCAAACGTTTGTGTGTTAGTGGCTTTGCAAGGATGTAAGAACTCCTGTATATATATAAAAAACAAAAAATCTCATAACCTTATCTTTATCAAATTGCCTCAACATAAAACAGGCAAAATCCTCATCACATCAACACAAAACAGCAACCCAAGCTCTCGATATACTTCAACAAATTACGTGATGTTCAGTTGGAATGAGCACAGTATGTCTTGCTGTTGGGAAATGTTCCCATGGTATTTGATTACAGTATTCACTTGTTAAAAGAGTCAGTCACAGAAATAGTTGACTAGCCTGCATAAAGGGCATGGTAAGGCCCTGGCACGGAGAAGATCAGCCAGATCTATGGATGTGTAGGAGATTGATTGATAAAGATTAAGCCACCCAAAACGTGGCACAGGCATAAATAGCCCATAAGATGTGTACCAACCTTGATCACCCGTTTATACCTTGAGAACTGGGGAAGGCCTGTCTCTCCCGGCCGGTTGCAGACTGTATCCTGAACAAATAACTCCTGTAGGTACCAAAAAGCAATGCAGTCCCACCTACTTGTCTGTTTCAGAACATGCTGGTTCTTAGGTATCTTTCCAAACATGTGGGAATGTTTTTCCATTCTCCCATTTCTCGAGCCAGGGCAGGATATGTCTGCCCCAAGTTCTTACAGACCCATCGGTCCACTTCTGTGTCTCAGGAAATTGATGGAAACCTTTGTTTACCACCAGCTGCACTGATGATGTGACCCTTGTATAGGTAAGCACCACTCTCCAGTAAGCAAAATGCCATCTACAAGTAGCGGTGACTAAGTTCCTTGCAAGTAGCGGTGACTAAGTTCCTTGCTTGTGTAACGAGAAAGGGACTCCATCAACCCGGAGAAGAGTTGTGTAGTTTGTTTTTCCAGGACCCAGTCGATGACTAGTATCATGGTCTATCAGTCACCATGGTGCACAAGTGGTTGCGCATGGTACTCAATGGTCTACATGTGACATAAAACAAACGCACCCCATGTGCGGAGCTGCTAGACAACTCCAAGGAATACATTTTTCATACACGCTTCCAGCACAGGTGTAGGAACGGTGATATGCAGAGCATGGTAGTGAGTCTAGTCAATGCGTATGACTGTCTGAAGTTGAATGATACTTAGACCAGATACTCCACAGCAAAGAAGTAACTCCTCGCAGCAAAGGAAAAGATGTACTTTCTGGGTAGAACACCAACCTTAGAGTTCTCTAAGCACTGTTGAAAATGTCAATCTCAGAATCCTGCGATACGTTCTGTATCCAAGAATTTCAGTATCGCGTGGAGCATATAAAGGGAGTAAATAATCTATGTGCAGATTGGCTTAGTAGGCCACGTGTTGGTGCTGGGGGAAAAAAAGAGTCCAAAGAGGGTTGACACCTCGAGACCCGACTACATGGGTAACAGTGTGGTACGGACTGAAGTAGGACATGGAAGAGGGTTGGGAGGCGTTGAGCCGACCTGCAGATCGGCTGCTCACAAACGTAATACTCGGCTGAGACACAGATTGATTGATAAAGATTAAGTCACCCAAGAGGTGGCACTGGCATGAATAGCCCGTATGTCGTACAATTTGTTGTCCAGTAAATTTATTTATTGTTCTGAGTCGCATTTCATCGTCAGGCTACAGTATTTATGAGGGTCTCCAGCTGCTGGACACCACGGGAGACATCTCCTGTCCACGAGGCTAACCATAGCCCGTGCTCCATGCCCAGCTCCTGTGCCAGGTAAGTTACAGGCTCACCATAGCCCGTGCTACTTGGAACTTGTTCCGGGTGGCTGAATCTATAACAACAACACAACTGCTGGACACCTTTTTTGACCAGAAGAGTGGCTGTGTTGATGGCTTTAGGGTAGTTATTGTAAGATTCGGGAACTCTTAAAAGCTCTTCTAAGGTCGTTGGTTGTTTCACATTCTAGAAGATAGTGAAGTAATGGCTTTTCTGTGACAGTTTGGCAGAAGATGCATTCTCTCTGTCGGGGTTCACCAATCTCCCAGTTGCATCTGTAACCTAGACGTAGTCTATATAACCGAACTGCTATTTCCCTGTGGATTCCTTTTGGGATATTTAACCTTTCTAATTTGGTTGCCTGAAGATACCATGTTGCAGATGGCGAACCTTCAGCTATTCTCTGGTGTAGGTAGGCTTTGTTGAGGTGTGAGAGTGTTTTGGTGATGATGTTTTTTATGTTCTCTAGGCTGGGTTGAATTGTTTTATGTACCACTGGATGACGAATTGCCAATTAAGCAATTTCATCGGCTTTCTCATTTATTGGGATTCCAACATGGGATGGGATCCATTCCATTTAAGCTTATGTTGAGTCCTTTGCCTTTAGCGACTGCTCCTAGATACAAAATTGTGGTAATTATTTCCACGTTATCTTTCCACTGTTTTTGTCCTAATATTTGAAGTGCAGCTTTTGAGTCTGTGTGTATGATTGCATTTTGAGTGTTTTGTGCAATCACATATGCGAATGCCTGTTGTATGGCAAACAGCTCAGTTTGGGCTGAGCTGTTGTTTTTGACTTGGGCCCCCACGAAGGTTACAACCTTCGTGGGGCAAGTGTACATGTATACAACGCTTGACTGCTGTAGAGGGTTCTCCATCGGCTTCAGGCTGTTTTTGATAAGGAAGCCGAACACACTAACCTCTCCCTCATACTATACCATTTAAAATGCTTTTGAGTATTTTGATCGAAAACATTTTAATTTTTTTTTAAACATTTCGAGTAGTTTGTTTCTGTTTATTTTCCCTGAAAACTTTCCGAATAATTTGCTCGAAAATTTGTATGTATTTTACTCAAAAACTTTTCAAATATTTTGATCGCAAACTTTCCGAGTATTTTGATGCAAATTGTTTCTAGTATTTTGCTAAAAGAAAACAAAAATGGAGTATTTTTATTAGCAATTTTTTGTATTAGCAAAATTAGGTATACACAGCAATGTGCTGCTACCCTATTCTATATGAGATATTACACAGTGTAGCTCAAGAACTAGCTATAGGTTCAACTATTATTCTCATCTCACAGGATGGTTAGTCATATATTGAATCAGGAGGGGGGGGGGAACCAACCTCAATACAAACACAAATCAACTCTGACTAAAAATCAGGTGTGGACATAAAATGTAAGGCTGACATATTAGCCCCCACTAGCAAAATCTTGATACAGCACAAGAATATCTTCCAATATTCCTGAGTGTATGAAGTAATTACAGAGCTCAAAGTACCTCATACCATTATGTCTGAAGTCACTTATAACAGGGCAATCACAGATATAGTGTTGGAGAGTATGTCCCAGCTCTTGTTCACATAGTTTAAAATTGGAATGTTCACCATTGGGGGATTCATTACCTGAAGCCACCTGCCATTTTGCTCAAAATCTTGACGAGTACGGGGGTACTTTGCACGAAAACATTTAGAGTATTTTGCTCATAGCTGAAGCACTACATGTCAAACACACTCGTTCGTCCAACTATCAATTAACAGCTAGTTTAAACTTAAGTACATCTTGCCATCCTCAGGACCAAAGCAGAATGTCCAGCTCACAGCATATTCAAGCTTGATATGTAAATATATGACAGGTCCAGCTTATTTACGAAATATGAATCAATTAAGCCCTGACTATGGATTTTTAGATCAATATACTCATGCAAACCTACACTAACAATACCGAATTGAGTATCTACACCAGATGTATATAAGAAAAACAAAAAGAAAACGGAAAAACAGCGTTAGAGGCGGTATAGTGTCAGAGTGGTTGACAAATGGAATGCATTAGGCAGTGATGTGGTGGAGGCTGACTCCATACACAGTTTCAAGTGTAGATATGATAGAACCCAATAGGTTCAGGAACCTGTACACCTGTTGATTGGCGGTTGAGAGGCGGGACCAAAGAGCCAGAGCTCAACCCCCGCAAACACAACTAGGTGAGTACAACTAGGTGAGTACACACACACACACAAGGGCGAAAAATGAATTAAAAGCGGAAGAAATACCGAGTACGATGATCAGGAAAATGGCCGAAGGTGCCGCAAATGAAGGGGAAGGATCCGATTCGGATAATATTATCAGGAAAATCATGAAAATATGTCAAAGAAGCGAAGGAGGAGAACAAAGGCAGAACTGCCCCTGGGCGGGCGTTGGGGAATGGGGTGGGCGGGAGCTCTTAAGGCTATAACAAGGCTAATTCTCGCCACGCCCTGCCCTCGAACTCGCCGATGTGGCGTGTTCCTTTGCCGCCAACACAGCCAGTTTGGCGGGCTTTGTTAAAATTTCCTTCTTTTTTCCCTAACTTTTGTTTAATCCAGCTCTTTTTTTTAGGCTGATTTTTTTATCATAATACTCTAATTTTATTAATTTCTCTCTCTCTCTCTCTCTCTCTCNTACTGTATATATTTTGGGTTAAGATTCAGTATATGCCATCCAATTACAAAATGCAAGAAAATGTAAATGTGATACAAATACTGTACGACATTCATCTATTTCCTCTACTTTTTGTTGTGCTTTTAGCGAATCTCGACTTACCTCACAAGCTTCTTTCTTGAGTGAGGCATTATCCAACTCTTACGCCCCCGAGGCTTTGCTCTAGGCAGGGTTCTCTGCAAGAGTCGGCAGGGATGAAACTCAGCTGTCGGAACTCTCCCATCTGCTGCAAGTACTTCACACGGAATTGGGCCAACATGTCTTCTTCACCAGTATATGCTAGCCCATACCTGATAATAAAGTTTTAAGTACTGTATACAAACTGTAAATATCAGTGCCCAAACTTTTAGCATCTCATGCTTACATTTAAATTTTCTTTTATGAAATCTCCGAAAAAAATATGACAAAAACTGTAAAAGACTGTATATAAGCAAGTGATTACCAGTAATTACAGTACCATTACAGTTCAGATTACAGATTAAGTAGAAAACAGCTATTCCTGTACCATTTGTAGTTCCAGGAATAAGGCTATGTTCCCAATGATCCATCTTCTTTCTAAGCTGGTTCATTCACCCACTCCATAACATGCTCTTGTGTTTAAAGGACAATAATAATGGCTTATTACTGCACAGTCAGGCAGAACACCCAAACGATCTTGAAATGCTCTCAATATTGCAGTTTATAGTTTTACTATCCATATCTTTCCATGGCATTTTCATTCCTTAACTTAATCTCATAATACCACACATGTTTCTCAGTGTTAATTTCCACTGCTCTAATTCTAAATTGTTCACATTCATACCATGTCATCATCTAGCATCCATACACAAAAGTTGGCACTACATTTTCAAGCAGCTTTCTGGGTCCATCTCTGCTTACCTTCATTTTTTTCTAACCAGGGCTTTCATTGCAGGAGCCACATTCCTTTGTTACTTACCCCTTGTATTTCCTTTTTTTATCAATCCCAAATTTAAATATTTATACTGATCAGCCATAGCTAGCATTTTTTTTGCATTTTACAACTACATTAATATCAATACAGTCACTCATTATGCCATAAACTCTGACACACTGGTTCCCAACCGTGGCCCACTTGAGCCTCACCCATCCTGGTCCACATGAGCCTTATCCATCCTGGTCCACTTGAGCCTTATTAATCCTGGTCCACATGAGCCTTATCCATCCTGGTCCACTTGAGCCTCATCCACCCTGGTCAACTTGAACCTACCCATCCTGGCCCACACGAGCCTCACCCACCCTGGCCCACACGAGCCTCACCCACCATGGCCCACACGAGCCTCATCCACCCTGGCCCACATGAGCCTCACCCACCCTGACCTACATGAGCCTCACCCACCCTGGCCTACATGAGCCTCACCCACCCTGGTCCACAAGAGTCTCACCCACCCTGGCCAACTTCACTCTAACCCATCTTATGTTCTTTCGGTTACAATGGATAATTTCTTGATCAAATTAGTCAATAAACTATAATATTACTTTGCTGATGCCAAGGAGACCATTAACATACTAAAGTAAGAAACCAGCAAGTGTGTGTCAGAATAGCCAGAGATCAGATTCGTATTGCAAAGGCTCGATACGAGTGACTTCCTCACTGTGTCACATCCGAGAGTGAACTGAGAATCTTATTCAGAAGCAGACCAGTCATCATCTCCACACCTCGGCACCATCAGGTGAATGAGTCAAAATTCTACAACCTTAAAAAAAAAAGTTTCATTCAAAATAGTAGTCACTAATATTTTGCAAATATTCTCTAGATTGTGGCACTGCCTAGAGAACAAGTGATAGAACTGCTCAGAAAATGTAGTACAGTGAAGCTTGAACTGTATTTAAATTAATATAAAAAAAATGTCTTTGGGGTTATCTCATCTTTATAGTTGAGTGAAGCATTTTGGGAAGTGCCAACAACTGGTGGAAAACAGCCACTACCCTTCAATCACTTTGGTAAACGTCTTCAAAGAAGTTGAGTAAGATTACACAACTAAAAACAATAAAAGACTTTCTAAACCATTTAAACCAAAGTCTGCCATAGCAATTGAAAATTTGTTATAATTAAAAGGATTGGCATTGTCATTTTCACAACAAAATGAAAATAAAGTAACTAGACACAAGCAGGATAAACCTCCTAAAGTAACGGCACCCAATAAGGCTGACATACAGGACAGAGAGAGAGAGAGAAAGACGGAGAGCAACAACAACAAAAGTGCTCTCCCAACACTGGCCTCAGCAGATCTATGACCTTCAAAGGGATTAAATTGACTCGGCCGAGAACTGCTCACCTCGCCTCCCCTTCCAACATTAATTCCCACTTAACCTCCTCCACAGTTGTTCCCTTAGAAATATATCAAGCTTTTAACAAAAATTTTAATTGCATTTACGGTAAAAATTTAAATGGAGCTTGAATATTTAAATAGAGCACATATTTAAAAAATCAAAATGAAATTTGGAAGTAGTTTGTGAAATCCATGATCTACATATTTAGAATGATAAAAACTAGCATATTTCGTATATAAAACAGTGCATGGGCTGTTCAACATCTTGCTAAATAAAGTATAACTAAATTAACATCATTTCTACCAACAGGACAAAAAAATAAATAAAGTGATAGTAATATTACTTTTTGACTGAGTCAATCCATTCATGCATTTATGAAAACAATAGAGCAATGAGTGGAATGAAGTCCCCTTTCTCAGCAACATCTTGGTAGCTTTCCTAAGCCTCACACAATTAAAGGAGAGAAGAAACAAAGGGGAAATGATAACCACACATAAAATGCCAAAGGAAAGAAAGTGGACGAGAATAGCCTATTCAAATTAAGAGGAGGTAGGACAAGTAGACATTGGTTGAAGCAAGATGAGCAAACAAGTCATAGAGATGCAAGGAGATTTTCATACTCTGTACGGGAGAATGGCAAGTGGAATGCATTGAAAGAAGACATTAAAGTCACTTCCATCCAAAAATTCAAGGAAAAAATATAACAGACCTCAATCATCAAGAGATGTAATAAGCACACCAGTTATTAATAGCAAGGAGACGGTGCATGGAGCTCGAGCTCGGTCCCCAGTTGTTACCGGTTCATAACCACTGGACCCACCTAGGTCATTGCGAGTACACCAGCCACTTAAGAAACTCTGAACCACATAAGATCCATCTTCAAAATATTTTCTTTTTCTATTGTACTTCTAATTTCTTCTTAGTGAATTAATGTTTCTAATGTTTAATACTGTGTACACCCAATTAGCATTTATACCAGCATTCTTGTTACGCACTGTAATATTTATGCCAAAACAGCACTGCATTTTCTGAATTACTGTTATTAATATTTCTTCCAAGATCTTTACATACTCTGTTCTGCTTAACTAATTTTTTTCCACATATATTTTACACTTGTACTACTCCCATTTTCTTCTCTCTAACTTTGCATCCAAAGATTTATTTAATTTTCTTCCTATTGTTTGCAACTTCTTCATCCCACCAAATACTTTCTCTCATTCTTCAACCTGTATGTGTAACACCTTACAGTACATTAGCTTAGCCTTCCTAACAAACATTTCCTGTATACTTCTTACATGACATTAAGATTCACCTATCCACAACCTCTGTCTAAAACATCATTATAAATTTGTCT
Source organism: Procambarus virginalis (assembly GCA_020271785.1). NCBI lineage: Eukaryota > Metazoa > Arthropoda > Malacostraca > Decapoda > Cambaridae > Procambarus > Procambarus virginalis. The sequence goes on along the minus strand of WNGS01005997.1, from coordinate 11,041,554 downwards.
TTATATATTCATCATTCAACTCTCTTACGTCAACATTAATTCTTTCACCTCTCATAGCTTGGTAATGCACCATTGTCCATCAATCATTCAACCATACCAGTACCATACATACCACTAGACAATCTTCAAGATATTCCTCTTGCTACTCTTGTGTAATATACACACTGTACTTTAGCATTTTTCTTTCCAAAAGCACATAATAAATTAAGTTCTTTGTTACCCTTTCACTATTTACACAATGCTCAGCCTACTTGTGTATATGTTTATATTTAAAAGATGTGATGATAATTTAATGCATAACTTTCCTTCATTGTACATATTTCAATCTACAGCAATTATCATTTAATCTTGGATTAATTTAAATTTGGATTTAATCTTAATTTAATCTAATGCATAACTTAATGTACCCTGTCCACTCATATTGCATATAATAATGATTATGTACCTTACTGATATTATACCACTCTGCATAAATTTCTTCAAAAATGCTAGCTTTCATTCTCACTTCTGTCACCCCACAGAATTATCATAGTGACAATGTTTTCAAACTTGAATTCCACACATAAGCACCTTAAGCTGTGCAAGAAGCCATTCATTGTCCCATGCCACTCTTCATTCATAAACAAGCTACTCCTTCTTTACTCCTCTCTTTCTCTCTCACTCCTGTTCTTATAATTCTTATCCCCACTTGATTCTTACTTCCTCTAAGCTTTGTGTCTAGCACATAAAACACTCATCCTCTTTTGCTTATTTTAATTAATAATATCAGTTATATATATATATATATATATATATATATATATATATATATATATATATATATATATATATATATATATATATATATATATATATATATATATATATATTTAAAAGATACACTAATGATTTCAGAGGGATAAAGAGGTAGACAACTCTGACTGCCCTAAAACTACATCACACCTTTGCCACTCATAGGATTGTACTTTACATACAGTACCTATGTACAGTACCTGTGAACCAATCGACACACATGAAATACGTGTTGGTTGGGTTATTGGTTTCAGTCACACTATTTTGATTTTTTGTCTGCATACATATCCAAATACAAATACATGAACAACATACCGAAACAAAAAATTCCAAGATATGCATCAACTACACTAAATGGTATTCCATTCACCTGGACTCTAGGAGACTCGAACCGCGGACCCCATGCATGTGAGGCTTAAGCTCTATCGACTGAGCTATTGATTAGTAGATACAGCTTCAGCTTAACACGTGTAGGGTCCACGGTTCGAGTCACCTAGAGTCCAGGTGAATGAAATGTTTATTTCCACGAAAGTGTGGATGACAATTTACTAAAAGGTATTATAAATGTTATTTGAAGTCCCTTAAATTTCTAATTGAAAACCCTGAATCACTTAATTTCAAATGGTTTTAAACATTAATTTCTTCAAAACTAATGAAGAAATACATTTAGTATAGGAAAAGTGGGTTTTAACATTTTTGTCCATGGGAACATCATGAATTCTTGATAAGCTTACCTGAGCAAGGCGGAGGTACTGCTGAGCCAAATGTCCCTGGAGATACATACGAGCAGCGACAAATGATCGTGTGGCGAGAATCATTATTTCAGTCCCTAAGTTGGTTAGTACTGGCAAGTCCATCATCAGCTGAGTATTGAATGCATCATATGTTCCCTTTGCTATAAGCAACTCTTCCTCAAGCTGTCAGCAAGAAAATACCTTAAGAATAACATAATAAAATAAAAATGTTCACAAGTTGAAATATGGAATTATTAACCTGAATGCAGCATACTATTGCTGATCATTTATCCAGCAATAAATACGTCAGAAAAAAAACTTTCATAATAAACTAACTGAAGGTGTTTACCAATTAATGTGATGCACCCAAGTTAAGGTATCAATCAACAAAAGATAAACAATACTGTATATAAGAGTGCTTCATTTACAATTCTCCAGCATATATATATTACTACTTCCCAGGTTTATTCAATTTGTCTTTTATCATTTTTGGCAAACACTTTTTGTTTATTTTTACACAATAGCTCCATCTCGGTTGTGAGTTAGAACATAGTTACTTAACTATAAGGCACTTTTTATCAGTAAAAAAATAATGACAACGAGCTCAACTTACAATTCTAGTCCGAGTAGGGTCCCTGTTTCTATCCAGCTTATATTGTGCATTATCATAATCCAGTATCTTGTCATTTCTTTTAAGGATCAGTCGCTCTGGTACCTCGCACAAGCAAAGCAATTGCTTAGCCGGCATAAGTATGCGATGTTTCACAAACTTGTCCTGATGATAAAAATAGTGTTGAATATAATGAAACAACCTTTTTAAGTGGTGTACTCGGTACCTCTATAGCTGTATCACTGGGGCTGCCAAGCCATAGGAAACTGTATTAAGCTTCTGAGGCCCACTCAAGCTTATCAGGACCAGAATCTGGCTCTCTCTGACATGAGGGGAGTTTGGGAATCAGGGATCAACCCAAAACAGAGAAATAAAATGACAAGTATAAGCACATTAAGACAAGCAACAACTTGAAGGATATGGGTAACCATAAGGAAAACAAGACAATCAATCATTCCCACAGATTACACACCCCAGCAGTGATGCACTAACCACTAATAGATGACACCCCGGGTCACCAAGGATCATTATCGGCCATTCCAAAGCCACATGAACAGAAATCCTCCCAACACCTATGGGGAAGAAGAAAATAGGTTAGCGATGGAAAGCTACCGAGTGGCAACCGAAATAGTGTTTATGATTGATTTCAGGAAGAGCCCTATATTTAACATTGCCATGGCAAATGAGGCCGGCTATTTTGAAAGCAAAAAACAAAAAAATTATAAAATAGTAAAGACAGAATGGGATTAACCTCACGAAAAGACAGCAGGAGAACACCAGGAGTAGAGCATCGGCATTGCATCCAATGTTCAAGTGCACCACAAGTATGGCAAGGCCAAACAATACACACCAAGTAGCAGAAGGTCAACAATCAGTTGGACAGCCAGATGCCCCGAGCCTGGGTATTTGCCAAGACCACATGGTATTGGCAAAGAAAGCAGACAAAGCTGCAAACTTTGGCACATCAGACGGGTGGGAATAAACTGATGGCTGACTGAGCCAAACCGCCCTCTGGATGACGTGGGAGAGATGAGCCTTCGAACAAGGTACCCGAAACCAGGTAAATAAAGCAAGAGTAATATGCAAATAATGCCACCCTGCAGCCACAGGACAATGTATGGTGTACTCTTAACCAAACAAAACCAGGCATCGATGGCTAGTACACACCAATAGGCATCTTGAGAATCCAGGAAAACAAACCAAGAGCTGTTCAAAACCACCTGAGACAGGCTGATCATTCAGGTGAGAGACAGAAAAGGCACATACCCATTGAGAACAGACAGATCAAGAATGAAGTGAGAAAACCATAGCATCTCACTACGAAACTGATAAGACTTGAGACACCTACTGCAAATATAGGGTCACTGAGTACACCCTTGTTCAACAAATTACAAAGAAAATGGCAGAGGAAAAGGAGGCAAGAAACTGCCCCACTAGACTGACAGTAGCAAACCATGAGGCAGTGGGGCTAAGCAAACTCCAGGATAATCCAAAAATAGAAATCCACCGAGTAGTGAGCTATACAGAAGTATGTCACTGCATTTCACAGGTGCAGAGTAAACAGTTTGGGAACAGACTCTGTGGCTATAACTGCAGATAACAGGACAGAGGAAGAGGAATCCCAGACAAGGACCAGGGAATAACTCATAACCGTTTTGGTTCATTAGCTTAGAAAGAGAGCTAATGCACCAACAAGAAACAAAGTACTTTTGCAAAGTGGGTGTGAACCTTACAGTTCAACGCAATCAACACTGAAGGCAACTCGGGTACCTGAATGGGAGCCATAATGCCTTGAACTGGCAGAACAGGCAAGATGCACACTGGACAGTTTACACAGGAAGAGCCTTCAAGAAAAATTTGAAAAACAGGAGCAACTTCCTTCCACTCAGATGCTTTCCCATGGTGTTATATGGTGAGTGAGTAAGGAGCAGTCTGATTGGAACTACAAGTGATTTGGGCTGCTGCATTACACCAATCAGGTGCATCACTATTAGAATGTTTACTCTCCAGCAAGGATCATTTGCCCCATCATCTCTGGGTACCTAATTTTCTTCACAAGCAGTTGCTTATTTTGTTGTGTTCATGCTTTCTGGTGGATGTGTTTTCTTCAGTTTTGAGTTTATTTCTGATCCTGAAGCTTCCCTCTCCTCATAGTGCATACCAGATTCTGATCCTGATATACAAGGGAGAGCCTCAGAGGCCTGAAGCATCATCTTAAGACACAACTGTCCATATGCTTATCTTGAGGGAGCTACTGAATTGGCCCTACCAGAAAAAAGTGCAAAAGATTTGTTCTAGGCATGGAGGAAAGTTGTATTACAGCAATTATAATCAAACACAAAACTTTTATCTAACCATTTCTTCCCGTTCTGCACTGTAATAACACTTAAAGAAATTTATTATTGACATAAACCTGTTACAAATAAGTTCTCTCCCCCCCCCATGTGTATTGCATCTATTTCTCATTTAATATTAGTTCTGATTCTCAAAAACATTGTTTGAATTTTATAAATGGCTTTCAATATTAAGGTTAAAATTAATCTCTTAACCACAAACTGAATCACATAGAATTCGTTCATCTTATGAGGGACTTAAATCAAACCTTTCCGAGCTGTCTTTGATCTTGCACAATTTCAAGCAACCAATGAGATATCCTAATTGCATTATTCCCCACTTATAATGCTACCATTTCAGTTATTTAAAAGCTTAACCTCACTCCATCTGTTTCCTTTCTTTGTATTATTATAAATAATTTGAACCAAAACTATACTAATAGCTAAGAAGCATAATGCAACAGTAGAACTTGACTTGAGGCTAACTTGAGCCTACCTCAGGGTGGTTCCGAGGCGCAATATCTTGCAGACCTGCCTATGACCGGGCCTCCTGATTGATGATCTGATCAGCCAGACTGTTAGATGCTGCTCCACACAGCCTGACATGAATCATAGCCATTATGATCGGGCATCAGGTTAAGTTAGACAATAGATGTTCAATAAGTTACTTACAAACATTTCAAACAATCTATTGCAAGAGTCCGATGCTGCTCTTAGAACTGCATCAACCTCTGGAGTTCTTGCTGTCTGATGCAGTGTGGCAACCAGACCCTTAGCCAGCTCCAGTTCCGCCCTGTGGCGAGCTTTTATCCCCTGCAGCACAACACCCACATTTTGTGTCACGGCTAACGCAGTCCTCTGCACGCACCGCAACCTTGCTACTTCTTCGTCAAATTCTGGATCCTTAGTCTGGACCAAGGTAAGAGGGCAAATGATGTATTGTATATAAAATGAATTATAATAAAAAATATGTAAATCAATTATTTACCTGGTATTTAAGTACAATATTAATTATAAAATTATTTATTTTTGCAACTTATCTCCTCCTCTCTTTTACTCAAAGTTACATTTAATTCCACTTAATTTATATTTAAAACATTTCACTTTTTCCCCACGATGTAAATTCTAAAACATAGTAGGTACTGAAATGAGTTTACAAGCTATTCACTTGTGAATAACTTTACTATCTTGATTTATTCCTCTCAATTTAAAACAAACAAGATATTATTGCTGAAATTATAGAATGACATCCATTTGCTTCACAACACATTGATCATCATCTGCAATAAACGTGTCCACATTAGGACTGCATAACCAGATACAGTGTATCATGCAGTACAAAACTAAGCTGACTACAGCCAATATTATCCACCACTAAATTCAGTGGTAAAAATCCTAGTTTAATAACCCTATCATGTGTAAAATATCTGCTACTTTAGTGCCCTCAGGGCACCACACATGTACACTCAACTGACTACTACAACAATTTTAACTTATGTGCATAAGCTACATATAACAGGACAACCAAGATATCTTCATCAATAGAGAACCCAGATTTGATATTTGTAATGCATCTCTTATGGTAAGAATTCTTTATGGCTTCTCAGATGAGCTCAATCAAAGGGAATGTCATACAGTACCTGGCTCATAATTCCCAGCATTTCAGAGACAAGGGTGGAGATTCTTGCCGACTTTTTCGCCACAGAATGCAAAGAAACTCTCTGCATTTTGCTCTGCAGTGACTGATCAGATTCAAACCGATATTTGTTAACTGCAATACAGTATAATTAATTGTGATCAAATGTATTGAATGGCTGCTAAATAATATTGGACTTTAAATATGGCAAAGGTTCTCTCTCACAACAAACAGGATATGATGTCATTGATAACATAAGTGCTGACAAAATATTGGAAAGTTTATATCTTTATCTCCAGTATTGATAAACCAATTGACAGCTGTGTGTGTATTACGCTTATATATATATATACAGTATATATATATATATATATATATATATATATATATATATATATATATAAGCGCTGTGAAAGACAGATATTATATATTGTAGTTAAAAGTATTGTAATGAAGAAGCTATACTATCTGACCATGAAGTAATGGTTATCTTGAAACACACACACACACTGACAGACAGATAAGGGCAGTAATTAGAGACACTGTCTGACTGGAGGAGTGTTGCTAGCAGAGTACCACAGGGTTCAGTTCTTTTACCAGTAATATGCATCATCTACATAAACGATCTACCAGAAGGAAAAGAATTATATGAACATGTTTGAGGATGATGCTAAGATACTGGGGATGATAGGAGATGCAGACAACTGTAATGCCTTTCAAATCGATCTAGATAGAATAAGTGCTTGGAGCATCAAGTGGCAAATGGAATTCAATGAGAAAAAATGCCATGTTATGGCATGTGAAATCAGAGAAAATAGACCACATGCAACTTACAAATTATGTGGGAAAGGAATTACAGAACTAATGAAGAATGAGACCAAGGGGTGGTTTTGGATAGAAAGCAGTTACCAGAGGAACACAAGAGAACATTGTGAGAGAAGCGTATGCATCACTTTCAACTTCAGACTTGCTTTTAATTATATGAATGGTGAAATACTAAAACTGTTCATGACTTCTGTGAGACCAAAATTAGAATATGCAGCAGTTGTATGGTGCCCAAAGTTCAAGAAGCACAAAGAAACTGGAAAAGGTGCTAAGGCATGCTACAAAATGGCTGCTGGAACTGAAAAACAAGAGTTACGAGGAGAGACCAGAGGCGTTAAACATGCCATAACTAGAAGATAGAAGAAAAAGAGGTGATATGATCACCCCCTTACTAAATACTAACAGGAATCGACAAAATTGACAAAGAGGAATTCCTGAAACCAGCAACATCACAAACAAGAGGACACAGATTCAAGCCAAGAAACAAAGGTGTTGAAAAATCATTAGGTAGTTTTTTTTTGCAAATAGAATGGTAGATGGTTGGAACAAGCTAAGTGAAGGAGGTGGAGGCCAAAACCCTTAGTAGTTTCAAAGCATTATATGACAGAGTGTACTGGGAAGACAGGACACCACGAGCATAGCGTAGCTATAAGAACATAGCTCTCATCCTGTAACTACACTTGGGTAATCATACAAATTTGATGCATCACATTTAAACAATAATGATATTGTGTAAGTGGATACACTTGAAGACCAAAGTAAATGAGCCTTATACTGCAAAGTCCTACCTAAATCAAGTCTCTTTGTGTAATCGTTAATTTCCTTTGCAACATTTGCCATCTTGGTTTTAGCCTCCAGCAAGTCCAGGTAGTCGGGATGATCTTGTGGAGTCTCACTCACCAACCGATCCAAAAATAATGGATATCTGCCCATGTTAAAGAAAAACAAAGTAGGTTAAAAAGTATAAATTACTCTGAATGTTCCAATAGTACAATGATATGTTTAAAAACTTGGTTAATATGAAGATAATTATCAATCACTTTATTTCACATTCATCATTCAAAATCTAAATTTGATTTAATTACTTTTACCCAAGCTTAAATGTGTGTTTATCAACTCGGAAGTATTAGCACCTGCAACGTTTTGTTTATTTCCAAATTTCAAACAAAAAATATCCAAAGAACACTTACTTGAGAACTCTCTGCACAGGCTTAATGAGAACAGATCTCATATCCATCAACTGAATTTTATGCTGCTGTAGTTCACTCAGAACCCACTGAAGAAATGCTGTTGGCTCTGGTTCTTCTATGTACTAAATACAGGCAAAAGTTCTAACATAGGCATGAAAAGTAAAACAAAATTCTCTAACCCTCCAAATAGACAGAACACGAGAGAATTATATAAAGTCAAGCCACTGAATTATATTTGAGCAATTGATTAAACTCATCCATATAAAGATACAATAATACTGTACTGTAATATTAAATATATTTTCCATGACAGCAAACGATAAAGTCTGTTCTCACCTTCTTCAGTAGGGGTTCAGCAGCAACATTGTGGTTCGAACAATACACTTTGTACACTTCGCAGAGTTCCTCGGCACACAAAAGAAATATACAACCCACACGCAATTCATCGTCAGTCTCGTATGCAACTTTATCCAACAATGATAAAAACTTCTTGGCCACCAATACAACCTGGGATGTGTGTAAACTTGCTTGAATCACACGGATCATAACATTTAAAGTACACATTGTATAATGCAACACCACCACCTAACAGTCGAGCATGATATAATGAAGTTAAACTTGTGAAGGCCGTACAGGAAAACAAAACAAAACTATTTACTTTCTATTAAGAATTAGCCAAAACAATTAAGAGGAAAATTTTAGGTATATATTTTAAATATTCTTTAAAATTTCATAGTGACATCCTAATAAAAAAAATTTTAAGACGATATCCCTGGAAGACGACATTTTCTCTAAGTTTACTCATAATAAAAGGGTAAGGGGAAAAAGAATCAAAGAGCTATTGTAAAATCCCAAGAGAGGCAATGCTCAGACAAAGATCAAATACGTACTAAAAATATATATAAATATAAATATATACACACACACAGTATACTCCCAGTTCAGCATGTTGTGATTTTACACTCTACACATGATAACAATTTAAATCCATTAATTGACTTTGCTTCATCACTGCTCATTTAAAGAATATAAAATAGAGACAACTGCAGATGACCAATGAGTCCATGAGAGGCAGTCCCTATTAATATTTAACCAAACTTACCCATAAACATGTCTAACCTACACACATGAAACAATCCAACATCCACACGACTATTTTATGTTACGTGCGGATGTTTATGTTAATCTTAATTATGATTAATTAATAACAGATTATGTTAATCTGTTCTATAAATCAACAACCATATTTCCAACTCAGTAATTGCCAAGATAATATTCTTTTTTTAAATTTTTAAGAATCTTTTAAGAATTGCAGCTCCAATTTATGAATTTATGTCCAATCTATATTAAGGTAACCAAAAGTGAACTGCATAGCCTAAACAGGGCCTAACAAGGGCAAGATAAAAGTGAAGAATAACATTAAATGTCTTACTGCTAATGCTTCTTTGATCCGAGTATTCCTTTACGGTAATTAAAAGCAGTTACACATTGATTTTCTGGCTTTAGATCCCTACCAAGTATGACTCTTGGATCTCTTGCATTCAGATTTGGCATTATAAATATTATCTGACATATCTAAGAACTTTTGTTATTATTAGGCATACCTAGACTCAAAATGCGACCATTGTCAGCATTACACAGCACTTTAAACAATTTGCCCAAGAACCAGGGCTGTAATGTTTTTCTTACCATTTAATTAAAAAAATTGAAATACCAAAAACAATGAAGTCAACAAAGTTTTCGCACCATAAGGTACTTTTCTGTGGAAACTCAACTGCACTTGACACAACTAGTAAGAATTCAGGTGTGCATTGCTATAGTGGAAACAAGATTCAAAGTGTATGCACCATGTCAGAATGGCATTGAAATTTACAAACAATTACTGTTAATTAACACTATGCCTGGGCGATAATGCATATTGCGTCCATAAATAAATATACTGTCCGTAACTTGGGCGAGGACGCAAGTTGCGTCTAAAATTAAAATATTTGTTAAAATTCCATTTGTCTTCTGATCATTATGGGACTTGTATTAAAAAGTGTGCTGACATCTTCCCATTCTCTGTATACCTCATGTGGCAGCATTTTGGACTGGCAATGTTGATGGGCATTGTGAAGATGCCAATGATGAGTATGTACTGGCAACAGGTAAATTGTGGCATGTACCTTCTTTCAATACTTTTTTATGACTGCAAAACAATATGTAATGATTGCAAAGTATTTTCATACTCATAACAATAATGACATTTCCAAAGACAGTCAAGGCAGACTAATAAAAGCTAGAACAGTAATGGAATACCTAACACAAAAATGCAAAACAGTATACATTCCTCAAAAAAAATCTGTGTTTGGATGAAGGCACAATGTCATGGAGGAGGCCGTCCAGCTTCCAAGGTTTATAATCCAAATAAACCTGGTAAGTATGGAGTAAAGCTGTACATGCTAGCTGAATCGCATAATAGTTACATCTATGGTTCTGAAATGTATGCAGGAATTGGGAACACAACAATTCAAACGGTTATGGGTTTGATTGAACCACTGAAGAACAAAGGTTACCATTTATATATGGATAACTACTATAACTCGGTTCAACTTAGTGGAAAGCTGCTTGAACAAGGTGTATACACCTGTGGTACTTTCAGATTGCAGCGTGGTGCACCAAAAGATCTTCAGCTACAAGCAAAGGGTAAACTGCCAGTAGATAAAACTGTATTCCGGCAGAAAGATAATATTTTATAATTCTGTGGAAAGTTGTTGTTCTCCCATTTGATCTTGTATACATATACCCCTTTAGAGCATTCTATTGCGAACAATTTGATACCAAAATGAATGACATAACACGAAAATTGAGGTGAGAAAACTAAAAGGATTATAAACATTTGAGTGCAGGTGCGCGCTCACGGGCAACGCTCGGCCAATCTTGGGGGTATGCTGCGGGTGGCGCGCTGGGCCAGGCAAAGTGTTAAAAGCATATCACCGACTTCTTTTAATTAAACTAATACTGACAGGTATTTTGTCATATATAATAGAAAATGCTCTAGAAATTTGAAAGTACACACAGTACATTTACATGTTTTTATAAATGAATTTCATAGTCTTGAAAAACATCCTAGTTTTCCTGTAATATTCTCAGCTATATTCAGTAACACCCAGTTTGGTACTGGGTGTCAAGGATCTCAATTCATGCAAAAAAAATCAACTTATATTTAGCTCATATTTATGGTATATTGATAACTCAAATTATAAACATCATTTCATATTTTTTACCCATTTCCCCATGACACTAATTATTATATTATATAATAACTTGGCATTCCTCACCTGGCTTATATTACCCATCAGCGTGTCGAGATTCACAAACTGTGATTCTTTTTGCGAGGGTGCTAAGCTAATCACTTGGATTAGTGCTTCAAGATCATGGATGTACTCGTGTTCCGTGGTGACAATCTCTCGCACTAATTCACGTCGATGATTTGCTCTTACCTTAGCCTGGTGAAGATAAAAATAACCACATAGCTGTATAAACAAAAATATTTAAGGCATTGTGTAACTTTCTACTCTTTCGGTCCTAAGAAATCTACCAATATACATTTCAATACCATACTGATATCCATTGACAGATATTTATTACAATCACTATTACAGCATTATGCCTGATGACCTGGACTGGCCAATGACCAGCGACTTTGCTCAAACTTCACATCTATAATTGTACACATTACTGTGAATTAATAGTGTTAATATTCAGTATTTTTCTCTCAGGGTTACTTTGAGTGATTAAATTGACTTTTCTTTTTTGTATCCGAGATTTCTATGAATTCTTCAGTATTTTGGTTTTGTGTGACACTCACTTGACTAATAAAGCTTTAACATACTGTTAACATGTTACAATCATTTGTCGCTTGCTGTTCAGCAGTTTATGCACCTTTTCCTGCAAATCTACCATATAAATCACTGGATATGATATAACACTGAATATTTAAATTAAATTTAAACTAATTTAATGCTATTAGTTCTATTTGATCATAACTACTTATTTATAAGATCAACTTAGAAGGGTCAACAACAACAACAACCATCATCAATTTGCATTCATCATATACTTTTAACTGCCCTTATACTTACATTTCCATTTCAAAAGGATGCAAAGATTAAATAATGTCAACATACTTTTGACTCAACTTCCTTTGCAGAGGCCTCACTACTCTCAGGTGACTGTATTTCCTCAACATCCTTAGTGCCACCAGCCGCACCCTCATCCTCACCCGATGCTACCGACTCAATTTTCCCAACTCCTGTTGAGGGAGCTGTTACTTGCACGTTCGCCATTTCTGATTCTGAAACATTAAGCACATGTGAACAAATTAAACTCCTAAAAAACACTGGCTTATGATAATATGTGACAGGGAAATGAAGGCCCTCACTAACTAACCTGCACACACGAGATAGAGAAGGGAGGGGAGCAGCCGAATGATACAGCTTAGAAACGACCTTTCCACTCGAGGTCAAAGCCTAATTTCTGGCTCTTATACCTTAATGCTTTAGGGAAGGGATAAACTTCATCTGGTGTTAGGAGATCTTGTTAAGGTCACTTTGTGTACTTTTGTGTCAGCTCTTTCATGGCATAGCCTCAGTAATAGGATAGTTAGAAAAATCTCTGTATAATCTGCCTGGCTTGGACCAAGGCTGCCTGAACAGCCTATGTGTCAGTGCTAAACTGTGCCCATGTCAACCACTAGGTAGTGGTGGTGGCAGTGGAAGGTTATCATCTGTCTCTCTCTCCCAAGGAGTTTGACAATGAAGAGAATTCCAATTATTTTGGACCATGTCATTGTCCTATTTGTGTTTATAACGGGAATCATCAGTGAGGAGTTAGCTTCTCGGTTGCTCCCCTTTTCCCCGCTTTAAAGTTCTGACACACCTGTACCATGCTAATGTGGGGAAGGGGGGGGGGGGTTATGTGAGGGTAGTCTGCTACTCTGCACCTGTAGTCTTGGGGGTGCTCCCTCTAGAGGCCATTGGAGTAAGGAGTAATTAGCATAAGGTAGTTTGCTTGAGGTTTTAATCTTTCACATTTTTGCTCCCTTACCAATTTTGGGACTACTAGCATCTTAGGCCAAGCCAAATTGCAAAGTTACTATGCATGGTGAGGTGTTCCATTTGGTATCATTTTTAAGCTAAAAAATTGTACTTTATGAAGGTATTTTTAAAATGCAATAAACCAAAATAAAATAACAAAAAGGCAAGTTAAAGTTAGCCGACATGAAAATGACACATATGGTTGTCATCGGAACGCACTGGCTTTTTGAGATGGCAAGACTGTTTATGAAGACATGTCACCAGGGGGAGGGGAAGGGACAGGACGACAGAGCCTGAAAGGAATGGTATCCTTGGTGAGGGGTCCCAGGTCCAGGCTTGGGGAACAAATGATGGTGCAGTTTACCAAAAAGCATTTCATAAAGTCAACACCCTATTCTTATCGAGCCTTGTACTGTACACCTATTGATTACTAAATACTTCCATAGCTAACAGATGACATTCAAATTAATGAAATAATTAGTGCTAGTAAGTACTAGAGCCCTAAAACAATAAAACAAATTGATTGTACCTTCTGGTGGTAATGAGTAGTATTCTTCAACCTCTTCGTAGTACATATCAAAGGCTTTTGGAGGTGGTGGTGGAGCTGGTCGCTGAGGTGCAAGAACTGGGGAGGAGCTGCCATCATTTTCTTCTAGAGAGAAAGCAAAAATTTACATTACAAATCATCTGAATTGGGACAATGTGATTTACTATACCTGTACTCACATAGTCAAAGATTAATATGAATACTAAACATATCAATTTATTTCAGCTGCAGAGCAAATTACAATACGAGCTCTTCCCTCACGAAAAAAAAAAAGTTACATACTGTCTTAACTTTCCATCGTCGGGGATAGGTCCCCCTAGGTCAACTATTGACCTTTTCCCAGATTTGTATCTCCATTTTCTAATATATATAACATGGTCCATATAACCTAAAACCACCATACCTGGACAGGGTATGTGTACACCATATTATTATTGTATACCAGGTATACTATATGTGTATTCTTGACAAATATTACCATTATAAATACAACTATTATAAATACAACCAATATGCATAATCATTCTCAAGGCAGAGGAGGGGATGTGGGCTCTTTTCTGGTTTTCATTTCATAACTAGAAAAAGATATGATTTTTTTCTCCACAGGCAACAAAAAAGTTTTGAAATAGAATATCGTATATATAACCAATAATATACTCACCGAAGAAATGCTATGGATTTTTAGTCACAAAATACAACAAAATTAATTCTGCCTTTTTATCTTACATTGGGTTTTGGTTTCTTTTCGATTTCTAATAATGAACAAAATACTATTTTTGTTAACATTACAGTATTCAATGGTTAAGAAAATTAAAAAAGAAAAAAATAATTTTTAAATTAATAAAAAACCTATTGCCATGCTTGTAAAGTGATCCCAATGCAGTATACTAAATTATATATGGTATATAGTAACTTTCACATGTCAAATGAACAAAATAACTTGCCATACATTAATTTATTTAAAACATATGAAGTGTGATACAACATATGAGTCAAAGTGTGAACATGGGGGAGACAGGTGTTAGATGCGGCCATTTTTTGTGGGTTTTTTAATTACTAAATGTGATCATGGTTTATTCAATTAATTGCGGACAGCTGCACTATCGGGTCAAAACGTTTAGATTGAAGGCAAGATGTTTGGTCGAACATTACAGGACATACATTCTTTTTGAGGGCAACCCATAGACCAAATCATGCTTCTCAAGAGCAGTAAAAAAAAAATCTGAGAAAATGGGTTAAGTAAATTATTTCACAGACCAAAACATTCTTTTTTAATAATATTTGTACAACAAACAAAACATATTCAACTCATCCTTTTCTATTAGTTAAAAGAAACAATATTTGTTAAAGCAAAATAAATTTTTTATTTATATACTTTATTATTTACTGTCATCTCAATGACAGTATATAATAAAGGGCACAAAATTTAACATGCTCAACTAAAAACCATCAACACTAGTTAAAAAGAAACTGAAGTCATCTACAATCACTATCAACTTGGTACACAACTGCTCAAAAGTTCAGCTTTGTAGGGAGGAAGAGGAAACAGCCCCTTCTTGTCTGTTATTGTAGGTAGCCATCACAAGAAGATAAAACCAATGTTGAATTTCTATTGCAATACTAGGTTTCAAGGGGTTAAGAGCGAGTCAACAGCCATTACAGCACATTTTGAGTGAAATAATAATAAATGATTGCTGACCGAATCAAATTCGTACTGCAATTGTAATGGCAAATATATTAAGTGCATTTTTAATTTAATATATAATTAAGAAAATTAAGATATTAAATTTTACCCATACCTGTTGAGCAAGTTCCTTCACTACAGTTTGAAACCCGAGAAACATCATCAGGGAAAGCTGCACTATCACTTCGAACTAGAGAAGTTTTAGATGAAGCACCTTCCTGCCCTTTCTTCTGGGGACATGTTTGCAATGATGGCTTGGCTGCTAATCGAGGCTTTTGTACTCGAGCATAAATTGGTTCTTGTGAATTAGACGCAGAAGTTGATTTTTGAAGCTGATGAGGTGATGGGTTGCCTACTGGTACATTTGCAGCAGTTACTCCACTTACGACACTTTCTACCACTTCTTCAACTTTGGAATTAGCTGCCATCACTGTAGTTGATAGACCTGTTACAGACTTTGAGGAATCACTTCTATAAATTTTTGTTCTTGGGGGAATTGGAGGCACATTTATAGATCTTGGAGCTGCAACCGGAGGCTGAGAAATGGCAGTGGCTGAGGCAACGGTAGATACTGGAATAGACGAGGCTGTACCTGAAGATGTGGTGTTATATGATTGCGAGACTGAAGATGACACTGTTGGAGAAACCTGGAAGGTTCCAGCCACAGTAGTATTGGCATCCAAGCGAGACATTTTCTTCAGCCTAGTTGGAAAGAGTGGCAAGGATGTGGATTTGATTGGTCCCTCTTTCAAAGCAGGATGGTCTTCATCTTCTGTACTTGCCATCTTGTCTGGAAAGATACTTCCACAGCCCTTTTTATCAAGCTGCCCTACACTACCCTTTAATGTAATATCTAAAGAAGCTACATTTTTAGCTAATACAGGTTCAACATCTTGCTGTTTTATAGAACCAAAATCTTCCTTGTTATAAGATCGTCTTTTCCCAGAGGTATTAAATGGAGAGGAACTTCTTGACCGATCATGCCGTATATCTTGAACTGGAAGCCTCGATTCTCGTTCAATTCCTGCATCAGAAGAGGAGCTTATTAGAGTTTTAAGCTCTTGGAAGTCACCTGAAGCTCCCTCATCTAGTATAGACAAATAATTTTTGGGACACATACCCTTAGCACCAGTCCTGTTCTCTACAATAACCCAGTTATTGTCAACATATTTCAATATTTTGAGAATGTCCCCTTTAGTCAAAGGCATATCACCAGACATTACAGCCTGAAAATCATATTCTGCTTTAGCCCGGCCTAAATGTTTTAGTTGTAGCACTGCCTCGGATCTAGCTAAAAATAATTCCTCTTCATTGTGAAGGCAATTTACAATGATGTCAACATAAGAAGTGGGAAATATTCCTTTAGAATCTCTAACACGACCCAACGTCCAGTGTGAATCTACATGCTTCAGAAGGTGGATAATATCTCCCTTTTTGAAGGTCAACTCATTCGGATATTGAGCTCTAAAGGAAAACAATGCCCGGCCATAAGGTTCTATACCCGTGTTGTCCTCATTATAGCCAGGAGAAGACAAAGAGTTAAAATCTTGAATTAGAGAGTTATTATTAGTGGGTAATGATTTGTTTATATCATTTTCTTCCAATAGATTATTTGAAAAATAGTCTTCCACTTTCTGTGATAGCGAGTTGAGAACTCCGACATGTTCAGTTTCTTGGAGACTTGAGAAGGCACTTGGTTTCATTTCATCCTTGCACACACCCGTAGTATCTGTGATTGACTGGATATTCACATCAACAGCAGGAACTGGCTTCAAATCATAATTAAAAATGTTTTCATATCTATGCTTCCCATCGCTTGTGTATGGAGAAGCTTCATCTGCAAACTGAGATGCATCAGTAGTACTTACCGGTACTTCACTTGTGAATGGTGACATTTGGTATGATTTATCTCGAACAACTGAAGACTCGTTAATGCTTTCGTGCCTAAATTTTAAATTTGAAAATGAAGGTGAGGCACTGGCTTGGCTTATGGTTGGGGTAATTACACATTTACTATTGGTTTTATTAGTAGATATATTTCCATTTCCAGATGAAAACACACCAGGCATGTTTACTTTAAAGTAGTCATCTTCAAAAATGTCTGAATCATCTTCATTTCCTACAGTTTTCCAATAAGATGAAGTTTTGGACAGGGTTACTGGCTCGTCAAAAACTTGTCCTACCGACTCGGGAGTTGGGGCAATGGAAGTAATATTTGCATTACATGAAGAGTATTCTGTGACAGGAACATTGTAATCCACACTAGGCACAGGTGCTTCGAGGCTCGATAATGGCAGAGTGACATGTGCAGAATCCTGTCGTGTATGACCAGCACTCACATCAGGATTATCTGATGGGGATCTACTACATACAGCTACAGGATTACTCTCATCAGGATACAGAGCAGGTGATAAAGGCACTGAACTTTCTTCAATAACATCCACAAAGCTACTTGGAAAGATTCCAGCCGTTCCATTGCTCTCTCCTCTGAAGAAGAAGAAAAAAAATTAAAATAATAACGACAATAACAATTATGTATGCACTTCTAACATTATACATACTTCTCCTAATTTCCATTGCTACCACTCAAATTCTGAATAACTCAAATTCTGAATATTTCATATTCATGCCAAATTAGCATTTCAAATCCATAGATAAGAATGAGCACTACCACTCTTTCCTGCAACCTTTTGGTCACATTTCTCCCGGTCATCTTGTTGCCAGCTTGTGTTTGTATACGTAACAGACTGTAGCTCCTAGTGATAACATTTAGTTTTTCCATGTTTCACTCGAGACATTCTGATTCAATTTTCCCACCAAAAAACATCAACACTATAACAAATGACTTGCTTCATGGATGAATTGACCTCCCTTAAAAAGCAGGCTGTCAGCACACCACCATTTTTGCCTGGAGGGTTTTGCCCCATGGAGCACAAATTGTATGTCATTGCTGTTAAAATTTTTTGTACAAATCTGTATACAATGAATACTTTGAGGAAAAATTCCACTAGAAGAATGCAAAATGGCACCAAGAAAAACCAGAACATTTACAATTGTTCAAAGCACTTTGGAAAAAAAAAGTAATCTATTTTAGCTCATGTCAGGGTGAGGATAAATTACAATGGTGCAGCATATAAACATGCATTTCACTCTCTCCTCAAATAAACCAATTGACTAATTTCATCCCCCATTCCTTCTGAGATCTGATAAACAAGTGCCTAATTTCAATTTTAAACAACAGACAAAATACTAAATAATGCATAGGAAGCCTACAAAAATTTGTAAATAAATATAAAAACCAGAGTACATTTATATGTAATTATAAATACATTCAGAGCTGTTTGAAATACCATATATTATAAAACTGTGGTCAAAAATTTATAATTTTATTAAATATAGTATCTAATATGATGCGTAATACAATTGAATCTCTTTCAAGTCTACTCACCATTCAGGACATCATTGTAACAAAAATGAACAACATACAGTGTGCTCTATACACCAAAACAACCAGTATACTGCCCATATAAAAATATGGAGCAATGTTAAGTTACCTGAAATAATCTTTATCCACCACATGGGTGATATTAACAATATCCCCGACATACAAGTCCAACTCGTCTGGAAGCTGAGCGCGAAGACTCATCTTTACTTTCCCCTTCAGCCTGACTGGCTTCTCTCTCCTGTCTTCCTCCTAAAATAGAAACATTGGATTAACAGTCATAGTTACATCTCCATAGATCGTTGATAAAATTCAAATGTGATACAGCACAGTATACAAATTATCTAAGCCAGGGGTCTCCAAACTTTTCAATGTAAGGGCCACATTATATATTTCCCATATTTATGCGGGCCGAAGGAATAAAAAATGAAAAAAAAAAAAAAAATCAGTGCCAGTAATTTAATTTCCTCAAATACTAAAGTATAAACATGGAAAAATTAAAACATATCTTTTTGGAAAAAATTAGGGTAAACTAAATAGATTCCTGCCTTTAGTTTTATGCAACCAAATTAGTGTGACGAATGATACTGTCGTTTTGACTTCAAAATTTCATTAAAATCAGGTTTAACTAAGATAAAGGTATTGTCAAAGTACAGAGAAAAGAATATTGTACAGTGTTTGTGCTCCCTGAAACAGAAGCAGCGAAGCCCCACTCGCCCTCCATCCTCACAATATACAGTTATACACAACTGATTGGTTGTAATGCACAACACATACCTACCAGTACTAGTATCTGTGCGTCACACTATCGAGAGAGAGGAAAACTGACTCGGGCTGAGCGCCACCAGTCAGCAGCCCCAGCTTTGAATAATTCTGCGATGCCATTCGTACGATAATTATTTTTTCAAGGACACCACACAGGGATTTGTTTGGCGGGCCGGATGAAATTATGTGGCGGGCCGGATGTGGCCCGCGGGCCATAGTTTGGAGACCCCTGATCTAAGCGAATACACTGAACAAGGTCACGGAATTTTAAGATTCAAAAATTGTCTGAGTTTTTATGAAAAGTGCATTTCTGTTGTCAATGAAAGAGTGGGTTATCAAATCCCAAGTGTTTTACATTTAATTAACCTAGGCCTACATGGCAATTATGGTCTTGAAAAATCATAAGAAAATCGTGAATAAAAATTATTTCTGGAAGATTACTTCCAGAAATCGACCATGCATTTAATTGATGGAATGTTATCAATGTGAAGAACTTTTATGCAAGTAGAGCATATAGTATGCATATGTAGCATATAGAGCATATGAGAAATAATGGAGTAATGTGCCACTGATCTCATACTTATGAGAGTATGGCAAGGTTGTTTGATATTCCCACAATTGTTCACTGTATATATATATATACTGTATAGATGTAAGGTCAGGGTAAGAATTCTAGAGAAGGTTGTGAAATTTGTGTATAATAGAAATAAATGTAGTTTATAAAATTTGATGTATGAAGATGATGTGCTTCCTACAGACGTTGTTGTTGATGTTTAAGATTCGCTACCTGGAACAAAAAGTTCCAAGTAGCACGGGCTATGGTGAGCCCGTAGTGGACTTGATTCCTGCAGACAATAACAGGAATATATGTGAATTAGTTTAACATTTTGTTGATATATGTGGTAGTAGACTGCTAAAAGTTAACATGAATGAAAGTAAAAACATGGTGAGGAGAGAGAAGATAAATTGGTACATGAAATATGGGCAAGCCTGAACAGTTAAGTCCTAGAAGTAATTAATCAGTTTAAAAACCTATGCTGTGCAATTGACAGGAAAGACATTTGTGGAGAGATGGAGAACAAGGTCAGGGAGGAGATGTACCGGTAAAATGAGAGTATTGGTTAGAAAAAAAATAGATTGGAAGAGTCGCAAAGAGTAGCAGGCACTTACAATATGGTCATATTGAATACGAATATGAGAAACTGGTGTTGCCTAATAATAAAAACAAAGAGTTAGAGCTGAAGCAGTAAACAATCTGAGATGCATTTAATGAGTACAAAGGTCAGTAAATCAAGTGATTACGACAACTTTAGCAAGATAATATGTCATACAGCATTAACAACATGGACGATGAACATGTGGTTAAGAGTAAACACTCTTAACAAATCAATTTAAAGGCAAGAGAAAGAGACAATGGTCAACAAGACAACAAACATGATAAATGTGTATAAGAAAAAGATGATATCGAGTGTGAGCAACACATGAGAAGAGGAAGAAATATTGTTAGATACAATTAGTTTAAGAGAGCAAATGTTTGACATTTTAAATGACAACTCGCAATAAGCCCTTTAAACCTGGTCACATGAAGCAGTGGTCTCCTGCCATGGATGTATTGCTGGAGTGTGACAGCTACATGATGATACATAGTGTGTTTAGCATGGAAGATATGATGAATGTATGTGGGGTGTCTTTTTGGAATAGCTTTGTTCTTTTCTTTTTGATTTATTTATTTCTTCTAAGGCTGACACTTCACACCCCATGAAAGTGGGAAATGGAATAGTGATGGTGGTGATTATATGTAAAGTATACAGTAACTACAGTCAAGAAATTTACAACACTTTCCATGAGTTCAGCTCACTCCATCATAAAATGTTATCAATGTAATAGGCAGTTAACTTGAGGTTATCTTGAGATGATTCGGGGCTTTAGTGTCCCCGCGGCCCGGTCCTCGACCAGGTCTCCACCCCCAGGAAGCAGCCCGTGACAGCTGACTAACACCCAGTTACCTATTTACTGCTAGGTAACAGGGCATAGGGTGAAAGAAACTCTGCCCATTGTTTCTCGCCGGCGCCCGGGATCGAACCCGGACCACAGGATCACAAGTCCAGTGTGCTGTCCGCTCGGCCAACCGGCTCCAATCAAGCACCACTCTACAGAATAATAACAAATTACAGTACCTCGCTGAAATCTTTTTAAGAGCATCCAGGGATGCAATGTTTGTTAGTTTAACAAGTTCGTTTAACAATGTTTATTAGTTAATTAGGAAATCACAGATTGTAAATAATGAAGGTAACTTTTAGTAGCTGCTTACCTCAATGATGTCCTTGTTGATTCTCCATACAAAGTTAAGAGGAAATTGCCTTTTTTTCCCATTGATCTCTCCACACCACCATGATTCATCAATGGGGTTTAAAAAAGCCATCACAAAGCAGCCTGAGGAAAATTACAATATTATATCACTCTTTAAAAGAATTTTGCAAACCATATAATACTTATGGAGTACAGTAATGAATTTATCCAAAAAAATATCAAATATTTGTGGCACAGCCTTTTTTTTTTTTTTTGTTTAAAATTTTTTAGAAATATACTGTACTAATCTGAATACATGCATAGAGACTTTTTACACAACACATGCATATGCACACCACACACCCACACACACACACACATGCAAGAGGGCATAGATGGAAAGCTTGAGACTCAGATGAGCCATAGAGATGTTAGAAAGTTTTCTTTTAATGTAATAGTAGAAAAATGGAATATACTCAAGGAGTAGGTTTCTGAAGCAAATGCCATTCACATACTGTAACTTGAAAAGTAGATATAGTAAGTCAGAGAGTCACGGCATTATACAATGGAAGATAGAAAAATGTGGGTCCAAGAGCTAATGCTCAATCCTGCAGGTACAAATAGGGAAGTACAGCACAACACCTACATATGCAGTTATGCACACACAAATAATGGAGAAGCAAAACAAAAAGAGAAACGTGACTTTAACAAGGACAATACAGGAGTCCAAGAGAATTCTTTATTGGGAGGACTGAAATGGTGGTGTTATGAAAGGAAATAAACAGATGTATACCAGTTTTTGCAAGATGTATAAGAAATACATCCAACATCTATACCAAAATAGAAAGCAAATATAGAAAATAAGACCATAGAAATAGAAACCATAACCATAGATCAGAAATTGCATAACCACGTACTGGCACAAAGTGCCCTAAGGCGCTCTGAAGTTGCTTTTTTTTAAATAGGCTATATTTTAATGTTTTCATCACTCTTTGTGTTTTTGAAATAAAATGGTTGAGTTTGAAAACATTTTGACATTAACTTTATTTGAACAGTTATTAAAAACACTAAAATATGTCCTTGACAATTGCATTATAAAGTTTTTGCCGAAACCAGATGAGTAGTGCAATGGATAAGGGCCAGAGATAAAAAAAAATAAAATAGAAGAGGCCAAGGCCACAAACATAACAGTCCAATAAACAAATAAGCAAGAAACAACTACCGAGCGTGAGAAGAGACAAAGAAACTTTGAGAAAGAAATAGACAAATGAAATATAGATTCACAGAGACTGAAAAAGAAGTGTGTGAAACATGTAACGTACAGTTCCAGAATGTGTTCTTGTTGTATCACACACACACACACACACACACACACACACACACACACACACACACACACACACACACACACACACACACACACACACACACACACACACTCCTCACTACTGGCAGTGAGGAGAGAGGCAGAAAGAAAATTTTGAAAAAGGGATTGCAGACAAATGTAAAACAGAACCAGGTCTATTCTATAAATTCATAAACAACAAATTGCAGGTAAAGGATAATATTCAGAGGTTGAAAATGGGAAATAGATTCACAGAAAAGGAAATGTGTGAAACATTAAACGAAAAGTTCCAAAGTGTGTTTGTACAAAATGAAATCTTCAGGGAACCAGATACAATAAGAATTCCAGAGAACAACATAGAGCACATAGAGGTGTCTAGAGACGAAGTGGAAAAAATGCTCAAAGAGCTAAATAAGAACAAAGCAGTTGGTCCAGATGGAGTTTCACCATGCGTTCTGAAGAGAATGTGCACCTGAGCTCAGCATCCCTCTTCAACTGATCTTTCAGGCATCCCTGTTTACAGGAGTTGTAGCTGATGTGTGGAAAAAGGCTAACATAGTACCAATTACAAGAGTGGAAGCAGGGAAGACCCCCTTAATTATAGACCGGTATCATTGACAAGTGTAATAGTCAAAATATTGGAAAAAATAATCAAAACT
>WNGS01005997.1:10970935-11010919 GCA_020271785.1 Procambarus virginalis | reverse complement strand
TTACTACTGAACCATGGCATCTCCAAAATCTGGATAACATTATGGGCCTGTTCAGGATATGCATAAAATTCAAATTTTGTTCATTTTCCAGATTATTATGGCCAGTGTATTAGGTTTTACACAACTTTTAATGATAGCTACACAATTGTGGGCCAAAAAATAAATTAACATGTCATTGCTGGTCTTGATAAGAGGCAACAAGATGAAGGTACAACACTAAAATCATGCCATTTATTAAACTACTGCAGCAAACTTAACTTTTAAAGTGCATATTGTTCATGCCACTTTGTCCGGTATGGACTACCTGTTCACGTTTAAAATGCAACATACAGTATGGTATGAATCATAAGTAAGGAGCATTGACATGTTCATTCTTAAATTTCAATGCTTTTCTCACCACTACTGCTCTTATTTTATACACAAACTGTGACCTAGATTGTATTGTTAAACAATACCAATAATGTACTATACTACTGTTGGCTTCTTCACCAGCCATGTTCACTTTCCCAACTGCTTTGAGTGTGATGGCTACTTTCCAATTTAGTTGATTTACAGCATTTTGAGGTGGGCAGGTATATTTTACGTTGGTCCATTTTCAAAGAATAGCAGTTACGTTCTGAATGTTGGAATTTTGTATTTTGATGCTAGTTTTTTCTAGCCCAACATCAGACTTCTGAAGAAAGGCTGCGGGAACATAGCCTTCATGACCACTATCATCATGCACATACCACCAGTCTGGAAACTTTATGCTAATTGGCCAAATTAGTTGGCCACGATGCATATTCAGCTGTGTTCATCAGTACCTACAAAGTCGTAGAGGGCCACAAACACCTGGAAACATATTACAACATATCAAGAAGTAAAAATGTTGTAATCACTTTATGTACCCATCTATAGTTTACTGTGTATTAATAATACTTAAGACATTCAGAAACTGCAAGAGATAAAGCTTGCACAAGTGTTGTAGGACAGTAAAATTATATATACTGTATAAAGTATATTACCTGAGGGTCACTGCAGGGGTAGCAGCCAGAAACTTGCTCTCCTTAGCATTACATAAATTATTGCTGCTGCTGTTGGTATCCAGACTCTGATAGCCTGTAGTAAGAGGTTCAGAGACTTGGGACTGATCCACAGGAAGGTTAAGCGCTTGTGCAGCAGATAGCAAGTCAATGCCTTCAGAGGGGACAGGCAGTGTTGACTGCAGGTGAAGCTCTGGGGTGGTGCAGGCCAAGGTATTATTTTGACAAGTTGCTGTGGTGGTTCTTCCATTCCACTTGTTGTGACCTTCCAGTTCTCTTAAACAAGAGGCACTCACCAAGCCTACATTCTCTGCAACAAAACAATTTTTAATATCTGCCCATGCATTACTCTTGTGCAGTACACAAATATACTATACAGTATCTGCCTTTAGTAAATACTGTAGGTATAAGGTGGTACTCTTGGTTTGCATGCTGTTTAATAGTTGTGGGTTAAATACTCATTATTGACTCCATAGTATGGGTGCACATGTACTTTTAACCAATGCCTCTCCCTTAAATGTTCACTATGGTTTATCGAGTCGGTTACCTAATCCAACTTCATACAAAATGTCCAACATTTATGCCGGTGTAGCTACACATTTGATTTGTACAACTTTATAGATATGTATGGTCTATGCATACTATACATAAAACAATAGTTGCATTTTTATATTAACATAAAAATGCTTGGTTAAATACATAACTATAGATCGTGATACTGTATATATGAACTGTATTTCTATGTATGTGGCAATCATACATTTGAACATGCCTACATCTCCAAGTTTAAAGAAATATACAGGTGTATAACACTATACACCTGTATACGAGAATGCCAAAAGTTGGAGGCCCACACGCTTGGTTAATGTCAAATTTGTAGAAGAAATGGTCTTTGATATGGGATGGACATAGGCTGGTCAGGTTAGGCCCAAGTTAAATTATTTAAGAAATATAGCACGCAAACACCCACCCTTCAAATTCCCCAAGCAATTTTCACGGTCAAATTATTCCAGGATAAGATCAGGAATGTCATATCCATACTGTGTAAAGTTACTCCCCATTTACCCACATAAATTCTTAATATATTTTCTGAGAAGGGGATGAGGGGTACAGGGGAAGGACAAGGTGAGGGAATAAGAGATTCACTCGGCAGTGTCAGTCCCTCTTAATACATTTTCCGAGAGGAAGGGATCAAGGAAAAGATGTGAAAGAAAAGCGTTCAATGAGGATGAAAGGAGAGAGAGATTAACCCGAGCACCTCCAGGTACCCTGTACTATAACTATAAAAGTCTATCCGAGGTTGGAGACCAGAGGCTTGCAACTTTCCAACACAACACATTGAGTGTCATAGACCAGTCGGCCCTAATGCTACACTAAGAAATACAGTGGAACCTTGGTATTCTAACAGGGATCCCTCCCCCCCCCCAATCAAACAGTGTTCATGTTCGATAGTCGACCACTTGTTCAGCACTCAAAAGTAAACACGTGTCCCAGACGAGTCGGTTTCCTACTAGCTGTCATTCAGTGCATGCCACCACTAGACTTCTCTAAACTTTCTTGTGTTTTCTTGTACAGTATATTCTTATTGTAAACAAGTCACTATCACATCTAAAAATGTGTGATAAGAGCCAAGCAATGAGAAAATTATTTAGAACCATGATTTAGATGGAAGAAGAGAGAAAGAAAGAAAAAAAGCATAGCAAAATATAAAAGTGGTGCCCACATGTCTGCATTGGCTATGCCTAACTCTAGTTCTCTAATAAAAGAAATGTGTGCAAAATGGGGAAAAGTGCAACGTTTTCTTGATAAATATCAGTGACAGCTGTGACAATGGTGAGGTAAAGTGTATACAATATTTGCATTTATTTAATTTTATCTATTGCATCAATATATATATTTTTATGGTCTGGAACCAATTAATCCATTTTACATTATTCCTTAATGGAAAAAATTGTTCAGTACCTTAACAGATAGAGTGCCCTCCCAGCCTTCAAGAACCAATTGAGTTTGAGTATCGAGGTTCCCCTGTACTGTATGGGCAAATATTGAAAACCCCCTCCCTCCAGGCAATTATCATGAAGTCTCAAATAAAGGTTATTTATTTGCCATAGACTTTTTAACAAAGAACTGAAACTGCTAAATATGGCTTTTTCTTAGAGGGAAGTAGAGGATCCAGAAGGAAGGAGAGGGGAGGTGCAAAGAGAAGTGGGGAGGAAGAGACCCAGGTGCAGCCGGGTACCCCCATCTGGTATGATGACACATTGATCAACCCACCTCCATCATTGATTACCCAGCAGCTTGTGTCACCACTCGGGTCGGCTTTCTTGAGGACAGCAACCACTTGACCAGCTGTCAGGGCAACTTCGTTGTCCCAAGTCTTTATGTGAGCCCTCTGTGCTACATACAGGCTATTCCTCGGGTAGCTGCTCATTATGACCTGTTTTCTCTGCAAGAAAATGGAAATGATATACCCATATTTTTTTGTTATCATTTATTTTTGTACTGTTAATTGCATAAGTAATGACTCATTTCATATACAGTACATAGTTGAAGGTACAATAAGTTCTGTGGAGCAGATTTTGGAAATGGTACATTATTTCAAAGCCACACATAACATTGTACGACAGAACCCCCATGTTTAAATCATTTCAGGTCAAGATACTAACTAGTAATCACAATTTCTATAATTATGTCAACTAATGCTCACACCTTGACCTCTGGAGTACATGTGGGAAGTGTGCTGGAGACCGGGTGTTGTGGACTTTGCAGGGTGGTGGCCACACCTTTCAAGTACTCCACTGGTAAACTTAGCCTCTTTTTATCTTTTCCCATCTGCAATAAAAATTTAAGATATTAGATACATCAAGAATTTTAAACAAACTTTGGATCGCCAAATTTATTGGATGTCATGATGGCTTATTTTGAACCTGTGACAAGGAACAGATTTGTTTTTTATATCCCTGTCAGTATCTACAGGGAATGCAGTTTGGGATGTGGGAGTCAACATATGGGTGGGTGGGGGGCGAGGAGGACTGGTCAGTGGAGCATCAGCCTTGCTTATTACAGTGTTAGTGTTCAATCCCCCAATGGTCTAAGAGGTTGGGCACTGTTCCTTCTTTCCATTATATCTTGATTCTTCTTATGTCCTCATATCCCTTCCAAGCATTAACTGATCATACTGGCTTAGCACACAATTCTAAGCAGCATGCAGTCAGGTATTAAGTGAATAAGATGATTTGCCATGAGCTTATCAGTACTCTCTCGTCAGGAAAGTTAATTGACTTCTTACCTTACGAAGCGTATCCATGGCATTCGTGGGATCACTCTTACGGACTCTGGAGGGCTTGAGCAAGGTACTGGAGGAGCTCTCTGGAGCACTTTTCTTTGCCTGCAACCGAGTCTTTGACAGCAACACATGGGAAGACAACTCCATCTTCTGTAGATGATCAGCACATAAGAAATATTTTATGAAAAAATAATTTGGAGCAGTGCTCCAAATTGACTTGAACCAACGTTCTAGTGACTCCGACACTTGCCTCAACTGACACAATAGGTCAAAAGCTATTCAATCCAGAACTTGACTGAATCAACTGGGAAGGTCTGGAGGCCCTCAACTGGTGTCACAATCAGGCTTTTTATGAATAAACTATCTACACTTTGGCCTGTGGGTAATTGTGTTCCCCACCATATAATTCAATACAACCCTCAGAACACACACAAATCCCAATGGCACGATAAAAAAAGTTTTTGTATCGTTAATAATTAATTTCTCATTAATATCATGCCATTGTGACATGTGTTTTTATGTAAATAATCACCTGTATCAACTTTTAATTTGCTGTACACTGGGGTGGGTGTATTATATACTTTTCTTCACCCACACCCACCCTTCACTACACCCACACCCATCCCAGTGTAAGGCAAATTTGCCCATTTGAGATCAATATATAATGCAGGCATGATATTAACACAAATTTCCTGTTTGCCAAGTTCCGTCACTGCTATTTTAATTACATCACTGATTTTGAATTATATCAAGAATGGTCACAAAGCTATTTTAGATTTATAGTTTATTTATTATATATATATATATATATATATATATATATATATATATATTATATTTTATTTTATTGCAATGCTACAGTTTACAGAGAACACACACACAAATATATAACAATTAAACAATCAGCGTTCAAAGACCTCGTCCAGCTCCTCGGAGGTTGGGTGCGTACCCAGGATACAGCACGCACATATTAATATATATATATATATATATATATATATATATATATATATATATATATATATATATATATATATATATATATATATATATATACACATACACATACATACAAGAAGGTACATTGGGATTATGAGGATACATAGTATAGTAATTACAATCTTGTAAAGCCACTTGTATGCGCAGCGCTTCGGGCAGGTCCTTAATTAATCTAAGAAAATTTTAAGAAGGTAAATACTTGCAAAATTTATAAAAAATAATAACAGTTACAAAGCAAGAAAAAATAAAAGATGAGAGAAAACTGTAGGTATATTAAAGCACATATAAGTAGCTCAGATTGATTGCAATGACACCTTGAATGGTAGTTGACAAAAATTAGTAGGCACAATACAGCATATGGCTAGCACATAAAAGAAGACAGCAATGAACACAATGATAAAGTTGTTTGGGTTAAGTACATAAAGATTGGGAGATTTGTAACACTAGATACAGAGCAAATTAAAGTTCAGTGTAGGAAACTACGAAGATGAAATTAGGTACTTTTTGGTTTTGCTTTTAAATGAGGCAAAAGTTTGACAGCTTTTCAATTCACTAAGGAGTGAGTTCCATAGACTAGGTCCCTTAATTTGAATAGTGTGTTTACACAGATTAAGTTTGACCCTGGGGATATCAAAGAGATATTTATTTCTGGTGTGGTGATAATGGGTCCTATTACATCTGTCCAGGGAGAGTTTCAGAGCATGGTTTGCATTTAAGAACAGGGTTTTGTAAATGTAGTTGACACAAGAGAATGTGTGGAGGGAGATAAAAAGTGTGTAATCTTTTCACTCTCCTAACACCAATTCTCAAGCTACGTATTTTATTTTGGTATCAATGTGTTGGCAATAAAATTCTCTACACGATCATATGTATAACATGTCACCAAAGCATTAGCTATCCCACCACGAAATAAATAAAACGTAGATCACTCGCCGTGACGCCCAAACAGCAACAAAATGTTCATACTCTTTTGTTTGTTGTCAGCTCCACATTAGTCCTACAGCGTTATATTTTATATCACTGAACTCGCAATAAAATTCCCTACACAGACATATGCATATAAATGTAGAATCATGATCGCGGCCCACACCAAGAGTGTGTGAAGTGGGCGATTACCCTCGTTGTCAAAAACTCAATAGTCTCTCCTTTAAGTTACAATACAATGCCGTTTTCTCTAATAGTCATGTGCCTATTAGAGAAAATGAAAATTTAATGGCAAACATTTTCATACAAACCCCAAGTCGATCGAATAAGAATTGGATTTTATATGTTTTTTTTTTTTAGATCGGCCGGATATTTAGGACGCGGTCACACAACCGATAGAAATATAGCCGTCGTATATGTACGGGACGGGCGCGCGAAAGTGATTATTAATATTTAGCAAGTTTAGGGATTTAAACATGGGAGCTGAGTGTTGTCTGAAAGCAGAGTTTGTTATTATTCTGATAGCAGATTTTTGCTGGGTGATGATGGGCTTAAGGTGGTTTGCAGTGGTAGACCCCCATGCACAGATACCATAATTAAGATAGGGGTAGATTAGTGCATAATATAGTGAGAGGAGAGCGTGAGTGTGAGACTAATGTGTGTATAGTGTGTGAGATACCTATGCAGTTTTGTTACACCCTGGTTAGAAAACCTATACAGTAAATATAAACATTATCTCCATAAAGGTTTATCATCTCTATATTGCTTTTATGAAATTCCTTAAAATTTCATACAAAGGTTTGAGTCATATAATGTGATGTATTGCTTTGTGTTATGTAGCGTGATCCCTTCTGTCAGATTTTAGAAATCTCTCTCATTGTGTTTTAGCTTTCAATATTTAACAACGGCCATGCTAGATATTAATTCCATGTACATATTAAAGCTTTACAATATATCATATTACTTTGGAGTTGTGCAGCATAGTGGTGTCAGACTGAATATTTTATTATGGAAAAAGTGCTCTTCTGCATAATAACCTCCCAATATTATAGCAGTAAAAACAATTATAAATATATTTTTAATGTAACTTACAGCTTTCTCATTTTTTCTAGTAGTGGCATCGTTTGGTTTGCTGTAGTGATGATCCCAGGAGTGTTTCTTGTGGTGATCTGGTGGCAGGAGGAGCCGGAGCTGCTCAACCAGATGCTCTGCTCTCTCTCTTGCCTCAATGGGGTCAATGTACTCCAACAGCGGCTCCTGATCAATGGAGAATGACATGTTGGCACATCTTTCACAGCCAAATTTATAGGGGACTAATCTTTTTATCGTATGTCTTCAGATGACAGCTACAGTAAACAATCAAAGTTTAAATATAGAACTTGTTATTAGCCTTTGATGGATTCGAATATCTATGACACCAACAATAGGTCTTTGGTACTGAATAAATAATACAAAAGTGCACACACATACAACATTTTTATTTTTAGGGGAACTAATATAAAACTGCTTCAATTAATACTAAAAATACAATCTCTCAGAAGCAAATTCCCCACTTGAATATTTACTCTATCGCTCGGCCCTTTCTATCCAATGGTTGCAGAGTGCACTATATGATTAGCCCTTATGAAAAAAAACACGTACACATGTTGATCTATATGATCAACCCTTGTGACTTTCTTTATGCCATCAGAACAGAAAGTGGTACGGTAAGGTAATTATCAAAAGAAGGTACCAAACCGGGAAGGCTATGTAGCACCATCAAAGTGCGAAATAATCAGAGGGCGCTAAATATTACCAAGAAAGCCAATACGAGAACAAAAACGCATAAGGCGAACGATATCAAAAGTATCCGATTCACCTAGAATTCTATCGAGGGACAAGTGACCGCGAGGGACGGTCGGAAAGCAAGACACACGCTCGTCCTGGAAGGCAGGACATTCAACAAGGATATGCACAACTGTAAGAGAGACAACGCAATTCGGACAATAAGGAGCAGGGCGGCGCTCCATTAAGTGACCGTGGGTTAAGCGAGTATGGCCAACCCGTAGCCGTGTCAAAGCAGTTTCCCACCGCCGGTTACGGTGACAAAGTGGTAAACGTCTCTGACTAGGTTATATACTGATCATACACGATTAACGTATTGCCTCTATAAACGGAAAAGACTGTCTCAACTTCACTTTTTTCCTGACCACCTATGTTTGCAATGTCACCAAGCCCAGCCTGGGCCAGGCTTGACTTATGAGAGCTTGGTTCAACAGGCTGTTGCTTCTAGTGGCCCGTAGGCCCGCGTCCACCACAGCCCGATTGGTCCAGCACTTTTTGAAAAAAAAAACTATCTGGTTTTCTCTTGAAGTTGTCCACGGTTGTTTTGGCAACTTTTCTGTACTTGCTGGGAGTATGTTGAACAACTGTGGACCTCTGATGTTCATACGGTGTTTTCTGATTGTGCCTATGGCACCCCTGGCTCTATTCTGCATTTTATTCCTTATCGTATCCATATCTTCCATATTCTTACGTTTGGAATATCTACAGTCTCGAACACGGCCTTCACCTATCCAGGTGCTTGCCGCCAAATCAAACTGGGGTATACCTCACGGGCAAGCCACGGACGAAACTTACATTTATATAAAATTTATTTTACTGACTTTTTTACCTACATTTCCTATACTCCCAAATACAAGACTACTCAACCCGTCCGCAGACCAAGTCCATTCCATCCAGCGGTCGACCCCAAAGACGCATTCAAATTTGTAACATTCTGTTCATTCAAAACAGGAATGCCATGGTGCCTGCTAAACACATTATGAACATGTTATAAAACATGCTAGACATGGTATGAACACTCACAGCTACCTGCACAATTGTTATAGAAGACCCACGTCTTTGTTTTTTAGATGTATTATTTATCATTTCCCCATGAATGATTCTAGATTTGTTGTGATAACAGTAGAAATAATTTGGGCAGTTACCTGATGCATTCAGTTCCAGTTAGACCACATTGCTCTACCTTGGCCAAGTTAAGCACACACGTGTCTGGTGGCACACCTGCTCAGAGCAGTCTTAGTCACTCATGACTCCTAGTCTTGCCAGACTCAACGAGCCTTTATATGAATTCACCAATCGGAAGGTAGCAACTTCATGTTCTCCTCCCCAGATTTGTTCCTTTCCAGAGTTCACATAATGTCACCAGGACTGAACTGACCCAGTATCAGAGCCAAATAGATACTCGGGTCAGGTTCCACTTAATCTGCTTGTTCACCTGACCGAGTCCACTCCATCCAAGACTGGAGGGTTACCCCTTTCAGATATCTACAAGCTCAATAGGTTCCCCCAACCTTTTAAAATAATCCAATATTGTACATTAGCCATCGTACAAGCAGCCCATAGCAACTGTCTAAATCCCAGGTACCTATTTACTGCTAGGTGAACAGAGGCATCAGGGTGAAAGAAACGGTGCCCATTTGTTTCTGCTTGTGCCGGGGATCAAACCAGGACCCTTCAGACTATGAATCCCGTGCGCTGTCCACTCAGCCACCAGCCCCCCCCCCCATGGTGTACCTTGCGTACCGTGCATCTGGGGATGTGCATTTTGCTAAGAAATACCCATATTCTCAGCCATTCACCTTACTGGCTGAACTACCTATACATACATTCCTTTGCTAACAGTTGCACAGCAGTACACAGTTACAGTCACTCCCCCAGTTACTCTTTTAGCACAGTGTAACCATGTCTCCCCAGGATATGACTTTCCTAACAGGTACTATTTCTAATAGGTACTATAACTATTTCCTAATAGGTACCTGGGTGTTAGTCAGCTGTCACAGGCTGCTTCCTGGGGGTGGAGGCCTGGTCGAGGACCGGGCCGCGGGGACACTAAAGCCCCGAAATCATCTCAAGATAACCATAATAGGAAACTTACTGGAACAACCGCCAGACTGTCAATCAAAGACAGCATAGAGATTCTTTCAGAAAAACCTACAGTACTGTATAGAACAAACTCATAGATGGATAATGTGGTCAAGATTTTAGAGAAAATGGACCTGAAATGGTCCATTAAAACAAAGGGGAAGATAGACCATATCAACACTTTCGACAGCCTCCTCCACGGGAAGAATCGAATCTGAAGATAATCATTGAAAGATTACCAGTTAAAAAATCAGCATGTGACCCGCAGAGGCTCAAGGAAGTAATAGAACAACAAATGAAACTATCTCTAGACCCACAACGACTCACATCTTCACAGACGGATCGGTTGATCAAGAAAAAGGTTCTGCTGGGGCAGCAGTTTACACTACCAACCATGAAGCTTACTGGAGCATGAATAGTGGGTGCTCAACATTGCAAACAGAATTATATGCCCTGAAGGAGGCAATAAACTATACAATTGAAAATAATTTACATGATGTCATCATTCATACAGACTCTAAATCTTCGCTCCAGGCATTGTTATCCAGTCAGCACAGAGATAATATACAACTCCTCACAGAAATTCAACATATAGGAAAAGAAGCCCATAATCGAGGGCTGTCAATCACCCTAAATTGGATACAAGTCACATTGGCATAGCTGATAATGAAAAGGCAAACTCAGTAGCAAAAACTGCCACTGCTCTACCTGTTGTACAGGTTAAAATACCTCCAAGTGTCTCACAGATAAAGAAGCAAATCAAGAAGAAAATATTCTCAACTATCAAAGGTCGCCACAGAGCCAAAGTAGCGGAAGGAAGATCCACTGCGATATGGTACGAACAAGCCACTGGTTACTCCTCTTTCAAGCCTGGCAAAAAGATATCCAGAGACATTGCAGTAGCCATACACAGACTCAGACTTGGTTACAAGTGCTGCTGGGAGGTAATGAACCCAATAGTTAAAGAGTGTCACATCTGTGAAAAAGAAGCAGAGGCGCCACTATTACACTACTTACTGGAATGTGAAGCTACTGAACCCCTGCGCATCAAACTCAACATTAATCCAACGACAGCAGCTGCATTAGATGCACATTCCACCGCGACTACAATGATTAGAAAAGCTGTTGAGGAATGGGACTCATTAGTGAGAATTCTGCATCTACATCTACCACCAAGATAATGTTAATAAAACAAGATTAAAAGCAGTGCACTAAAACAGAAGAGATAAATATGCAGGGAAAAAGGAGAAATCCCCTCCTCCATTTTAAACTTAGACCCAAATATCACAGGAAAAAAGTTATCATGTATAACCAAACTAATTTATGGGCTCACCATAGCCCGTGCTACATGGACACTTCGTCCTGAGTAGCTAAATCTGAAACAACAACAAATAACAGTTGCACAGTCAGAGGAGAGGGGAAGAGTTGACTTTATACAAGCTGTGGACTTTCTGTTCCTGTCAAGGCCAAAAGTTCGCTAATCCGGACTATATGGGAAGAACCCCTGTCCGGATGATCCCCCCCTCATCCGGATAAAACGACGTTTTATTGGGAAGTCCAAAAGTGAACATTTGCCAAAAGATTTTGTATTACAACCAACATAATTTGAATCGACACATATAATATGAGCTTAGCAAGATCAATTCTGACTGCCAGCTGCTGAAGCTTTACTGGTTGAAGGCCCTTGCTCCCGAGACCTCACTGGATGAAGGCCCTTGCTCCCGAGACCTCACTGGATGAAGGCCCTTGCTCCCGAGACCTCACTGGTTGAAGGCCCTTGCTCCTGAGACCTCACTGGATGAGTCCCTTGCTCCCGAGACCTCACTGGATGAAGGCCCTTGCCTTGCTGTTCTTACAAAATAAGAATATAATTTATCTTGCCTCCTGTGCTCACTGGCTTCTTTTATGATCAGCTCTTTGGTTCTCCTCAGGTACTGGTACACGTTTCCAACTTCTCGATTAGCACAGTTGGATGAAAAATTAATTAACCGTCAACATAGGATATAAGTAACTGTATTTCGTGTCTGAAATGTTGGTTCCTCGATGCCATCCTCCACTTCTGCCTCACCAGTAACAGACTGGACACTTCTTCGCTCATCACACCATATCCTGGGTCATTAGCATCTCTTTCAAGACATTCAACCCACATCCTGTCTTTCGATATTTTCGCCAACATTTCTGGCGAAATAAGTTCTTCTATTGCACCCAATGCTAGTGTTTGCACCTTCACTGGTTGAAGCGTATTTTATGTATTTCGTTTTTTGTTTCCTTATATCAGAAACAGTACTAGTGCCTATATTAAAGTTCTTGGCAACACTCACAACCGACCGCCACTTTCACAGTTCTATAATACGTAGCTTGTTCTTAATTGTTAGGGGTAACCTTCTTCCTCTTAACACCTCCAGAACGATTGCTGCTGCTACCAGACATAGTCTTGGACAAAAATTATCAGTTACTGTGAAAACAAAATAGTTATTAAGAAAATATTTCACTAATGGTGCGACACTGGTATAACGCGAGGGTCGGGAGCACATGGGGTGTTTGGCTTGACCAGGCCGACCAGGCGGTGGACGCTCATCTCTCTTCCTGCACCACGGACACCACCGCCCACCCCGCCACCTATACCATGCGTCGGGCGCATCCGATCCCACGATCGTCGTCGCCCCTAAATCAACACAACATATACCATGCGTCTCGACACAGCCGTACAGGATTAACACGGTACGGCCCGATGATTGACTTTCTTATCCGAAATAATCTACGGTTGTCTAGATTACAGTCCAGATAGGGCCACATCGGTAGAAAGTTAACGGATCCGATTTAAAGTCTTTATCAGTATACTGTACTTTGATTCGTACAAATCTCCGGTCATCCGGATTCTATGGACATTCCATCCGGATAAGGATATAACATTATCCGGAGACGATTATTAATATGAATGAGCCGGCTCACTTTGTATGACTGCAGTAGTCTTGAGAACAAACTCCTAAAATCTGAAAGCAGTGGCAAATTGTATACAAACTTTCTTGAACAATTCTAGCCAAACTACGTTCATGTAACTTATAACATGTTCATGTTCACGTAACGTAATCGACATTGATCCTAAGTTGATTAAACTCTAGCATGTTTATGCCTGTTTAGCTACCGAATCAAGCCTAATTAAAGCCCTAACTAAGCCCTCACCAACTGAAAGACCATTAGAATACATTTCTGGACAGAATTAGACAAAGAAGTCTGACTTGAG
Source organism: Procambarus virginalis (assembly GCA_020271785.1). Taxonomy (NCBI): domain Eukaryota; kingdom Metazoa; phylum Arthropoda; class Malacostraca; order Decapoda; family Cambaridae; genus Procambarus; species Procambarus virginalis. The sequence goes on along the minus strand of WNGS01005997.1, from coordinate 10,997,538 downwards.
GTCGCGCATAAACAACTTGACTAAGACCACTGTCCACTTTAAAACTACAAGATTCAACACGTGGCATTAGGATGGAAGAGCTTAAGTCAAACTCACCTGTGCCAGCAAGAGGTAGAGCTTAGCGAGGTGTCCCTGGAGGTAAAGGCGAGAGGCGGCGAGGGAGCGTATAGCGAATGTGAGCATCTCCGTGGCCCAATGGGTGAGGATGGGTAGCTCCTCCAGCAACAGTGTGTTGAGCGACTCGTAATCCCCAGTCTCGTGCGTGTCCTCCTCCTCCTCCTGGGAAAATGTGTACAGTTAAAGACATCGTAACGTCATTAAGAAAACCCAAGTAATAATGTTAATGATTCATTGCACGCACCTACACAAAGAAAATATTAAGCTTTAGAAGAGCAGTTACATACACAGACGTTGTATTTATTAAATACATTAATTTGTTAGAGGCAACCCAGGTAACGATAGGCTTCCCCATGACGAACTAGGACTCACAGCTACAGTAGCGATGTTTGTGTCCTTAGCCGTCTGCAGTTTAGCCTGAACTGCGTCATAGTCCAGCTTCTTGTGGTAACGCTTCTGGATGAGTCTGGCAGGCGCCGCGCACAGCGCCCCCACCTGTACTGCAGGCTGCAGTACCCGCTCCTGGACCTCTCTGTCCTGACGATTGGGGGAGGAACAAGCGGCGTTAACATTTACTTTAAATAATAATTCGTTGTGTCAGGGGGACAGGAAGCTTGTGTCTATATACTTTAGGCTCTTATCAATGCCTCACACCAAGGTCGAACTACTGACCCTCCCCACGATGCAACCTTAACAGTTTAATTTAAATAACATCCCATAATATCCTTGATTCGAGTCACTACAATAATTATTAATTTATACATTATATACTCATTTAATATTCTCATGCATGAAACACTGTCTTGATATCATTCATTAAGAAACAAATAAGTTAGAAGCTTATCGTGATATCGTGTTATCAAAATATCAAGATGGAAATATAGCTGGTACTGGTTTACATCATATAATGAAATGTGAAACCTACAAACATTTGTAGGACCCTATTGCAAGAGTCTAGCGTGGCTTCTTTGATGGCTTGAACACTGGGAGCATTGGGAAGGATCTCGGCCAATCCCTCAGACACTATCAACTCTGCCGTGTGTCTGGCCCTCACCGCCTCCAGGAGGGTCGTGGCGTGGTCCACCAGCGACCTCGCCGCCTGCTCCACACTCCGGAACTTGGCGGCCTCCTCGTCGAAGCCTGTGCTCGTGGTCTGTGGTGGGGAATTTGGTAGGCTTTCAATATAGTTTAGAGGCTACTTCATAGCCTCTTTACTCCGTGTTCATTGTGGTTAAATTCATCTCATGTACAGTATTTATTATTTGTGCATTATGCAATTTAATTGTACTTTGTTATTTCGTGTTCAATTACGTCTTGTTTATTTGCTTATAATTGCTACTTTCTCGATGTTTACTACTTTCATTTATTAAATATTTATCTCTTTTCCCCATGTGCTTCGCTCTACTACAGAAATTTTAATTTGTCAACATAATTAAGATTATTTTTCTAAATTTCCCGGTAGGTGAAAATTGCAAATTTAAGAACGATTTCAACGATTTAAAACAATTTTTTTAGCCTTACCATATCTACTAGCACTTTGTATTCAGTGAACTATCCCATCTACTAAATTTAAAAGGGCTTTGAGGCTTAAGACTTTAAATCCACAGCAAAATACCTGGCTGATGATGCCCAGCTTTTGGGAAAGGATGGTAGACATTCTTGCAGATTTCTTGGCGATGGAATGAAGGGTGACCCGTCTCATCTTGCCGGTGAGGGAGTGGTCCACATCCTCCCTGTACTTGTACACTGTAATGCCACACAGTACATAACTCGCTCCTAAAATATGTTTGTGAATAATTTCCCCATTTTCGGGTACAGAAATCCCGACATCATGCTGATTGAAGCCTCTGCCATGACGCAACCCACAACACCTGATCAACTCCGAGGGTACCTGTATATATTACTCTGCGAACAGAGGCTTCACAAGTAAGACAACATGTCTCTTCCTGCCCGGGAATCGAACCCGAGACCATTTTAGTTGAGAGCCAACCGTACTGATCACTGGGCTACATTTTAAATATAAGCAGGTAGAGTTGTGTGGGGGTTCCGTGGTCCACTTACTTGTTGGCTGCTAGATAGTGTGCCTCATTTCAGGAGGATGGGTTGATTTTAAGTACTTGTAGCAACTATTTGGTCGAAAGTGCCAATAAATCAACCCATCCAAACAATTATTCTTAAGCCTAGTATAACATATTTAAATTATTATATTAGGCGTAATATAACATGTATTAGGCCTAAGAGAGCTTAAATTCTATATTTATGTTGCTATCCCTTTGAGATGTATTTTTTCCTGTCTGAATAAACACATTTGAACTTGATAAGGAGTTTCCTCCAGTGAAGTCGGAGGATTAATTATTCACAGTTCACGAGCAAACGATGAACACAGTCAAATGGGACACTTACCAAGGTCAAGGCCCCGGGTATATTCGTTGACATCCCTGGCGGCAGCTTGAAGACAGGCGCTGGCCTTCTGCAGGTTGTGGTAGTCAGGGTCGGTGCTGGCTGTATTGTCCAAAAGTTTCGACACATACAGTCGATACCTGCAACGGATATTAAACGCAAAATGGTTACCGACATTAGGTCAGCACAGTTAACAAGTTCAGCCTCTTGGTGAACGCCTCAAGGTGAACGTCTCAAGTTCGCCAGTTCACTTCAGCATGGAGTTATCCTTCAGTTTGGTCACATACGAGATCGTATATTTGAAGCAACAAATAAAATTTTGACGACTATCCTAATGCTATTTTAATATCGTGCTGCATTTTCAGACTAAGTTCAAGCAAGTTTATTGAGATAATAAAATACATGCAAGGCGACGAGTCACAATAACGTGGCTAAAGTAAGTTGACCAGACCACACCTACACTTCATAAAATACATCCCCGAAGGACAGAGTAACAAAACAGGGATATTCTTGTAAAATGTTCTGATAAACATATGGGACATTATTTCCTCAAAGGGCTCACCTGTCAATTTTTCTGATGCTATTAGTGACCTAAAAGATAGAACAAATGTCATTATGAGTAAATTCGGTCATCTTGATACCTATTCGAAAATAAAGTTATTTAAATATCAATGTTTAAGCCTGTATGGATGTGAACTATTGGGGGGGGGGGGTCAATATGCTGATCTTGGTAAGTTGCATTTGCGAATGGAGCAAATGTTCAAAAATAATCATGGATGTCTATCCTCGCACTCATTGCAGTCTCATATCAGGTCTGATGTCCACACCTACACTTCAAGAAATAAGTCGGAAACAAGTGATATTCTTTTTGTCTGAAGGGAACCGCCCATCCAACAAACTCAAAATAGATTTTCAAACACTCGCTTGTCATTGGCCTCTCTGGCTTTTCAGACATATGAATTGTAAATAATTTTAAATTGAATATATAATTGAATCGTCAGGATATATAACTTAAGAATGAGTGATATATATATTCATGTAGCAGGTAACCAGAAGTGAATACAACAACTAGTCAGTAGAGAAAGCTGGATGTTTGCACTTTTTTTAAGGAACTACTGTCACAGAGATGCTTTGAGCCCTATTGAAGTTAGATGCATGTTGTATGACTTGTGCGTTGGGGGTGATTTTCATCCGGGGTAGCCCTAGAATCTGTGGATAGTCTCCGTATTCCCCACCTTACACTACCCCTTTGATTCTCCATCCTTTCCCCCTCTCCAACTTATCCCTCGGGTTACCCGGCAGGCAAGACTTACTTGAGAATGCGCTGGACAGGTTTGATAAGGACGGTGTCGAGGGTGAGGAGGTGAGGCCGCCTACACTGCAGTTCCTGGGCCAGCCTCGCCAGCTCTTCCTTGGCCTCCTCAGACTCCTCGTACTGTGAGGGAAGGTGTGGGGAATGCAATAAATTATCTTGGGGTTACTAACCTACTAATATTCATCCAGTAACTTAAATCAGTCTTTTTGTTTTCTAGTACAGGGTACACCAAGACCTTACCTTAAGTCTAGTAGAGTATTCTACATGGCCAATAGCTTCTTGTTACACGACGCCCCAGGTCACATGAAATTTTTGGCGATAGTGTGATTTCACTGCTTTGCAAGTTTGTTATATCTTAAATGCAAGTTTCAGCTAAGCTACATCTTAATGCATTATTTAACATTCTTTACTTTAACTGATAGTAATAAAGCAAATATTTCCAAGCTCTTTACTCTAAACCTACACAAACGTCACCATTCTATCTGGAATGTGGTCGTCAAGATTCGTAGCATCAAAACACTACGTCTATCTCACTAACATGTTAATTATCTATGGGTCCAAACACCAAATCCTCACATCTCGGATAAGGATTGCTGAGGGGCAAGGCGCAGGGAGCCTTATTTGCTCACCCACGGGGTTCTGTACAACAAGAATATCAACGTGGTCACCGACCGGTAAGTAAACTAATGGACCCGATACAACTGAATTTTAGAACTTGTCCTACAAATTATGTCTGAATTTAACCGTTTGCCCGTATGGCCGAAAATTGACGTAATTTGAAAATGAAAAAAATTAAAATAAATTTCGGATTTTTTTTTTCCAAAACAGTAAGTTAAAGGTACTCTGGTAGGTTAGGAGGGCAGGAAATTGTCCTAAAGTTTCAAAACGTCATGAAAAACGTTAATTGAAAGTGTCGTCTCCTAACCTAACAGACTAAGCTGGATGACCCAAACAGAAAACGGGACAGTACATCACTTTCGTGAGCCGATTTCATTTCAAGTTACGTCAGTTTTTGGCCATAACGCGAATACTAGCGAAAAGTGACATTATTTTTAGGAGGACGGGTTGATTAAGACGCAGTACCGACAGTTAATTACCTTCTTCAGCAGAGGGAGCACTTCGACGCTATAGCCAGAGCAGTAAATTTTGTACACCTGACTTAGCTCTGTCGCAAACTGCAGAAACGCGCTCCCCACCGGAACATCATCGTCACAGCCCTCTTGATCGCCTTCCAAAACTTTCAAAAGATTCCTGGCCACGTCCAGCACCTGAGCGAAGCAAGCTTGTGTAAGCTGCACTATTTTATAATTAATCAACTAGGTTAAGACGTGATGGGCTAAATTATACTGATAAAGAAGATAAGTTATCATAAGCAAGCTTTGCTTAGCACGAGTTTTCTAGATTAGAAAATTTAATAGGTACCACATACCTAACCTGTGCGCGGTAGTGGACTCTTTACCCAACTAGAGTTAATCTAGTGGAGGTAGTGGAAAATGTTACAAAAGCACATAATGGGTCCAGGAACCCATTATGCTGCTACTCCTATTACTGGTACTCTCACATGAGAAGCAATTTTAACTATGCATTTCCCTAGAACTAGCTGAAGGTAACTAGACTATGGTTATAGATCAAAAAACAATTTATAGTATATGTAAAATCCTGATTATGTGCAAAGAATTCATAGCAACGAATATAAAACCGATTATCATATACAGAAATGACGGCTTGACTAATTAGCACCAAAAAGAATAACAAAATAGATCTTTTGGAGATGATAGTATTAGACAATTTACAAATCAGTAATGTACAAAATACAGCTCACTTATACATGTACAACTAACATGTGTGATGTAGCGAATTACCAAGGAATTTGATGAAACCGACCTGCTGAATGTTACCGAGGAGAGTATCTAGGTCAATATGCTTGCTGCTGCTGCTGGAGAAACGAGAGACCACCTGCAGGAGGGTCTCTAGGTCAGTGATGTACTCCCGCTCCGTCGTCACCAGCTCCGCCACCCTCAGGTCATAGCATGGTAGGTGTTCTACACGGTGCTGTGGTTGTGTAAGTTCCTGTACGCAAGGAAGTGGGTGATAATTGGTGTCAGTATGTTTCATCCCTATTTGTAAAAAAAAATACAGCAATCAGAAAATGATCGCGTCCCAGATCGATTTCTGTCAACAAAATGGAGAGCAGCTGCATAATTTTTCCTTTATAGACCCAAATGAAACGCTGTGTGTTAGTGGCTTCGCCAGAATGTACCACTTACATCACCGACATGTTTACTTTCACGACTCATTATACATTTGTTTGCATATAATATATAAAACTATGGTAACATATACAAGATCTATCAGGAATGTATTTTGCTCAACACGCAAAAATATTTACCTCCGAGGTAAGCGCCCTGGCTTCACCAGACTCTTCAAAACTCTCTTCGTCGTCCCAAAAGTCATCGTCATCATCGTCGTCGAAGTCACTTAGCGAAGCGGTCACGTCTGCATACAATTAAAATCATGTCATATATCCGTAAACAATTTTGCTGGTCCAGACAACTGGTGGTACTACTATTGGGCTATACTTGGCATACTTATGAAAGACTTATACAAAAATCTTGAATAATATTTTGACATTGTAAATCTATCGGGGGAATAAGACATATATATATGGTAACATTACTGTTTTGCAGTCTTTTACGTTTTCTATCAAATGGCCACACTCCACAAGAAAAATATTTCTTGTTATTTGTCGAATCTCAGTTTTCTTTACCTTGAAATAATTTGAGCGCATGAAGCATCTAGTGTGAATTGGTCAAAATGAGCAGAAATAATTGTATATGTCAACCTGTCTACAGGCTAGGCTCGTTAAAGCGACGGCCAACTCGAAGGCGCATACATCAATTTTAACAGTTTGTATTAAAATAGGTTATATTCTCATATAAGAGTTCAATCTACAGTTAGGTCTTGGTTAGATTAGGTGTTTAGGTTCTGTTGTCAATTATTTGTGTTTTAAATACGTGGGTGAATTTAAGCATTTACAGAATTGCGATTCAAACAGAGGTCCGTCAGTGAAACACTGTTCGAACGTCATCAGTTATGAGTCGTGTGTAAAGCATTTTTGAAGTCATAAACAGGGGGTTTTGCGGTTAGATTAACGAGCATTTGACCTTTGTTTATGAAGACTGGGATATAATCAGGAGGGAAGTGGAATTAAACTTGTGAAGACCCTCCGGTCGGCCGAGCGGACAGCACGCTGGACTTGTGATCTTGTGGTCCTGGGTTCGATCCCAGACGCCGGCGAGAAACAACGGGCAGAGTTTCTTTCATCCTATGCCCCTGTTACCTAGCAGTAAAATAGGTACCTGAGTGTTAGTCAGCTGTCACGGGCTGCTTCCTGGGGGTGGAGGCCTGGTCAAGGACCGGGCCGCGGGGACACTAAAAAGCCCCGAAATCATCTCAAGATAACCTCAAGATCTCACCCTCTTCAGGCCAAAAATGAGTCAAGATTAACTGCACCCACTAGTTAGAATCTTTAGTAAGAGTGTGAATGTTGACAGGCGTAGATAAGTTTATATCTACGATCTATAATACATGCAGATAATAACTCTCAATAACACGTCTGAAAATACATGACCAAACTCACAAATTAAATGAATTGGGGCCGTGTTTAGTCTCATTCTCGCCCCTTATCAAGTCATAATTATCTCTCACTCACCAAAGAGCCAGAGCTCAACCCCCGTAAGCACAACTAGCTAAGCAAGTACCTTCCCAACCCCGTTACCCTGTGGGTTAAAAAAAATGTACATTAAAATTTTCACAAACTGAAAGGTCGATATTTTGTTGTAAAGAACCTAAAAAAAGGATGTTGGGGGGGGGGGGCTGTGTAAGGACAGCCCACACAGCCTGACAACTAGGCCTAGGTCACCTGAATTTATCAAAGGGCGACCATCTCTAATGGCCTCGACGGGAACATGAAGCCACCGGCTTGTCGAAGGTCTCCCACCCCCTCCATTATTTCCGAGAATTTTATAATAGCTTTTAAGGGACATCCTCTTCCTCCCCTTTACATTCTGTTTGTCTCGTATTCTCAAGATGCAAAACTTTAAAAAAGCTCACCTCCAGTCTTTGATAAATCCCATTGTAATTATTCACACTGGGCTCCATTTCATTTATTTAGCTTACATAAGATAAGAGTACATGTGGATCACTGATTTTTCTAATAACTTTCTCAAATGAGCACCAATAATATCCTTGTGTAGTTATTTCAACTCTCTTGAGAGGTCATGAGAATTGGGTGTTAAAATTAAGTCTACTATACTAGTTTATAACTGCGTCACACACAAGCACTCGAAGCGATCTCTAGTCTGATATACACTCGCCTACACATGTGGGAAGGTAACTATAGGACGTGATATTGCTATCAATCTGCAACCCCACACTGCTGCACTTACGCAATCACCTTACTGAGCTAGCTGGCTGCACTACCCTCTCAAATAGAGATATGGATAAAAGCGATAGCTATCAGTACTCCTAATCAGATAACAGGTAGTTAAATGGAACTCATGGTCTTAATATTTTGAGCACAGAGGGGCGTGCATTTATAATGTGTCCCATTATCGGGGATAGGAAGCTGTTAGGTAGATCACGATAAGCTCAGCTCGCCTCAAAGACCAACCGGTCCTCAACTTAAGTCCATTACATCCTGCGGTCGCAGCCCGTCCTCCAGACAAAGACCAAAAAGTGATTCCATGCACCCGCCAAATCCCCCCCCCCCCCGTTTGTGAATGAAAAACGGTTTATACACGACTCAACTGTTGACGTCCGAACACTTCCGGAGTAAGTGCTTCATTGACGAATTTTGTTCGAACCACAACGTTATAAATGCTTCACCCATGTACTACAAATACAAATAATCGCCAACAGAACCTAAACACCTAACATAACTTATGCCTATATATGCACAATATGCTAATATATTATAATATTAATTTATATTTGAGAAAATTCCCGCTTTGAATGAACAGCGTGTATAAATTTATGAATGCGTCTGTGGGGTCGACCGCTGGATGTAATTAATGGACTTGAGTCGAGGACGGGTTGTGGAGTTGAGAGAGCTGTACATCTTGGTAAATGCTAGGTGTTATGTGAAAGCGTAATTGTCGATCAAGTGTGAGGCTAAGAACTGTGGTGGAAGGAGATACAGAAATGTTAGTAGGATTAGGAGCGTGAATAGAGTTGAACAGGAATTGGGCGTGCAGTTCTTTTACAGAAAAATTAAGTTATTTTTTATTTGTTAGAGTCGGTTCTAATGTGCCAGTCATACTCCCATTTAGTGACAACGTCGAGTTCGTTTGAGCTTTCTGTGATAATATGTGTATGGAGTGGTTGGTGACAAGGTGAGACATCATCAGCATAACAGATAGTTAATGAAGTGCGATGAATAGGGTCAGGAATGTCATTGATGTATAGGATGTAGAGGGTCGGGGCAAGAACAGAGCCTTGGGAAACATCGGCGTGTAAGTTGAAGCAATCCGAGTGTTGTCAGAGGAGCTTGGCTGGCCGCCAGAGGATGCGGACGTGCCCACGCCTCAATTGACGAGCGAGGTGTAGAGTCGGTGATTGGGTGGTTGTTCCGTACTAGCTGTGTGGTACCTTGCTGGTGCAGGATACAGTTGCTCCAGGATGGGGTCGTCATTGCCTCCACTTAAGCAGACTTCTTCGGCTGAACTAATTTTCTACACCGGTGGACTATAAGGTGTTTGGTGTTGCGCTCGTGCAGGTGCTCAGTGTCCAGTTGGTGGATTTGGTAGGCGTGCAGCTGGTTCGATCAAGATACCGTGGGGTGGTAAAATTTCTATGGCAAGCTGTGTTCCAGGAGTTCTTCGATTGGTGAGTGGGTTGTTCTTTCCCCTCTGCCTGATGGTGTAGGCACCGTCCGAGCGGTCAACTGGAGTGTGACGTTGATGTACCGAAAAGTGCATGGAACCCTATTTGAAATGACTGAGGAGCTTTTGACCAGGCTGTTTGAGAAAGTGCTAAGCGTACAGTGGAACAAGGTCTTTGCTTGCTATTGTAAGGGGTCGCTTGCTGGCACCAGGACTTTGACGATGTCCCTGGCGCGGAATATACCGTTTTCGATATCCCTGATGGAGTTTACACTCCACTGTCTGTATGCAGCCCAGCCCCGTACATGTTATAGGTGTGGGCTGGGTGACTCGGCGTGCTCCGTTGGGGCGACTGACAGGGTCAATAGACTTTCAAGAATTATATCTTCCGGGAAGGTGATTTTCCACTTATTAACACTCCGGAAGCTCCAGGGGTGCTTCCGGATCAGTAGGCACGACTGATAAGATTGCAATAGCGTAACGGAAGACCTTTCTGTCTTTAACTCATGAGGCTATGATTAGGCATCAATGTTCTTCTAAAGTTACACAGAAACAAATTACCTTATTAGGGTCTTCCACCAGAACAGCTTTAGCTAACCTTAGTTAAAAGTACTGTGTAATATTAATTTATTTAGCTGTCTATTGGTCTAAATTATTTAGACATGCTTAAAACAAATTACAACGTATGATATATAAGCACTAAACCAACGGTAGAAGCCTACCGGTTTCCTTGTTAAATGAAGATTTTACAGGTGAATCCATTTTAGATCGCAGATTAAAAAAGATTTTAACAATTAACATCTTCCACATTTATCTGCATAATTGGCATCCTGATATTACCACTCCATCGCACTACTCGTTAACACTAAAAAATCTAGGGTGACATAATAATAATTCATGGTGTCGGGGGGACAGGAAGCCTGAGAGTATTTAAACACGTTTTGGCTTTTTTGGAACCCTCGGGTTCCTGAGTAGGCGGCCTGCTGGTCGTCGGTTCGCGCCCACCTGTATTCCTAGTGGATTTTCTCATTGATATATGTCACGTTAATGTGATTTGTGTGTTTTTCACCATACGAGACCTTCTCCTTCCATCATTCTGAATCATGCTCATCACACTTACCTGCACTCTTCCCCTCCATCCACACTGGCTTGGGCACTTAATGTCGCTCAAATTTCTAGTTTCATTCATATTCACATCAAAATATGTCTAAGATTTGTTGTTGGTGTTAGGCTATAGGCTAACCACGGCCATGGCTATTAAAGCCACCACCAGAGCCCTAATGACCAACTAGCGGGTACACCTATGGCTGCCACCTGACACTCACGACTCTGTTTTGCCTAAATACGTAAAATATAAAAAATAATAACGAATACCGTAATATTAAGTACATGCGGGAACACTACCCTCCATATTGTGATTGGTTAAACAATTAAGGCTACTGTACAGAGCTACAGTACTCACAGCTAATCAACTTGAACCATGCCAATCACCTGCTCGTCGTCAAATGACCACATTTTACGAAGTGGGACCCCAGACACTCGACCCCCCCCCCTGGTTGACCATAATATCAGAACTGTCAACCTTTCAATCATACAGTTAAATTTCTGACCACCAGAGGCGCTAATGCTCCCTGTTATTTACGCTATCCATATAATAATTTCCGTCATTGTCATCGCAACATTTAAATATATTCATGTTTTGTAGTGCATATACGACAACGTCAGGAATTGGACTAACGGATTTAGTGTAAATAATAATATATCTGCGTTTTATTTTTAATACCAAATTATGACAGATATACATTTGGAAAGAAAAATAAAGGTTTTAATCCTTCCTGTAGCACTGTTAAGTCGTGTAAAGAAAGAATGGCAGTAGGTAGGTACCCGGGAGCGAGTTAACTGTCGTGGGGATGCATCCTGCATTGTGTGGTGGTGGGCATTATCAGGGGAAAGCGCCAAGCCATTACGACTATTTAGCAGGGGAGGGGACCCACTACCACTATTCGTACAGTCAATATTGACTTATTAAATACGTGCATAGGTGATATACTAAATATAATAGTTTACCTTGAAAAGCTTCATAGAAAACACCGACCTTACAAGTTCATCAAGTTCAAGTCTGTTTATGAGATAAGCAAGAAATACATCTCAAAGGGATAGAGTAGCTTAGCTATTTCTACCCCCTGGCGACCTTACCTAATCTTGTTAGTATGGTAAGATAAACCATCTTATTGCTTCGTAATTACAATTATTTCTGTGGCTTGGAAGAAAATGCACAATCAAGTGGGGGCTTAATTAGTATTAATTATTATGTAAATTAATTACATAAATTAATTATTATATAAATTAATTACAAAATTAATTATATAAATTAATTACAAAATTAATTATATAAATTAATTACAAATTAATTATATAAATTAATTACAAAATTAATTATTACAAAATTTATTACATAAATTAAAATAATAATCATAGATGACTATTATTGAGCTTATCACTTTGGGGGTTCCGACGGAGCACCCCCAATCCCGTGAGGGCCAGCGGCGCGGAACCCCCACCCCCCTTAACCTATACCTATAATAGGTTAAATAACAATTGTAATTACGAAGCTATAAGATGCTTATCTTAACACACTAACAAGGTTAGGTAAGGTCGGTGTTTTCTATGAAGCTTTTCAAGGTAAACTATTATGTTTAGTATGTCACCTATGCACGTATTTAAATTAATAAGTCAATATTGACTATACGAATTTGCGAGGACAGGTTGCAGAGGGCACACCTCTCTGTAGGGTGTAGTCGCATCTCCACAGATCTCCAGTATCAGCTCTTGATACTGGTAATGGCTCCAAAGAGCCACCACTTACGGGCTATTCGTGCCCGTGCCTCCTTTTGGGTGGCTTAATCTTCATCAATCATTCAATCCACTACTCACCTCCAGCGGCAACAATCAAACAAGGGCTTGTCGGAAGCGAAAATGGAGCCTAGGGCGAGTTGTCATGACAATTAGTGATGGCTCTTATTTTGATTAGGGGTTCGTAAACCTATTGAGCTTTTATTCTTAATTTATATTAAAATGCTAGTAAAATATATTTCTTGGATGAGTAGTGGGAGCACAATAAAGTACCACTCACAGGATGAGTATGGGGTGCACAATGAACAACAGTACCAGTCACAGGATGAGTATGGGATGCACAATGAACTACCACTCAACAGGATGAGTATGGGGTGCACAATGAATGCACAACTCTGCCAGTAGTATATAAACTTGTAAATTCACAAAAGAACAAATTTCATGCAATCAAATTTAATCTACAATATGTTGTCGCCTCCACCAAGTGTTCCAAGACGTCTTGTTACCTGCACTGATGCTGAACCATGTTGATCCACAGCATCATAGGTGTTGTGGTAGCTGGATTGGAAGTTAACGAGATGTACTGCATAATAAACGTCTATGGCCCTGAGTTTTCTATAGAAGTCATTTTATGCACCTTTCTTAGTTAGCTATCATTAGTATTGTTATTGAATGTACAAGGCTGCACAAACCATCTTAAACATTAAAACCAGACTTGAGCAGCTCCACTGCACCCAATAGGGATATTCAATGTCCTAATATTGGCAGCTCGTCTAAACTAGTTCAAATACAGGCTGCCTACTGATGTATATACAAAAGTTACTTGCCTACTGTTAGTTTGTATATACAGTTTATCTCCAAGTAGTGTTGAAGATGTTGAATCTCCCAAGATCTTAATACAGACGGGCAAGTTTAGTTGTACAGCTGGTATACATATGATAAGTTTGAATTCTTTCCCCTTCTTGGGTAATTACTGAAAAATATAGCCACATCTACAGTGGGAAATTCCTGAATCCATGCAAATTAAACCGTCTAAAAATAGCATTATTATAGTAAATAAATCCACATGCAGGAGGCCAATAAGCAACAAAGGTAACTATGTAAAGTGCTTTTGTCACGACTGCAAACCACAAACATGGTAAGCAAAATAAAACAAAAATGGCTTGTCAAATTATAATCCAGTTATCAATTATAACATCTTGGGTTACAAAGTGCTGCACATGTATGGTTATCACAGGCAATTCATAAGCAGCTCAAGTTATCAGCGACACAGCTGACATATTACCAGCTGTAGCCGGAGCATGGTAAGAGTTGTGTTGATACTAGGGCTAATCTATTCATTTCTACCACAGTACATAAAGACAATGATTTGTAAATAAATTCATAAATCAGTTACTTAAAAACAATATATTCATGTACACCTCAATATCATTTTGAGATGTACAATGGCCACAAGTGCTGCTTTGTTCACGTCTGATGTCTAGTAATGCACAAGATGTCCCCAGTCAATGTCCAACTTGTTTTACAACTTTTAGGCGTGCTATTTAAAAATATATTACTGTAAATGTAAAATAAATAGATTTAACAGTTTATAATTTATTTATATGCATACAGCAGCTGCCAAAGAAATACTATACTATACACTCAACTGAAACATTGTCATATACATTGAGTTATGGCATAGATCCAGACTTAACAACCTGGTAACACTTTGGTTTACTGAAACCAATCTTTCACACAGACCAACAATGTAAATTATTAGTCTGTATGAAAAAAAAAATATTTAGTGCCAGTCTTTTTATAGTGAAGCACTGCTGTTAAATTAGGAAAAATATGAACATTTTTATTACTCAGAAATTTTTAAATTGTTGTTTGAGGCAAACTATACTTCGAGGCCTGGTCGAGGACCAAGCAACAGGGACGCTAAGCCCCGAAATCATCTCAATTACTCAAAGAAAGACTCGGTGTTAAACTATAAAATTGTAAAATCTATGGAGGACTTGGTAGACATCATGTACATCACCCAGCATTGAAGTATGAATATCACACCTATAATATGATGATGATTATTATAATTAATGTTACACAAAATTTAATCTAAATATAAACATTCAGAATAAAATACTATACATCAAACACAAGGGAACATGCTACAATATGTTACTTCAACTCAGCTCCCTCAATTACTCTGACAAAATGAAGAATTCACTCTAGATATTCAATATTACAAAGACTTCATAAAAAAAATATACTAAAACTATGCTTAGTTCTGAATACCATATCTATATTGGATAGATTGTTATTACTGCATGTCATTATACATATAAAACAATTTCATTTCATAGAACACCATATTCAGAAATTATATACAAGCTATACTAAGCAGTACTACGAGTTAGAACCAACTCCCTATGTAACCGGAATCGTTCTGTCACAACACAGTTCAGAATTTACATGTCATGGAATGACTAAAATCGAGGTCCTTCACTAAAATTCTCATTACTGAATTAAAAAGAAATAATTATGACTTAAGGCAACCAGAATCATCTCTCTTAAATGGCAGGAACATTGACCACATTTTATGTACTGTATACATTACATACTGCATACAGTACTGCTTCGTGGTCCACACCAGCTTTTTGTTTAAATAAATCACATAGAAAAATTTATTACTTAAAAAAAGCAGTTACGTATAGTAAATAATAATTTTGAAACATTTTAACAGCAGAACTTGTTCATATACTTACCTATTTGAGCAATGAAATTTGTAGAGTACTGCAATGTGTATATATATATATAAAAAAAGGGGGCAACATACCATATTTTTCTGCAGGTAGGATGCATGGATTTTTGTCCACCACCAACCAAATATATATATTATTACATGCACAAAATAATCGGTTTTACCCCTAAAAAAAAAAAAAAAAAAAAAATTGAAAATCACTTTAAATAAATGTATGATGAAACATACAAAAACAATTTTTTCACAAAATATTGTTCTAAAAATACAGGTTAAATGCTGGCAAATATGGTAGTAGTAATAGGGCAAATTTAATAAAATACTGCATTTGCATGCAATGTGAAAATGTTCTGCACCAGAATTAAATAACAGTACTGTACTACCAATAAGGTCTGGAATAAGAGGAAATAGCTTAAGCCTGAATATGATAGCCGAGTCTTAAGCCAGCACTGTGACGAGACAAATGCTTGAGCAGCAAACGTGAAAGCAAATCTCACACATAATTAATATGATAATTTATTACTATTATTATAGTCAAGGATATCTAAAACAGAACAACTGAATCAGCACAAGGATATCTCAATTTTTCAGTTAATGTTTTGCAGACCAAACCTACATGTGAACTATTTGAAAGGATGAATTTAGTTTTGGAATTAATTTTAATAAAGATATTACCACATGATATAAACAGACAAGGATATCAAATACTTACCTACCATTGACAGCTTAATTACTGGAATGTTTTAACAATGTAATCCTTATCTAACTTCACCTGCTCAGAGCATATAATATTTAAAAATAAACTAATTAATTTGTAATTTATGAGCTTAATACATTTACATTTTTATTATTTTAATTTCAGTAATGCCAAAATTTGTTTACTGAAAGATAAGAAGCTGAAGGAAAGAATGGAATGTAGGAACTTACCAAGTTTCACATAAGTAAAAAGTGACTGGTAAATAATTAACAGGTTATGAACTTTTCCCTCTGACTGTGCTGTTCTACACAATATCAAACTTTTCATCAAATGCAATTTAATTTATAAAATACACTGACAGCATCACTAGTAAATAAAAAAATAAGAGGTACAATAATTGTTTAAACTCCAAAGTATTCAACAACTAGTTAGTATAAGCAGCACAACACTTGTATAACAAAACCAAAGGCGAGATTCAGAACACTATCGTTAGCTTTTGGTAACGCAGGCAGGTCAATGCAGAGAGCAGCAACCAATATTAATGATAAAATTAACTTTTCTAAATAAGTCCATACCAGTATAACCTACACACACAACTTTGCCCTGAGTACATTACAAGGATGGCTCTGCTATCAGAATCAATAGTATAACAGCAGGTACAAAATAAAGAGCCACTGGGGCTGGTCAGTATGGCAATGTTAAGAGAGACCAGCCAACTTTCCAATTTCTGTTTGATGGCTGTTGCTGTGCATTTGACAAGGTAGCTTTTAAATTGTTTAATCATGAAGAAAATCACAGATTAGAATAAACAATTACTTTATACCTGTACTATATATTTATTGAACAGGGATCAAATGCACTTTTTGTACAATAAAACACTATGTACTGTCACCCTGGGCATTATGACACTTAACTAGTGTTGGATGCTCATCATGACACACAACATATGCCAATTTTAAAAGTGTAGGATTTTAAAAGTTCATATGAATTATAACATTTAATGAAATGATATAATTTGAAATCCTACTGATTTTCTACACAAACTTATTCAATCGGATAAACCTACCCTAAGAATTCTAGTGCTGTATGTACAGTAACTGTATACATCTGCATATTCTAAGAAAGCTGTTGCTTTAGTTTCTCTACAGATTTTAGGGAATAAAGCCCACAAACCCTTAAGACAAAAAATCATCTTAATTCTGGGCATGTAATTTACCCTTCATGGGTGGAAATGATCAAGTGAGAAATGCGTAGATAACTTTCTTGCCCTAGTACAACTTTTTCGTCAAGATCTAAACTCAGGATGAAGTAATTTACACAGATGATTGACAAAATTATCAGAATTTGCAACATAAATAATTAACAAAGCGCCAAGCCGGGAAGACTATGTAGCACCATCAAAAGTGTAGGATATTCAAAAGGTGCTGAACATCACTAAGGATGCCAATACAAGAACAGAAGCGCACAAGAAAAACAATATCAAAGGAATCCGATTCACCAAGGATTCAATCGAGGGACCAATAACCGTGAGGGACAGTTGAAAAGCAAGGCACGCACATCCTGGAAGTTGGGACATTCAACAAGGATATGCACGATCATTAGTGGGACATTGCAGTTTAAACAATAACGAGTAGGGCAGCACTCCATTAAGTGCCCGTGAGTTAAACGTGTATGGACAATAAGTAACCTTACCACAGCTGTTTCCCACTGCCAGTTACGGTAGTAGGAGGAAGGCCAAGGGATCACGTACCTCCTAAGAGCACGCAGTTTGTTACCAGTAATAGAAGATCAATTATCCTGCCAACAGGCACAGATTGAGGAATGAATGACTGAAGTATAAGTTGGAATAAGGAACGCCTTAGCAGGAAATGGGACAAGTACGGATAGCTTCCTCAGCTGCAGTGTCCGCACACACATCTGAGGAAGCACCAATATGGCTGGGAACCCAACAAAACTCTACTGTCTTAAATCTGCTGGAGATTAGAAACAGCCAATGTTGAATTTCGACTACCACAGGATGGATAGGATTAAATGACTCCAGAGCCATCAGGGCACTGTAAGAATCAACTATGATGACAAAGGAATGTTGACTGCAAGAAAGCAGTTGACGAAGAGCATACAAAATTGCATAATGTTCTGCCGTGAAGATGCTAGTCTCCAGGGGCAGGGGACACACACAGGTGTGGTCAGGAAATACAACGGAGTAGCCTACACTGTCAGCAGACTTAGACCCATCTGTGAAGATGGAAATGGAGTGGGAGCGTGAAGAAAAGCATGCAAGGAAAGGTAATTAAAAAAATTTGCAACATAATCTATAAATAAATTAAAATTGCCACCAAATTTAATCACCTTGCTGTCTTACAAACACAAGCAATTTTTAACAATTAAGTGAAACCCAGCAGAAAAAATTGTTTTGATAGGTTAAGAAATAAGTGGTATAGTGCTTATAGTATCTATATATCAAACTTTCAGAACTGCAAATTGGGTTGTGTCCAAGAATGTTATTTCATCAAATGACACCTTGATTCTTCTGCAGCCTTAAGTGGAATTTCACATACCATAGAAACATGGAATCTATGAACTCTTGGAGATTACATATAACTCTTACTGAATTCATTTCAAACCCAACTGAGTCAGGGATGCAGAGTAAAATCCCTCTCAAAGGGAGATGTCACACAGGAAGAAGCTCCCAGCACCTACACCTGCAAAGAAGTTTCCCTCGTTTAGAAAACTTGTACTCACTGAATACAATCTAAAGTCATTTATCTTGTGAAAGCTATAAGACAACCTATGGTGGAAGAAAATGGAAAAAACAAAAACGAGAATAGGGTGTGGTGAAGAGCAATCCTTAATTTCCATAAAAACAAATTAATGGCATACCAAAAGCATGTAGCTAGAGAAAATCTATACAACAGAAAACATGCATCAAGGACAAATTTATTTTGTATCGATGTACAACAGGTCAGGATTTTTTTTGTAGTCATGGTCAAAAAATCACAGAAAATAAGCTCAATTGACATTCTGTCATCATATAAAGCTTCACTTTATCTGCCTTTTGGAAATATGGCATATACAAGTGAGTAGAGCTTTAATAAAAATTGCAAAAATAAATGTATCATAAAAACCATGGAATCTCAAATATGCACAGTGGCTTTGTCTCTATTTCCTTTTTACTGCATTTTAATATTAACACAATTGCGTAATTCTTGTGCCTGAGTGCACCTAAGTTTTGGACAACTTCAACCTTTAATGTTCAAAGCACTTATACAGTAAATATTTACTAATATTAATTTTTTTTTTTTTAATTATCACTGGACAACATGCATGTTACTTCTAAACATTGCATATATTACTCTGTACAAGAACCATTACACATATACCACTATCTTTTCGTGCTGTATTTATAGCCTTATTTCACTACATTTCCTCAATGCTAGGTTTTGCAACCATATATTAATTAACAGATTTGTGTGTTATTCTTGATGGCAGCACCTTCAAATACAGTACTTTGCACTTTTTTTTTTTCCCCACACACACATTAGTCAGTCAACAAAGTTACAATGTAAGGTCCAATTGATGCCTGCTTCCTTTGTTATGCATTGAAAGCAAATTGCTTCATGATAAATGAAATTACGGTACACGCAAAGAATTTCTTCAAATATTTCATGAATACTTATAAATATCTAAATGGTACTGTTCATGTGTTTCACATTATGTTCTTGAATGGATACTATATATTTTTATGTTAATCGCACACATGGCACTTGTATATTATACATATTATCTGCAATCTAGCATTCATATTTTTCTCCCCTTAAGCAGGCTGCTTGGGCACTTCTCTATCACTTTTCCAATCAAGAAAATACACTGCAGGAACATATTTTGTTTAATGTATGACTGAAAATCACCATAACTTACATAGCTAACAACATACTGAAATCTTCCACTACCTCTATAATACTGTATGTTTAAATATCTTTTATTATATTTAAAACAGATCTTCACTTTATTTTGCTCATTTTGTCATTTACCCAGTGTGAAATCAGAAGATAAATTAATTTTTTTTTATCTTTGGTCAGATGGCTGCTTTAAGTAAACCAATGGTATCCATAATTGTCTCCACTTTCAATGTTTTAGTGTGTAAGGCTTCCCAAGTGCTTCAGGTTATGATGCTGGTGAAACCAGTGATTATTTCTCTATAGGTTTGTGAACACAGTACTAAAACTGGATCACTATTAACCAGCAGGAAAGGGAACAGAGACCCAAAATGGATCACCTACGGAAACAAAATGGGCAAAGTTGTTTGTATTAGATACTGCAATTATCTTTTGGAATTTGAACAGCAATCTTCCTCACAAGTGGCACAGATATTGAACGATTTTCAACTAAACATTAAGTTTGTGCTCAGAAAAGTGATTACAATATTGGTGAACAATATGATATAGCATTTGGTGTTTTGCCTTTAACGTACAAGTAAATATGCCAAAGAACACAATTTAGAATTTCAATTTAGTTTATTCTTTGGCCCACCATGTATGATCATGTATACATGAGGAACTTCAATAAATATAGTTTACCATTGTATTGTATTCTATGCAATATGTTACTGAAGATTAGTTGTTTGATTAGTGCAAACTGTTAGGTTCTCTATACAGTATATTTTATACTTCAAGAATTTCATCTGCCTGCAACTGAGTATACATCATTAGGTTACCAAGAAGAGTACAAATGCTTTAAGCATTACCATCGCTTGATCAATGTTCACTAAATGAGAGGTTTTCAGTCTTCAAAGACACTTCTAATATGAGCTTTCAGTAAAAATATACTAAAATAAACGTTTATATTTTAGCCTATTTACTGTGGCACACCGAGGTCAACTTCTCTCACAACTAATCTAAGTTACATGTTAGCCTCTTTTTAGTCAGGAGACTACACTCTTCCTCTTGGAAAAGTAAACGTAAGGAAATAGCTTCAGGAAAAATAACATGCATGTCTCATTCCAATGCATAACCAACAAGCTCCTTAAATATGGCCTGTCATAATATTTTAGACAAAATATAATGTTACAAAATAATGCTTAGAATTCCCCTCCCCCCCCCCCAAAAAAATATATAACCTTATGTGCAGGCGATGAGTCACAATAACGTGGCTGAAGTATGTTGACCAGACTACGCACTAGAAGGTGAAGGTACGACGATGTTTCGGTCCGTCCTGGACCATTCTCATCGACTTGAGAATGGTCCAGGACGGACCGAAACGTCGTCGTCCCTTCACTTTCTAGTGTGTGGTCTGGTCAGCATAACCTTATGTAATTATGGATCAGATCTGCAATTTGGAGGTGAAGACAATTTTACGAGTATTTGGTAAGGTAAGATGCTGGCACATATCCTTGATTGCCAGCACGATCCTCCACAAACCACCAGTCTGAAGATTTGGCATGTAGAACCAGCACCACCTGGCCAGCTGCCAAATTCAGTTGAGTGGGATCAGATCCACCAAAGTTGTATAGAGCATAATAAAACTGGAAAAAAACAAAACCAAAATCACAAAATGCAACATTATTGTTTATTATATATGGAGCAATTAGTTTCTGAATATTAAACAGTCTAATTTGAACAATTAAGAAATTAAATAATTCTATATACGAAACTGGGAAAGAAATTTGTACTTCTTTTTGTTTAATAAATGAACCTACGAACAACATTCAATATTTGTAAGACAGTTAAGCAAAAGAATTAAATTCTATTTATCCATACTTTTTTGTGTTATGGTTTGTGAACAAAAAAAAATATCAATCTAATCTGACTTCCAATCAAAATTTTCACCTGAGTCTCTTCAGCTTCTAATCCAGGTAGAAGACCTGGCTCTCTATCAGCATTTAAGCAAGAATCTTCAACCAGCTGTCCATCTTCAATAACTTCATAGATTGGGCTACTTTCCTTATCCTCCACCTCTTGACCAACTCCACCACATGCTATGTCCTAAGGCCCAGAAATATTCAAATTTGTATCTTGCAGTATAATATAATGATTAAGGTAATTGCATGTCAATAAGAATACAGTATATAATTTTGATAAGGAGCATTACATAAGACAAGAGGACACATGGAAATTTCCAAATGCTCTACCAACAAATTTTTAATCTTAATTCTGTTATCTAACTTGCATGAAATAATCTGAAAAGCTGTTTTTACTAAACAGACTTGTGAATCTGGCCCCAGATCTCTTCAGGCAAATATGAATTTACTAAGCTAATATTTCTGGTAGTTTTGAGGACAATAAGACAAAATTTGAATAAGCATCTCTATCTAAAACCATCATTCCAATTAAATGAAGATATGAACATGTCAAATTTAATAAGCTGATTATCAAGTTATGGCTTACTTGGTCAATTTCTTCATATATGTTGTTGTCTTCAGAGATGGGAGAGTTGTATTCATTTGACTGTCGTCTATCCAAAGGTGGGCTGTAATATTCACTTTCGGATATTTCTGAATAAAAGGTACTCCTCGATGATGGTTCTGGGTAACCTGATTTAGGTGGCAAGGGAGCCTGAGTTAAGGGACCTGGAGAAGATTGACCCATTGAGTAGCAGGGTGGGGGTGCCTGCTGACCTACTGCCGGGTAACCTTGTGAGGCAACTCCAGCGCCACTAGACGAGCTAGTAGGAAACAAGTCTTCATAACGTGGGGGACGTTCTGGTATGGGTGGCGTAGGGGCAGCACGTGGAAGGGTTGAAGGTCGAGGAGCAAGGGCAGATATACCAGGTACATTGGAGGATGCTATGGTGTGTTGAGTAGCAGATGGCAAAGCTGTAGCTACACCCATTCTGTTCTCCTGTCCTTGAAGGGGTTTCAAAGATGTCGATCTTGCAAATCCTTTATTTTCTGCAATAATTACAATAATTATTACATCAAATGCAACAGATTAAATATCAAAGTATTTGCATTCTATACTTGAAAACACAAGAGAAATTTAGAGAAGATTCAGAGGTATGCCACCAGACTAGTCCCAGAACTGAGAGGTATGAGTTACGAGGAAAGGGTATGGGAACTAAACCTAGCGTCCCTGTAAGCCAGAAGAGTAAGGGAAGACATGATTGCCACCTACAAAATTCTCAGAGGAATTGGCAGGATGGACAAATAAATTCTTTACCATGGGTGGAACACAAACAAGGGAATACAGGTGGAAACCAAGTACCCAAATAAGCCACAGAGACATTAGAAAGAATTTTTTCAATGTCGGGGGTAGTTAGCAAATGGAATGCATTAGGCAGTGATGTGGTGGAGGCAGACTCCATACACTGTTTCAAAAGTAGATATGATAGAGTCCAATAGGCTTAGGAATCTGTACACCAGTTGATTGCCAGGGATCAAAGAGCCAGAGCCCCTGCAAGGACTACTAGGCGAGTGCAGTAAGTTCTTGGCGAGTTTTATTTTGCTAACTTAGTTTTAATCTTAGTATCTTGCCAAATGCACACAAACTCATGAACATACAACTTTTTACTATGGTATTACAATGCAAAGAAATAAGAGTGCATCAAAATTCAGCATACACATACAGTAGTATACAAACAGTTGGTAACCTACCTCCATCATCTACAAACCAGCGGTCAGAGCGGCCGAGAGGATCTTTGTTTTTAAGGAGGGCGACATGGTCCCCAGGATACAGAGTGAGCTCCATCACCTCTGCCGGAGTGTGAACCTCAGTCACCACATAGATCAGTTCGGCTGGATAACTGCTCAGAACCTTTTTCTTCAATGACTGAAAAATATGAAATGATTTGTGTGCCAAAGATACATATTCATTAAGTTTACCAAGTTTCAATGTTTTCTGCTGGCTCATAATGTTTAAGAAATATACTAGTACCACAGAGTACTTGAAACAGCACTAATGTAATTTTGTCAAGCGATTAAGTAATTATTTCATATCACAACTTGTTAAACTTGGACTAAATATTTTTCTGTTTTGGATTATTTTTAGGGGGGGAAAGAGGGAAGTGGGCGGCAAAATTACTATGCTTTTCTCTTTGATATATGTGAAAGCGCCAAGCCATTACGACTATATAGCACTATGAAGGGATCAGGATAAGGATTTGGGATGGGACGGGTTGGGGAAGTGCCCAACCACTTGCACGGTCAGGGATTGAATGCTGACCTGCGTGAAGTGGGACCGTCACTCTACTGTCCGGCCCAAGTGGTTGGGCAAAATAATCAGGGGTCTCAGAAAACTGGTGAACCCCAAATTGAAGCAAAATGAAACTATTTATGCAACACACAAAAAATACCATCTATATCATTGTGAAAAAACACAGGTATGAACATCTTGATTATATGACAATTTATGCATTTTAATAGAACTTGCACTGTAATGATTAGGTACCCAAGAGTGTCATGAACTTAAGTGGCAAAGCCATCATGTTTGGTTGTTCAGTACCCAGTATTGTTACTTGTTTCACCTTTATATTTTATGGAACATGTTGTAACTATATGTCGGAGGAATTCATAATTTAATGCAGTATATTATACCATAGTAAGTAATCTTCTTGAAAATGTTTTCAATTCAATAACATTGCATTTCTTTGTTTAAAACCGTTAACTACTGTTAGGTTTATAGATATGCATCATACACAAATATATATTACTTTGGATTGTATAGAATCACATTTGGTCTAAGTTTATATAAGCAATTGATATAATTTACTTATTGCTGACTTGACTTACTATATTAACTATAGTCATACATACAGCTACCCATACTAAATACACTATTCAATCTGTATAGTTATACAGTACTGTCTTTACCTCTTGTTTCTTAGGGTAAGCATGTAGTGATAGTCAATACAACAGCAACATCAATAATACAATATCAATCATTTTTAGTGTTGTTTAAAGGTTTAATACTTCAAGTATACAGGAAGTCAATACTGTATATATTTTGGGTTAAGATTCAGTATATGCCATCCAATTACAAATGCAAGAAAATGTAAATGTGATACAAATACTGTACAGACATTCATCTATTTCTCTACTTTTTGTTGTGCTTTTAGCGAATCTCGACTTACCTCACAAGCTTCTTTCTTGAGTGAGGCATTATCCAGACTCTTACGCCCCCGAGGCTTTGCTCTAGGCAGGGTTCTCTGCAAGGAGTCGGCAGGGATGAAACTCAGCTGTCGGAACTCTCCCATCTGCTGCAAGTACTTCACACGGAATTGGCCAACATGTCTTCTTCACCAGTATATCTAGCCCAGGAACCTGATAATAAAGTTTTAAGTACTGTACATACAAAATGTAAATATCAGTGCCACAAACTTTTAGCATCTCATGCTTACATTTAAATTTTTTTTATGAAATCTCTGAAAAAAATATGACAAAGAACTGTAAAAGACTGTATATAAGCAAGGTGATTACCAGTAATTACAGTACCATTACAGTTCAGATTACAGATTAGTAGAGTACAGCTCTATTCCTGTAACCAATAGTAGTTCCGGGAATAAGGCTATGTTCCCAATGATCCATCTTCTTTCTAAGCTGGTTCATTCACCCACTCCATAACATTGCTCTGTGTTTAAAGGACAATAATAATGGCTTATTACTGCACAGTCAGGCAGACACCCAAACGATCTTGAAATGCTCTCAATATTGCAGTTTATAGTTTACTATCCATATCTTTCCATGGCATTTTCATTCCTTAACTTAATCTCATAATACCACACATGTTTCTCAGTGTTAATTTCCACTGCTCTAATTCTAAATTGTTCACATTCATACCATGTCATCATCTAGCATCCACACACAAAGTTGGCACTACATTTTCAAGCAGCTTTCTGGGTCCATCTCTGCTTACCTTCATTTTTTTTCTAACCGGCGGCTTTCATTGCAGGAGCCACATTCCTTGTTACTTACCCCTTGTATTTCCTTTTTTTATCAATCCAAATTTAAATATTTATACTGATCAGCCATAGCTAGCATTTTTTTTGCATTTTACAACTACATTAATATCAATACAGTCACTCATTATGCCATAAACTCTGACACACTGGTTCCCAACCGTGGCCCACTTGAGCCTCACTCATCCTGGTCCACATGAGCCTTATCCATCCTGGTCCACATGAGCCTTATCCATCCTGGTCCACATGAGCTTACCCATCCTGGTCCACTTGACCTACCCATCCTGGTCCACTTGAGCCTCACCCACCCTGGTCCACTTGAACCTACCCCACCCTGGCCCACACGAGCCTCACCCACCCTGGCCCACACAGCCTCACCCACCCTGGCCCACACGAGCCCACCCACCCTGGCCTACATGAGCCTCACCCACCCTGGTCCACACGAGTCTCTCCCACCCTGGCCAACTTCACTCTCACCCATCTTATGTTCTTTCTGTTACAATGATAATTTCTTGATCAAATAGTCAATAAACTCTAATATTACTGTGCTGATGCCAAGAGACCTTAACATACCAAAGTAAGAACCAGCAAGTGTGTGTCAGAATAGCCAGAGATCAGATTCGTATTGCAAGGCTCGATACGAGTGACTTCCTCACTGTGTCACATCCGAGAGTGAACTGAGAATCTTATTCAGAAGCAGACCAGTCATCA
>WNGS01005997.1:10929386-10957171 GCA_020271785.1 Procambarus virginalis | reverse complement strand
AAGTGTACCCCTAAAATTCCTTTGGCTAAGTTAGTTACAGTCTTCAACTAGTTACATAGTCTTATGTTTATAAACAATTGGTTAAATAACAAACTCATCATGTATTAATACAATGCTAAATTAAATTGTCTACTAAATTAATATGACATTTTAAACAAGTGTTTCTATAAAGACATACAACTAAACTATTACCATTCTTAAACTGACCTGGAAGCAGTAGCAAGGCTGTGATATAGGCCTGAGTCATGTTGGCAAGAAAACGGAATGGCAATTTGCGAGTGAATATAGTGTAGAGAGCAGGGAGGACGAGGAAACCGTGAATGAAGATACCCAGGATGACTGTGCCAAAATACATGCCAAGTTGGCCAAGCATGACACTGAAGTCCTCCATTTCAATCATCATGGAGGCCACCAGGAAGAGGATACCAACTGGGGAAATCCTGAAGCAAAAATCATAGAATCTAATCAATAATAAACAATCGTAATACAAATTGCTCAAGATGTTATAGGTAAAAAAAACAATCTATGGTTTCCCATTGGCAAGGACCTCCTACCCAAAGATGAGGTTGTCCATGTCATTACAAAACCAGCAAAAACCAACAATATTTAACCGAGTAAACAATTTTTGCTAGCATTGGTTCTCTGGAAGCATTAATAAATTTAGTACAGAGCAATAATAGTATAGGAAAGATCATTGAAAAGTAAAACATTTATCATGTCAAACTGACCACAATGTAATTTGCATCTATGAAGGCACTGTTAAGTGCCATTGCCTTCATCTGGATTAGCTCACCCTGGTTACACATCAGTTTAGCTTGGAAAACTCCTTACACAGCCCTGTGAATGGCCATTTAATATTATTTAAATAAACATCAAGACAGAAAACATTATTAGCCGACATTTTACAGGCAAAACACTAGTTAAGTATACTCTCCTCTTGTATAGTAAAAGGTGTTATGTTGACTTACCAAATGAGCCAGGAGGTGATGACCATAGAAGCATCAGAGAGGGACTGGAAGAAAGCTAGGAGGGGGTTTTCCTTTCGCACCCAGCGTAGACAGAGCCAGTCCCAGGAAGGTAGCGAAGCTCACCAGCCCCATAATGTTTAAAGCACGGGTGTGTTCTGACGATATATCCCACTCAGACTTGGGGGGCACTGTCAACATGGAGAACATTTACTCTTACTATAAACTTGCTTTTATGGTAACCATACAAAGTATGATATGATGAAGTTTTTCAATGAATGCATGTGTACATTACAATCTAAAAGTTAAATAATTACTTTAAATGGGAATATATATCAATTTGGATTGACAACTTAGTAATACATTAAGGTATAGTCAGTGTGTGTGTGTGTGTGCATGCACATTTGTGTATTTCATTGTATATACAGTACTGTATACACAATAGCCAAAAATGATTCCCCTGGCAGTACCAGAATCTGATTTACATATACAGTATCTAATAAACTTTGATACAGCACTGCAGCTGATGTTCTATGAATGTACAGTATCTGTAATGTTACAAGTACATTTCAACTAAATGTTTACATCCCTAAAAATTAAGCAAATATTTACTGTAATATATTAAAGCAAAAAATAGGTAAATACATAAGAAAATTATAAACAAAGAGCTGAAATCTTCCAACTCTGGCCATACCACTTCCAGCCTAAGTAAAATTGTGTGTGCTTATGGTATGAATTTTTTTTTTTTTTTTTTTTTTTACAGAGTACAATTTTGTTCATTACAACGTATTTAGTAGTTTATGTTGTGTTTTAATGGCTTCCTAATTATAATTTAAAAATACCTGGCTGTTTGCCATTGCATCCTATGCAAAGAAAATATATACCTGCTTATTTTGATAGATTTTTTATTTTATTACTAATGTAATTACAGATACACCTCTAGATCAATCACTACAAATATAACAAGGACAAAGCTAAATGCATGGGCAAACAAGTACAATTTTGTTCATGTTACAGTACTTTTATAAAGTTAACTGTTGTGGCCAATCTGTTCAATCCATGATGATCCTGGATTTATATCTCCACAATTTAGCATTACTACAACTAGTAGCATCCTGCAACAAAATGCATTGCAAGGGTCGGCAGGGCATGAGTGAAGGGAAGGAGGACAATTTTTACATGGCAACATTAACATGCTTACTATAATAATATTATTCACAAGAATGTGTGTACAAAGAACATAAGAGTAATGTAAAATTGTAAGGACAGGAGTTTCACACAGGTACTAATGAAGCCACCATTATGCAAAGTATTTCAGGCAAGACAAAATTTAGACTGTGTGATGAAGGGGGGGGGGGGTAAAATACTTAAAACTAAAGGAGAAGGAAGAAGAACTAGTTATTTAATGAAACAAACAGTTTTACTGGTTATTTGAGAGCTTTTGCTATACATTACATACTAATCTGAAGATGGGACACAGCCAAAAAATAAAGATGGGTAGAGCTTGACACAGTCACAGGGAATCATGCTTATCTGGAATAAATAATGAAGCAGTGATGATTTAATCATAATTTTTTTTCTAATAGGTTGTGCATTATTAAATCCGCTTTTCATTTCAACACAAAGGAGCCTGCTATGAAATTGCAGGTAAAGTTGAAGTAAACAATAAAAAAGAATTTCAGTTGGAAAGTTGGAACGTGATAAAATAAGCCAAGAATAAAATCTGAAGAAAGCTTAGTCAGGAGACTACATTTCCTAACAAGTATATAAATAAGTGCTTTGGTGTTTCGTCAATACTCAGGAAGTACACGAGTTTGTTTCTACATTTAATAGCCTAATTAAGCGTTAATCTAAAATTAAACCATTGCTACAATTGGATTATTATAGCTTGTGCATGTGAAGAAAATTTGTGCAGTGCAAATAAAAAGATTATATAGTGAAGTCCTTAAGTGGAGTTGCAGCTTACATTTCAAGAAGTGTCATAGGCCCCCACCAGGCATGTGCCAACGTTGTATTTTACCGAGATGTGTGGCGCCATCCCACGGTGCAACACAAGAGGAGAGAACCCAAGTAGGCATCTTACAATCACAAGCAGCCTTCCACATAATAAATCTACCATTTATCATGAAACTAAGCTACAAAAAAGGTAGGATTTTGTAACCTAGGCTATAACCATTGCCAACAATTATTATTATTGTTTCTTTTTCACTACATATGGTAGAAATTTGTTTAAGAGAGCGTGACAATACATACAGCAGGCATAAATACAGATTTGAACATATATATATATACTTACGATCATCCTCCGTCAAGTTGTATGAAAGAAAGCCTGCAAAACAGGGTTAGGGTGTAGGCACTAACAATAATTTATAGGCTTTCCTCCAGGTCTGACAGACAAATCTATTAGCACTTTTTTCAGTAATACTGTTGAATTCATTATCATCACTAATTTTAATGTGACTGATGTATTAAGTGATAAAATATCAATAATAGAGCTTTATAAGATTGTAAGAGACATGTACTGCGACCATGAAGTTTAAAATACGCAAGTAGGATAAATAGGTCTCCTAAGGACCACTTTTTAAAAATCTACATGTGCATCCATCCTACTCGCGACATTGCAGTGCGGGTTGGAGAGGAAAAGAAGGCTGACTGGGGGTGGAGATGTGGTTCATTAAGAAACATAATAAAAGTAACTGCAGAATTTGCCCATACGAGGCAGTTCCTATTTATAATGACCAAATCCCACTCATATACATGTCCAACCCACGTTTAAAAACAATAAGAGACCCCACCATCTTGTTACGCGGTAATGGGTAAAAAAAAAACAGCCCTATTACCGAACCAGTATTTACCCAGATCTTTCCTAAATATAAGCTTATCCAATTTATACCATTGTTTTGTGTTCTGTCTTGTGTTGATACTTTTAATACCCTATTAATATTCCCTTTGTTATGTCCATTCATCCACTTGTAAATCTCTATCATGTCTATCCTAACTCTTCACCTTTCCAGTGAATGCAATTTAAGTTTTGTCAATCTTTCTTCATATGACATATTTCTAATTTGGGGGATTAACTTTTGTCATCCAGCGCTGAACACGGTCAAGTGAATTTATATCCATTCTATAGTGTGGCGACCAAAACTGAACTGCATAATCTAAATGGGGGTCTAACCAGAGCAAGATATAGCTGAACACCACCAGGTGACTTGTTACTAACGCTTCGATTAATAATTCCAAGTGTTTTATTACTATTTTTATTTTACATTTGTTTGCCTTATTACAAACACTTGTGCATTAATTTTTGGGGTTTAAATTCTTGGTAATCATAACTCCTAGATCCCTTTAGCAATCCGACTTTGCAATCTCAACACCATCTAGTTTGTATCTTGTAACTATCATTACCTAGCCTCAAAACCTTACATTTGTCAGCATTAAACTGCATCTGCCATTCTTTTGACCATCTCAAAACCCCACCTAGATCGCCTGGGGAGGGGGGAGGGAGTGAGTTCATTCTAGAGGGGAGTGATATCAGGGGAAAGCGCAAAGCCATTACGACTCTATAGTCTTAATGGCTTTGAAACTTAAGAAACACGACTTCATGTTTCATGCTGCCTTTTGTTAAAGCCGCTTTTTTTTTATTGTTTGCGATCTTTACTCTTGCCAATTTTTATTTATTTGTAACTTACTCTATTTTTTTTATCTTGATCCTGACAAGTCTCTCATTGTTTCCATCATGCGATGGTGCAGCGCAATCATGCAATACTGTACTAAACTCTTTCATCCACTGCATTATACAGCAAACTGACTGACTGTGTGGTGTGTGAGGTGTGGTGTGGCACGCGCACACACGCGCGCGCACGCACGCGCGCACGCACGCGCGCACGCACACACACACGCACGCACGCGCACACGCGCGCGCACGCGCGCACACGCACGCGCGCACACACACACGCGCACACACACACACACACACACACACACACACCAAAGAATGTGTGAAGAGAGGCCTATTTACCCTACAAACGTATCAAACATTTTTACCCACACAGTCTCTGCTGGTGAAGCAGATAACTAACATGGCACATTTTAAGCTTTTTATCGAGGGAAACACTGCTTTAAATTCTCCGAACAAGAGTATAAGCTGAAAGGCTTCACATGTAAAAATACAACACTCATTAAGGAGAGATTAAGCAGCAGCCTACTGCTCCCAGAGGTCTGGCAGCAAGTCTTAAAGTTACTGAAGATACCCTGAAATAAATAGAAGTTATATACCATCATTACCTTCACGCAACTACTTCCAACCACCACCTTCCATCACTAATGCCACAGCCTGCAGCAGCTACTACACCGGAAACTTGAGCGACAGAAAATGAAAACTCCTTCATAACCATGAACACACTTTTTTTAAAGCAGTGTGTTTAACCGATGGCTGGATAAGGAAGAGATATTGGTGAGTGAAGGAGTTGCCAGTATCGAGGCATAGAGATGGGAGCCACAGGTAGTGGTAGTGGACAGCAGATGTGCAACAGTAGCAGCAACAGTGGCTATAAAGGAGCAACAGTGGCTATAAAGAAGCAACAGTGACCAGTGTCATCGGTGGCATCACCTACAATGATGAACCTTTGCTTCACGTCTTTGCCAACTACTTACATGTACCCTCAGTCCAATTATATTTTCTTTTCCACGATTCTTTTCCTGCAATGCAAAAAATTGTTTCCGCTTTAATATGTAAAGTAAATAAGATGGCTTACCATAGCATGCAGTGGGAAATTGAGGCATGATTATGAAGACACTGGTGTATTTTACAGCTAAATATTTTTGTTTGCGATACATGCATGTATCGCAATTCCATTTAGCAAGTACAAGCAAAGGACAGTACTTTTGTTTACACACGCAAGCACGAGTGCATCAACACACAGCTGCACGCAAGATGATACTTGTGGGAAATCTCTTAATAGGTTGCCTGACCACCCCACTTCATTCTCACGTTTAACCTCTATTTGACGAGGGACTTAAGCTCATATTTCCGTTCGTTAAACTTAATTCTATCCACTTTCCTCCCAACAGCCTATAATTACTTCCGACCCAGAAACTTATCTCTACGACAAGACTGTACTATTGTTCCAAGACTCCCAACCATTTCTCAAGATTATATATACCGTTTCGCGATCTTCAACCCATGCATCTATGAAAATATATTTCATCCGACAATACGATATTACCAAGAAAATTATGTTGGATTACTTAAAATAATTATATGTATTTCGGATAAATCTACAGATGGCATTTCATTGTAGAATGTAAGTGAAGAGGCAGTAAAAGCTTCATAATTGTCACCGAGCAACGCGTGTAAATACAAAGAGTTGAAAGGTTCCTGCCACTGTAGAGTGTACTTGCGTTAACGCAAATGACGTTTAGGCCACTGCTACTTTATAGGTGCAATAATGTACCACATTCGCCTTTAACAAAAACGAATTGACCAGACCACACACTTTAAGGTGAAGAGACGACGACGTTTCGGTCCGTCCTGGACCATTCTCAAGTCGATTGTCGACTTGAGAATGGTCCAGGACGGACCGAAACGTCGTCGTCCCTTCACCTTCTAGTGTGCGGTCTGGTCAACATACTTCAGCCACGTTATTGTGACTCATCGCCTGCAAAAACGAATTATTTATAGAAAAAACGAAAAAGACATTTTAGCAAGCGCTTTTAATATTAAAGTGTGGGGGGGGGGGTGGAGCCTACGATTAGTATATACACCTTTTAAATTCTTAGCTATGAAAATGTGCAGCTAATGATTAATTAAGACCCGTACAGTGGGAATGAAAGTTAATACCTTTATTAAAGTTACCTTTGTAATGTTCCCGTATAACTACCGTCGGGGAAACTCGACAACACGCCCAACTCTTGGTTTAATTGATAAGTTTTGCTTTTTTTATTTTGGCTTTCGTAATAAACTTTGGTATACATCCGTGGTGAGCCGCCGACAAAAACGTGGCCGCGTAGTAGGGGACGCGGGTAACCCGAGACTGGAGACATGTGTGTACGAGTGACAAAAGAAACGTGGGTTGGTGACTAGCAGTTGTCCTGGTACATCGCATGTGACAAGTGTGGGAATACGGCCAGGGTGGTGGTTCACGGGGAGATGGGTTGGTTGTGGGTAGCTGTAGGAAGGGGTCGGGAAGAGGGGGAGCGTTTAATAGAATGGGAGCCTATGAAATTCCACATGTAGAACGCCAGTGAAGCAATAGGTCATCCAGGCACATGTAGAGAGAACTGCCATATAACACGTACACACTGAGAACCACCATCGAGCAAGTATACCATCATCTACCCTTACACAAGCGATAGCATAACAGCAAACTGACATATCTCCATGAAACATGACACTAACAACAATTTTAAAGTAACTCGGGGTTAACAACCTGGATAAGAAACACTGTTGAGCTTAACCATTGTGCCGGAGCCATGTGGCATTAGCATGAGTCGAGAATGACGAGTCCATGCGACGTATTCACGCGAGACATTGTAAATTACGTATATAACATGGTTCATATTTTAGCGAAATATTCCCCAATAGCATAACGGGTATGCTGAAGAGTCTTAATTGCTCTGATCAAACAGACATTATCAACACTAAAAACTCCAATACACCTTATAATTTAGTGACTAATGTAAGTTATTCACGCGACGCCTGTCAAGGGGCTTGTATACAAACAACTGAATTAGTATACAGTATATACAGTACGCAACAGAAATCAACATTTATGCAAATGCATGGGATAACTCAGAACTACACTGACATACGATGTTACACAAGGACTATTCGTCCATTGTAGCATATGCAAATTAAGGTTAGTGTGTCATTACATGGTGGGTGATTATCAATATTAATTTCCATAACTGGCGATGATAACGCAGTGAAGATGGGGAGAGGTGTCAACAACCAGTGGAATGAATGCATTGAAGCTGACGACTTTTGTAAACACGCGAACGATACCGAGAGGACAATGATAGGAAACGATTCACATAGTGATAATGAAAGCACTGCCTGCTAAGATTTAGCTCTTCACTATCTCGATAATAACTGCTGCTGATAGTGATAATCGTACCAACAGCGCAGCTAAGGGGAGCAACGACCGTGATTATAACATACCTGAGAGTGAGTGATGGAGGTATGATGATGATGATGATGATGATGATGATGGATGATGATCTTAAGGTCGGGGGAGAAAAGGAGAGCGCGTCCTAGACAAGTGCAGGAGAGGCCGAGAGAAAAAAAAGTGGCGCATGTATAGATGAAATGAAGAGCTGGATGAAGTACACGAGACAAGGGAGGTACTCACGTGTGCCATTCTCCATATCCTCCAGTTTGGGCTCTATGATGACCGTTTTATACTGTAGAGAAAAACAAGACAGGTTAGGCAGCTACAACAAGAACTTTACTGTAATCCTAAACATTTCAAGTATGCTTGAATCTTCAAAAGGCAAGACACGAGAGAGACAAACCTACCTTAAAAATATTCTTCTGATACGATTTTGATATTTTTTTGATACGATTGTCTCGTTATATATAGAAGCTAAATATAAGTATAACGAGGATTCTAATAATGTCAAATCAGTATGTCGACCTAACAGATCTCAGAATATCACAACGAATGAGAGACTATTATATTCCCTAAATATAGGCAATATCAAGTTTTACTATTTAATGGAACATCAATGGGAGTAAAGACGCAACAAACTCGTTAAGCTTAAATGTGCCTTCTCGCCATGCCCTGTGGCTGGGGGGATTTGTGCCCTGAAGCTACATGAACACCCTATCCCCCCCACCCGAAGTGGCAAGGGGAGTTAGGGGACAACATCTCCGCCCTTCAGGCATTTGACGCAGGGAATACCCCCCGCAAGCTTATCTCCAAGTTGTTTACCAACGCTGGTGGATGCCCTGAACACCCCCACAGGTGTGGTGGTTCAGAGGTAGGCCAGTGGCTAAGCAAGAAATAAGTCAGTGCCTTCAGTAACACGTTTGGCAGATGACCGTGTGGACCAATCACTTGTTGAAGGGCACTATAGATTCATAATAGCAAGCAAAATAATGAACCAAAGAGCAGTGTCTGCCTGTAAGGGTCAGCTGAAGGCAATGTTATATACATAACTGCTAGAGATAGAAAATGATTATTAATAATAATGCAAAAAGTACTTTGATAGGAAATGATATCCTCACTGAACGGGGTGCATCAGCAAATCAAATTATTTAACTAGTTCATCATAAATTTAAATTGCTTAGCTTAGAGCTTGTTACTATAAAAAAATGTTCAACCCATTGTTAATATATATTCATCAACCTAACTAGTTTATCAAGACTAACTTGCTTAGCCAAATTATTTTTGGAGTTCAGTTCCTTCCCTGAGCCCATTATATGCCTCTAACATTTTCTACCACCGCCCACATGATGGGTATGGGGGGGGGAGAGTGAATAATATTTTGCTGCACTTCAAAAAAAATCAAAATGTTTATTCAGGTAAAAGTGCATATGTAGAAGACGAGTTACAAACAATGTTGGATTATATATAGAGCTAGTACATACCAATACCTAAGGCCACTAATACGCACAGCGTTTCGGGCAAAAAAACTTTATATACCTGAACAATACTATACTGAACAAAACTTGTTCGGACTCTTGTATATCTATATATAAATAAAAAAAAACTTAAAGTACAGGAGGCGGCCAGCAGGTGTGGGAGTAGGACTGGACTCCCCCAACGTAATACCCCCAACAAGTGCTAGGGAACGAGGGGGGGGGGGGGGTTGATACCTATCATTGGGGGGGTTATCCCCCGCCCCAGCTGGGGCTGGGAAACCTTGAAAGCTGCCAACTACCCACTTATAATCCCTTGATAACGATTGCCAGCTTGGTCAAATGCTTTAAAGCCGTATCAAACTGCTATTTCACTGGGAGTCACGGGTGTACTTAAAATTCAAAGCCAAAACTAAGTTTATTAATCAACATGGCGTTTAATTAATATAGCGATACGTGACAACGTTACATAACCACCCTCTCGTTTAGTGGCGCACCTTGCATACTCGTAGCCATAATTTTCTTCCTTCAGTAGCTAATATAATATAGAATAAACGAAATAAAGTTTGAGATTTGGAGCTAAAAATAAAAAATAGAGCACGCGGAGGGAGCACAGTCACAGGTCACAGCCAAGCGGGTTAATACCCAACTTGGCCGTGACCAGACGCAGCAGGAGTGCCCGACACGCCCACTGCGGATCGTTCAGTCGCCTTTCGTTCACGTGCTCGTCCAAGCTCCCCCCCGCAAGGCTATGGCGTTCTATTCAACGCAATATACCTCCTTCATGAGGACGAGTGGGGCTAGCCAAGGTGCAGATACATAAACGGTGTGGTGGTAAATACGTCAGACCAGAGGATGTGGCGGCGGCGCCGGAGCTTCGAGCCAGTCAACGTCCGGGCACGTCGCCCACACACACTATACGTCTTACATCATACTAAAAAAGAAAACAGTTGAGGCGCTGTGATATGTGGAGTGCTTGAGAGTATGTCGCGTGATCCTACAAGACGTCCCGCGGACTGACGCTGAATCCAGTGTGAGGAATTTGAGTTATGTGCAGCGGCCAGCGAAGATAAGTGGCGTCGCTACCCTGCTCACTAGTCGCGATGGTTGTCCCCAAAACTGTTCTGCTTCTCTTGATACTGCAAGATGCAGTAGGTAAGTCCTTCCGTGTTTAACTGTATGGGGGGTGGGGTAAGTATTCTTGTATTTTGTATTACGGTCCAGTGACGTAAGCCAGCGTGCACGCACGCACTGTACCTAAAGCTTGCAAAGCTTAGTTCTCGAGCCTTCTGATTGTACCGTCCTATGCTTACCTTCGCCAGAATTTAATTTAGGCTTCCCATTTGTTTAATTTCAGCACCCAATTCAGTTTTGAATTCAGGTTATATAAAGACCCATACGCCCATTTTTTTTTTTAACCACAGACGTGGCCACACATTTACAATGCTAATCAGCATATATACATTTTCATCTGTCCTCCATGGACAGGGTTAGAGATCGTGCTAGGAAGGTTACAACCACATACTGGCTTCGGTAACTGGACCCCAATGACCTTTAAGTTAAGCAATTTTATTTTGTTGTGAACTAGTTACATCGAATTTACATTCCCATAGTTTGTGAGGAACTTCTCACTCACACAACTTGGCAGAAGAAAAATTTGTCAAATTGTCGATTTTTTTTTAGATTTTATACACAGCTGACTGACTATTGGAAAAAAATATGGTGTGACTGAGGAATGAGAATTTCTGCGAGCAAAGTTGAGAGTAGTGTGTGTCTGGGGAAGGAATGTGGATGGTGCAATGAAAGCCCCTGTTAGAAAATCACAAGATTGCGAGAGATTCGGCCAAAGTGCTGCTTGAAGTGGTAGTACAGTACCTTCAACTCGCTTCATATTAACCTATAAAGTAATAAATGAAAATGCTGTGGAAAAATGTAGAGTGCAAGTCTGAAAACGACAAGACTGAGGGGGAAGGGTTGCAGCGAGATGGCTTGGTCAGGCTGAACGAGTGCATGTTTATATATAGTTCAAGAGTGAATGTGCGGATGAGAGAGAAAGGAAGGCAGAACAGATGAGTAGCCATGTTGAACATGCAATGAATGAACAGTGCACGGAACGTCGTACACAGTGTGCATACTCTGCCAGCAGGAACTCATGATCTCTCACACTACGTTATTTTAAGGCCAGTCATTTAAGAGCGTTTCTCAACCGGGGTTCCGCAGAACCCCAAAATAAATAGGGGGGGGGGTTCCACAAGAGATGGTGATACATTGGCTAATTCTAATCACATACAATTGTTTTTTTGAGTCTTAATTTTTCTCATTTAATGTATGAAACGAAAAGACAGAAATCATCTCATTTCAGTCGACAATGAAATTCCTGTATCTAAAGTACGACCCGAAATTATTTCAAGGGTACAAAGGTTGGGAAACCAGTAAGTCTCAAGTTCAGACGTGCTGGTTTGAGCTTCCTGAAGCTATGCAATTTCCTCTCTTCTCACATTCTTTAGGGCATCCTCAATCCATCCAAAATTTGCCAGGCTAATTGATTAGATGTCCCTGTATGAGAAGCCATCCTGTGGGATTATCATACGTTGAATAAACAGGAACTGGTGTAGGAGTATGTATAGATATTTAGTGTTCCGGTACAAGCTTACTGAAGGACAGAGGAACGAGAAAGGAGGATAGAAACAACCTAAGCTACTCTCATTCTTTCGAGATGTATCTGATTGTCTTAATAAACTTACTTTAACACAGGAAACTCTTAGAAGGCCTATTGGTCCATACGAGGCAGTTATTTTTATCCAACCAAACTCGTACATATGCATGCTTAACCTATGCGTTAAACACAGATCCCCTCAAGACGTTACCCTATAATTTGCTCTATAAATCAACCATCCTATTTCTAAACCAGTGTTTACATACGTCTTTCCGAATCTAAGCCTTAACCAATTTATATCTTATTTTCCATTCAATATGGTGTAGATAAAATTAAAACGTTATCCAATTTTCAAACCTTTTCATTCATTTATATACTTTAATTATGTCACCACTTACTCTTCGTGTTTAGAGAATGTGAATATATACATTTTTATCTATTGATAGATTTTAATTCCTGGGAATAATTTTGTCATTCTTCAGAGTGTGCGTTTAAATATATTTATGTCCGTTCTATAGTACAGTGACCAAAACCAAACTTCACAATCTCAAGTACGAGCGATACGTTGTCTAGAATGAAAGGCTCGTCACTGAAAGACGTATTTCCTCCACATTCAGAAACAGGGTACTTTTTGACCTAGAATAATTGCAGACATCTGGTAGCAAAATTATGCCTCTCTCCTTTCAGAATCCTTGTGCTCATAATGACTGATCTCTATTGATGTTGTGCTTGTATGATGTATGCAGGAACACAAGGCTCTTTTTATAGTAAACATTTATACGCATGGCCCGAAACATCCCTGACAACAATGTGTTAATCTGATGAGTAAGCTCTCCTCTTCACTACTGACACCGGTAGTGAAGAGGAGAGCTTTTCCTTTATGCTATCAACACCAAGCCATTTCTTGTTTCAGGGGAAATCGATTACTCTCTCTGGTGTTACGAGTGCGGCACAGGCGTAGCTGGGGAACCTGACTGCGAGGCTTTCGTTCACGCCTCCTCCTGGGCTTCGTTCTGGAGGAAATGTCCCAAAGACCACATCTGCGTTAAAACTGTACCAAGCTGGGCTTCTAGTGATGGTGAGGAACCTAAATCCATGTTATATGCTCAGACTATCTCAAATTTAACCATACTTGAATTCTGCATGGTATACAGTAAAAATATTAAAATTAGGAATCGAAATTTAGACAGTTTTAATAATTAGCCTCCCTTTTTCTTATTCCGTGAAACTTGCCTTCCTATTTTATGCTGTGCTTTTCCATAGAGGATCCCACTAGAACACCTTTTGTTGGACCCCAGTTCGACTGTAGTTCAGTTTTAGTCACTGTATAATGGACAAATTCACGCGAATGTGTAAACAGAAGGATAAGCTAATCCCCGGTATCAGGAACTTCTTACAGAGATTTAGAAGGCTTCATGTACATTCTCTAGAAAGGCGAAGGGATGATGTGATTTAACAATACAAATGGGAAAATGTTACAACAATGGGGATATTAATAAGGTGTTAAATATATCTACGCAAAATAGAACACTGGATAAAAACTATACAAGTTTAGACTCTTTGAAAGACTTTAGTAAACAGTTTTGAAGTTGTGTTATTGATTACTCGGTAATTTGTTTCGGAAATTTAATATACGTGGGAAAGTTGGCTTATTTCAAGAGAAGGTTAAACATATTTCTGAACGAGTTTGGGTATAAATCAGAGCTGCCCTTAAATTTTCGACCTCCCTCTTTACACTATTTTGCAGAGGAACAACAACCATAATGCAGATTAAACAATGTCAACCTCTATGAAAGACTGTTCCGCACCCTCCTTTACCAAGGAGTCTTTGGCAACATGCAACTTTTAAACCAAAAGTAGACCAAGATTTCATCACAGCTTTATTACTATTTTCCCAGATTTTATCAAAGATTTTTCCTACGATAGTACTTGGATGATTAGTCAAAAGCGAAGCTCCCGTTGAAACATTATTTTTTTTCCCTCATATGATACCATTACTGTATTTTGTATATGTAAATTTTTTTTACATATCTCCGGAAATGATAACTAATAGTTTTCACCTAACTTTTTCTTCTTCTTCCCAACGAGGTGATCATTAAATATCTTTAGGACGCCTTATTTACTTTACACTTGCAACACTTAAGTACGATAATAAAGTCGAGATTGTTTTCGCTATTGCTTAGATTAGACCAACTTTCAGAGTTTTGTTTGAAACAAGATGTTATATATTATGAGGGGGGGGGAGGGTTATCTTGAGATGATTTCGGGGCTTTAGTGTCCCCGCGGCTCTGTCCTCGACCAGGCCTCCACCCCCAGGAAGCAGCCCGTGACAGCTGACTAACACCCAGGTACCTATTTTACTGCTAGGTAACAGGGGCATAGGGTGAAAGAAACTCTGCCCATTGTTTCTCGCCGGCGCCTGGGATCGAACCCAGGACCACAGGATCACAAGTCCAGCGTGCTGTTCGCTCGGCCGACCGCTCCCCCAATTTTCGGGGGGATAAAGAATCTAGACAGATTATCACCAGTGAGGGTGGCCCCATCCCACCAACACGACGACCTACAGCTTAAAATCTCAACCATTAACACTAATCTACATTACCCCCCCCCCCCAAGAGTCCACCTATCCCACCTACAGCCTATCGTTGTGCCCAAAACCCGCACCGAGCCCTTCGCACTCCGAACTATCACAACCTCCCAACCTTCTGTCGTATATTCAGACCAATTCACGACTTGTCCTGTACAGACCTTCACAAGATCGGCCAAGAAAAAAAAAAATTGCCGGCTGTTCTACTTAGGGTCTCTTGGGTACAGTTGGGGTCGGTCTTTACTCGCAATCATAGATTCAGGGTTCAATTCCCGGGCGGGACAAAGGGTTGGGTAAGTTTCCTTTTACCTAATGACTCTGTTCACTTAACAGTAAATAGGTACCCAGGAATTATGCAACTGTTGTTGGGGTTGCATCCAGGAAATGGTCAGTAAAGTACACATTTACAAAACTAATAATGATACTAATTGCATTATTCAACCACGCGTTACTGTTCTATGCGGCTAATCTACCCAGCGGACATACCAGCCGGAAATTAGAGGGAAATAAGATGGCCGAATTCTGGGTAAAATTAGGCCATGCATACCAGATAAAAGAATCGTGTCCTAACCATTTATGGTTTGCAATCTATTATGAATTTATTGGTGTGCAAGGTGAACTGTACATTCTGTGATAGGCTGGTGGCGGGTGGGCTAGGCTGGTGGCGGGTGGTCTAGGCTGGTGGCAGGTGGGCTAGGCTGGTGGCGGGTGGGCTAGGCTGGTGGCGGGTGGGCTAGGCTGGTGGCGGGTGGGCTAGGCTGGTGGCGGGTGGGTCGGTTATAAGCAGTCACGAATCTAACACTTCCTTCCCCTTCCTGATGCCGGACAGAGAGTCGGATGGTAAGGGGATGTTCCCCGGGGGCCAACCTGCGAGGAACGCCGTTCAAGACGGGCTGTTGGAGCAGCTCTAGCTCCCCGACCATCATGTGCTTCTGCGACACTGACCGTTGCAACGCCGCCCGCACGCCCACGGTTCCCGCCCTGGCAGTGGCGGCACTTCTTGCCCTCGGCGCCGTCGTCAGGTGATAGGAGCAGGGGAGAGAGGAAGGTCGGTGCGGCAGAGGCGATGCATCAGGAGCAATTCCCAATGTCTTTCACAGTAATTCAAAGCACAAATGGAATACTCGCCGTAATATATTATATATACGTGTTTCACTCCTGTACATTTAAAAAAAACCATTCGCCATATATTACATATATGTACTTAATTTTCAGATAAATTTTGCCATTCAAATAAATTCTAGGTTTATTTTATACAAGTTTACTGTATACTAATTAGTTTACTGCTTAATGTACTGTATTGTATTTAATGTATTTTATTAGATTACTGTACTAATCACATTTTATCAACATTCATAATCTAGAATGGTTCATTCTTTCGTTATACATTTTTCTGAATATTCTCTGACGTCAAATTTCACATGCTGCAATACAAGAATTTTCCAATAAATTCCATCGAGATCAAGAGATTATACTCGGTACCTGAAAGCAGCCCATCAGATATCTTTACATAGCTAACCTAAAGATAACTCTAGGTTACATAAAACCGATAACTGGATACTTTCAAGATAGGAGAAAATAAGAAAAAACAACGCTTCCAAAGTAGATAAAGGCAT
Source organism: Procambarus virginalis (assembly GCA_020271785.1). Classification (NCBI taxonomy): domain Eukaryota; kingdom Metazoa; phylum Arthropoda; class Malacostraca; order Decapoda; family Cambaridae; genus Procambarus; species Procambarus virginalis. The sequence goes on along the minus strand of WNGS01005997.1, from coordinate 10,940,766 downwards.
GAGCACTTTAATGCAGTTATGACCATTCTGAGATGTCATTCATTTCCTTCATAAAAACAATTTGCTGAAATGTGCAACCGTCTTCATTAGAGATCATTGTGTTATCAATATATGTAGCTAGGTAGAATAATTTAAAAAATTTATTATTGATAATTGGATGTAACTTGCCTATAGATATAGTTATCTATTTAAATCTGTTTCGAAGAGAAAAATGCTAAATCGATTAAGAAAAATACTGGAAGCGAACTTTATAATTTTTAACTGCTTTAAAGATTTGTCAAAGTAAATTTTAAATTATACTTTAAAATATTTAAGGGACATTATTCCACAGCCCCGAGATCTTCGCCATGTATTTATCATGTCACCCGTTTCATTGAGATACGTTTGTGGTTACTATGAGTTACCACGCGGTTTGTTTATCAACACGGGCCACGCGGGTTTGTTTATCAACACGGGCCACGCGGGTTTGTTTATCAACACGGGCCCACGCTTGTGGTTACTATGGTATAAGATGTCAATTTCTCAACCAACGTTCCACTAGGGGTTGTGCATCAACACTTCGCTCTGGCTTATTTAATAGTATTTTTTTTAATGACCATGGTAGGGTGGGTAAATGATTATATTAGCTCTCAAACACTGCAAGCTTTAAGTCGAGTGTCTGGAGGGAGTGGAAGGTAGGCGGCGGAATGCAGTAAGCGCAAGATGGCAAACAAATCATAATGCTTTATACGTGAGCTGGAGGCCACTGACGACGTGCTGGTTTCTTGCACCAGATCCTCATCAATGTCGGGTTCCCTTCCCCCATGTTTTGACGCAGGTGGTACACCGTTTTGAACGATTATATCTAAATTTTTTAGAGGCAGTCCTTATGTTTGGCGAATGTTGCATGTGCAACCAAGGGTATCCGGCGTCTGCACGTCTCAAGAGATTAGTTATGCACCTTCAAATTATTTCCCCCCTGTGTGCGTGCGCGTAAAACTATCTACTTTGGGTTTGCAGGATATACCTTCAGATCCTGAACGCACCCTTTCAGCCAGTGATCATCAACTGCAATGATTTTCGACCCTCTATTCCAAAAACAAAACATCCCATAACCAAATTTTTTTTAAGGTTGCTTCAGTCAGTCTTCCCTATATCATTCATTGAATTCGCTCAACTTTCAGTGTGATGTAAGTGCGTAAGAGAGTGAGTGTGTACACAGACTAACAGAAACACTACAAAGACGCTGGCCATCAACACTCACCGTCTCGAAGCAGGCTTGAATCAGGTTGGGTGGGAAGAAGTTTCTGGAAGAAAGGTAGATAATCATTCATTTGTAGACATCACATTTGCTCTCAACATTATGTCAAGTGAAGACAGGTTCAATTGGTGCTTGTAGTGTGATAATTGGGGATAGAAATGCTTATATCTCATAAACAATGCATTTCACATGTGTAATGTAGTACGGGTGTGCTTATAATTTGACATTTAGTGAAGATATTTTTTTCCATATTGGTTGACATTGATTTAAAGACTAGAAGAGGCCCCTGAACAAATGGCCTTTTAGCTTATTTGGGTGAATTTAAGATCAGCCACCGGTTAGACTGGAAAGGGTGAGGACCGAATAGGTTTGGTGCCGGCATTAACAAGGGAAAGATCGACACGAGTCCTGTTCAGAGGGAATGTTGTAACTGGTCTGTGTCAAAACCTGCTGGCTTTAACGAGATTATACAGAGGGGGGATGGGGTCAGAGACAAGAAAACTCAGATATTCACGAGTCTGGGGCTAGATTCACTTAGTTACGCAAACACTTACGAACCTGTACATCGTTTCTCAATCTTTGGCGGCTTTGTTTATAATTATTAAACAGTTAATGAGCTCCGAAGCACCAGGAGGTTGTTTATAACAATAACAGTTGATTGGCAAGTTTTCATGCTTTTAAACTGTTTAATAAATGTAACCAAAGCCATCAAAGATTGAGGAAAGATGTACACGTTCGTAAGTACTTGCGTAACTGCTTCGTGAACCTGGCCTCTGGAGCCTAAATCAATTCCCCACTCCCTCCATGAAGCCTAATTGTCCACTATTTATGTGCAGTGTAGACAAGTTCCTTATTGAATTTTATATCCAAGAATACATTTATTATTTTAGATTTAGTGTGAAGCTGGTAAAGCTTATGTGATTTAAATTAATACTAAGCTGGTAAAAGCTTAGCGTGTTGGTAGTGAATAATAAATTTTTAGTATTCAAATTGACACTTGTCAATCTAATAAATGAAAGTCTGAAACATGATGTTTTATTTAATCCTGTCGAACAATTGTGTACTATGTGTACTTATTCCAAGTACACTAGTGCTCCTCCTGTTTCACCTAACTTCCTGTAATTACTCAGATTCATTCATGTCTAACATATCCTATGCTTTCGAGTTATCCCAAGTCCAATTTTCTAATTATCATGAGCAGATCAATTTAATTCCCAGTATTTACCTAGTATAATAATTTCCAGTATATATTACCAACTTGGCGAATATATATATATATATATATATATATATATATATATATATATATATATATATATATATATATATATATATATATATATACTGTGTATATATGTATATATACTGTGCGCTGTGTTGAACTTTTATTAAAGTTTAAAGTGAACTAGTAAAGTGTAACTAGTACGCAAAAGTTTGTTGGAAGCATAGGTATTATTTACAATAGTATTTTCTATTAGCAAATAACACGAAGCCCAAGTCGATTTTTTTTATAATTTTTAAGAAGGGACAAGATTACATTATCATCATTAAATAAGCCCATGTCAAAAATAACTAATACCCTCATTCCTTTTCCCTGCTACAACCACTCTACATCTTTTATGCTCAACAAGAAAACTAAGAACAAATCCACAAGAGCCGTGACGAGGATTCGAACCTGCGTCCCAGAGACTGCCTTAATCGACTAAGCTACGATGATCCATTTGATGCATCACACTATTGGGATTTCTGTGTGTAATGAAGTAAGGGCGAAGAGGGAGAACTGCCTATTGACATAGCTCGAGTGCATGGGGGAGGAGTTAGTTTAGTTCATTTATTATGGGGGGAGTTGTGTAAAACCCTGGTTTGTGTCTGAGAGGCTGCAGGATCCAGCAAGTTCAGTAGAACTTCGGTTTCAACTCTTTTTTGACTATGTCGTAGCTCAGTCGATTAAGGCGGTGTCTGGGATGCTCTGACGCAGGTTCGAATCCTCGTTACGGCCCTTGTGGATTTCTTCATTTGAGGCATCACGCTATTGCGATTTGTGTGTGTAAGAAAACTAAGAATAATGGAGCCACTTCTCACCTGGGCAGGTCCATGAGGAGGTCAGGAGTGTAAACGCTGCGCGCCTCTCCTGCCTTAGTGATGCCTTCGTCGGAGCCCTTACCAGGGTGGATGCTCACCACCAGGATGATACCCAAGATTACCGCCAGCACCGTCGTTGTCATGTAGTAGGTCACAGCGCGCAGGCCGATCTTCTTGGATAAGGACAGATCTAGGGAACCTGGAGGATACCACGGTAAAGTTGAGGCTGTGTGGCTCTGGATTGGTTGTAGATGTTGATAATTTAAGGGTCTGGACGATTCACGGTGAAAGGAAAAAACACGGGAACACATTTAGATACCGGGAAGACTTCCAGAGGCCAGATACAACTCTTGGATAAAATAAAACCTTAAAGATGGTTCTAGCAACTACCAGAATTCTCGACTATGACTTGCCTATTGCGGAGACGAGGGAGGAGACTATGAGGGGGATGATGAGGGCCTTCAGAGCCCGAAGGAAGAGCTCTCCAATGTAACCCACATACATGACCTCCCGCTTCGTCCATCGCTCCTCGCGAGAGTACCTGTGGTGTGAATAGGATGATTAATATACCTTTTGTTATCCGGTGAAGTTGCTCATCTGGCTATATCGTTTCTATATTAGGTAAAGATTATATAGTAAAACAGAAGGCTCCCACCCTCAAGTTTTCTGACAGGGAATGCAATGTGTGAAGGATCATATATCACTGAAAGTTTTGAGGAAAAGGTAAACTTAATTAATTGTTACATTAACCCTTGCAGTGTACAATTATCTTGGCTCTGGCTCACGACCAACACGGCCAAGTCACCAAACATTTTCACCAACAACTGAATTTGGCATGAAGTGTGCGCGCGCATGTAATTAAAATCTTTTACTTACAAATTAATTTATCCATTTGGAAATAATTTAAAGATTCAGAAAAAATCATATTTGCTTTTACCTGGCAGTGCTTTTTCCCCCTCTTTACTAGTTTTACTTAGACAATAGGGCTGGTATTGTTATCTGAACACTGGTGCCCTAGAGATTTAATTTACTGAATGTTGCAACAGCATGCAAGAGGTCCCACTCCCTTAAAAGTTCGACGCCTGAGATCAACAGAGGTGCTCTCCCTGCAGAATGAATGGAACTAAGATAATCCTTATGCTTAAACTTCGTTTCTATTTATTTTACCTGCATTTGCGTAGTCATTAGTGACGACCATATACGCTGCAATAGCTCTCTGGAGTCAACATTGACAAATATTTAATTTTTAATACGCTCAGCGTATTAGTGGCTTCATATAATTTACAGTATTGTGTAACTGACTACTACACTATCACGTTTCCTGTGTTTTATATAAACAGTATTATTATTTTTGTATTATATGAATGGTTTTCAGGGTTCTCCGTCTCTTTGGGGAGTGCATTAACTGATAAAGTAGAAGACCTTTATTACACAGAGATCACACTAACGTGATGCATCAAATGAACAAATCCACAAGGGCCGTGACGAGGATTCGAACCTGCGTCCGGAAGCATCCCAGAGACTGCCTTAATCGACTGAGCTACGACAGGGTAAAGAGAGTTGAAACGGAAGTTCTACTGAACTTACTGGATCCCGTAGCCTCTCCTAGGCACAAACTGAGATTTTACACATCTCCCCCTTACACCCTTCGGTTTCAACTTTTTTTTTTTTTAACCCTGCCGTAGCTCAGTCGATTAAGGCAGTGTCTGGGATGCTCCCGGACGCAGGTTCGAATCCTCGTCACGGCCCTTGTGGATTTGTTCTTTAGAAGACCTTTAACATGGAAATGACAGGAAAGCAAGAGTATCGAAACTAATCTTGCTACTACTGCAAAAGGGTAATTAGTATCCAAGCCGTCTAATGGTACACCATACTACGATTAAAAGAACATCAGAACTACTGTACAGTACTAATTCTGAAGGGGACTAAAGGAAGAGGCAGGACGCAGGAATTCTCACCGCAGGATGATTCCCAAGACGGCACCGCCAGTGACGCCAGACACCGTCAGGATGGGCAGGAGGTTGGCTCTAATTCCATCCTTTATCGTTTTAGGGTTGCAGGAGAACTTCCGCGACATGGCGGTGGTGGTGAGGCCGGAGGCGGCGGCCGTGGCAGGAGTGGAGGCCGAGGCGCAGGGGGCAGTAGTGGTGGTGGTGGTAGTGGTCGTAGTGGTGGTGCGGCCGTCGGAGGGAGACCACACGACCGTCTGCTGGCCCGAGCTGCGGAAGACACGAGAAACATAATTAGGAAATCTACTTGAGAATGGTCCAGGACGGACCGAAACGTCGTCTTCCCTTCACCTTCTAGTGTGTGGTCTAGTCAACATAATTACGAAATGTCACGTGCAATACTTCATAGGCTAATTTATTGGTACAAGATATTATACCGTGATCATATGAGCTGCCTCTGATGAACTGTAACAAGCGCCTCTCTCCATCCCCTCCCCCGCCGTCTCATCACTTATTCTATTACCAGCCAATAACCACCACCACCCCGCAGATTGGCAAGTTCCTTCAGGATAATTTTATTGTTATTGGTGTAAGCAGCAGCTGACTGGTGGTCGTAACGGGTGGTTAAACGCAGCCTAGTCGAGCTCCGCCATGCTGCAGGCGCTTTGTTTTTATACATTTCAAAAGTGCAGCAACCTGGTGGCGTCTGCTGTGGCCGTGTGCTTAGTTTGGGCCAGTTAGTGAGTTTTGTCAGTACCAGGAAGTACCGAGGCAAGGGACACGGGGGTGGGAGAGGTCAGGGAGATGAGATTGTAGCAAGTTGAATATCTAGAAGAGCACTGGTCTGAAGCTTCGTTGTCTTCCGACCGTATTTGTGTATTGGGCTGGAGGACGGGTTGCTCTACCGTCGCCTTACCTGGCTTGCACGCTCACCCTATATAGCCCCCCCCCCCTCCTTCCTCCTTTAGACCATTTGGTCCGGGAGACATCTCCCGTCACGCAGGGTGCAGTTGCGCCTCCACAGATCTCCAGTATCATCTTTTGATACTGGTAATGGCTCAAAAGGGCCACCACTTACGGGCTATTCATGCCCATGCCACCTCTTGGGTGGCTTAATCTTTATCAATCTTCCTCCTTTAAACAGGAGGCTAACCATAGCCTGTGCTACTTGGAACTTATGTTCCGAGTAGCTGAAACTAAAAACAACAACAACAACCCTCCTTTCAAGTCAGTCATGGAGCTTTGCAATTACTTTATCCACTCCCGTTCTCTTCAGGATATCCTCATAATGTACGCAAAGTTTGCCAGTGCAGGCTACTGATCACATGGCTCTGTATGACTAACCATCCTGCAAGATGTGGGGAAATGAAGGAGGGGATTTTACTACTACAATCTATAATCTTTCATATAGGGCAGAGGCATATATGCAGATTTACACGTTTAAAACAAAATTACAAGTCAAGCCCATCTTCATTCAAGGCAACAAGCCACTCGTATCAAGCAGTTTCTCTCACACACGCTCATAACCACTTGCTCATCCGTGACCTCCACCGACATTATCTCTAGTATAACATGGCTCTATTTTCCAGACCATTAGGAGCTTCTGCTGCTGCTTTTGTTCCTCTTCCTGGTGCTGCTCGTGGTGCTTCTCCACCTGCTGCTGCTGCTTGTTCCTCTTCCTGGTGCTGCTCGTGGTGCTTCTCTACCTGCTGCTGCTGCTTTTGTTCCTCTTCCTTGTGCTGCTCGTGGTGCTTCTCTACCTGCTGCTGCTGCTTTTGTTCCTCTTCTTGGTGCTGCTCGTGGTGCTTCTCCACCTGCTGCTTCCTCGCCGCCATGTCCGTTGTATCATCGTCTACGACTCTCACGGAAGATACACAAGCGAAGCTCACCGGCCGCCGGAGCGTCAGCAGGCGTGGGCGGCTCCTGCGTTACTTCACCCTCAGATATAACAATAACCAGAAGTGATGGTGCATGGCGCTCCGGGCGTGCATGATGCGCTGGAAGCCACAGCTGAGCATGTCCTGCTGACCTCACTTCCTCGCCGCCACCCCGTAAACTATGGACACAGTATACACACGACCAATATATCTTCATCTAATTATTGTGTAATTATATCTATGGTATCGGGTGCGCCATAGTGCTCATATTGGTGGTTTTTGTAATAGTTAATGTCACAAGGTGTAGAGCTTTAGCTCCTCTGTTGCTGTGTAGGAACCAAACCAGTGTGCACTTAAACGCATTAATATTATACATTAGAATTAAGATTTATATTATTTGAAGCTATCAAGATCGCCGGGCGGTCGATTAGCCACCCAAGGTTTCACCCCAGGGAAGGGAATTGTCTGGAAAGCGCCAAGCCATGCACTGGGAACGGGTCAGGATGAGGATTTGGGATGGGACCGGGGGAAAGGAATGGTGTCCAACCATTTGGACGGTCGGGGATTGAACGCCGACCTGCATGAAGCGAGACCGTCGCTCTACCGTCCAGCCCAAGTGGTTGAGGTCCCCCCCCCCCCAAGTGCTGTCATACTGTGTGTCCAGTGGTGCCAACCGAGCCTTTATTCACGGCACCGTAACACTAAAACTGCCGCGACCGACACACGCGATTAGCTCTGTCGGTCAGGCGTCTCGAAGACATTACCAAGCGACTTAGTCGGGGGATAATCACACCTGACTTCGTTCTCAACAATCAGGGAAACCGGGGAAAAAGACATACTTGGGCACATTACCTTCCACCTAATGCCTCTGTTCATCTAGCAGTAAATAGGTAGCCGGGAGTTAGGCAACTGTTGTGGGAGTGCATCCTGGGGGAAGGTCAGCAGTTCAACCCTTGACAGTTAGCAGCAACAGCATATATATAACAGCAACACGCGACACAGCACCGCTCCTGTGCCAAGTAAGTCCACTACGGGCTCACCATAGCCCGTGCTACTTGGAACTAGTTCCGAGTAGCTCAGTCTACAACGTTACAGCAACATACATATAACAGCAGCATATAACAGCAGCATATAACAGCAGCATAACAGCAGCATATAACAGCAGCATATAACAGCAGCATAACAGCAGCATACAACAGCAGCATACAACAGCAGCATACAACAGCATCATACAACAGCATCATACAACAGCAGCATACAACAGCAGCATACAACAGCAGCATACAACAGCAGCATACAACAGCAGCATACAACAGCAGCATACAACAGCAGCATACAACAGCAGCATACAACAGCAGCATACAACAGCAGCATACAACAGCAGCATATAACAGCAGCATACATATAACAGCAGCATACATATAACAGCAGCATATAACAGCAGCATACAACAGCAGCATATAACAGCAGCATATAACAGCAGCATACATATAACAGCAGCATACAACAGCAGCATACATATAACAGCAGCGCTTGCCCTCACAGGAAGCCTTATCGCTCACACCCTTTTTTCCACTTGGATGAATTTGTTGCATCACTCTCGGGGTGTGGGCGGCACCCCGGGCGCCCGCACAGTATGGCTGCCTGGCAATGAGGTCAGACCGAATCTTACCCACTATTATAAAGGCGGTGGAAGAATAACTGATGAAGATTAAGCCACCCAAGAGGTGGCACGGGCATGAATAGCCCGTAAAGAAATAACTGTGGAAAGCATTATTATATACAGGTGCCATATGCAGGCGAAGAGTCACAATAACGTGGCTGAAGTATGTTGACCAGACCACACACTAGAAGTTGAAGGGACGACGACGTTTCGGTCCGTCCTGGACCATTCTCAAGTCGCTTGTGCCAATAACTCAAGATAACTTCGGGTTTAATAAGAGAAAACTGAGGTAATACAAATTTTTAAGGATATAGACAAGCCAATTATTATAATTATCACAATTAGAACCCACGCCGGAAGACTGGCATCACAGACCATTGTGTAACATACAATGGTCTAGTAAATGAGAATCCGCAGTTGATAAAGAACACAGGTTCATGAAAGGTATCCAATGCTTCAAGTCGTGCATAGTTTAGGGTTCTGATAGTACAGGCGAATTCGTTCTCTTATTTGCCTTCTGGCATTCAGGATTCACATCCTAGGCGGGACAGAAATGGTTGGGCGCGTTTCGTATCATCTAATGATCCTGTTTACCTTGTAGTAAATAGGTTCCTAGAGTTAGCTTGTGGGGTTGCATCCTGGGGAGGGTCAGTAATTCGACCATGAGAAGGGGAGGGATCTCGATACACGTCTAACGTGTATATACGCAGGCTGCCTGTCCCTGACAATGAATTAATAATTATGAGCAAAATCAAAATGTGACTAGTGTGATAGGGTGATTTTCCCAGCGTCGTGTTATAACCGAGTATGCAATTTTGCAATTAAACCTTAATTCTCTCTACAATAAAGTAATACCTGAAGATAGTCACCCTTAAATCATTCGAGGTTTCTTATTCTCGATTGTTAAAATCTGTCGTGTATGACTGCGTATAGTAATTAAATTGGTCAGATTAACATTCTTGAATGTCAGAAGATTAACATTCTTGCTAGACTTGGCACTTGCTTGTGCAACAAGTTGAGGTTGAGCGTCGCAGAGCTGCTTGCAACCGACCCTTTACCTGCCGAATTGTGCGAAATGGTTGCCAGCTCTGACTATACTCTTGTCAAATCTACCGGTGTAAATAAGCCTAGACTTTAATGGTCGGTTTCGATTAGCTCCCCGTAAGAGCCCAAGGAACGGGGTAGGTCCCCAACACTGCCTAGAGGCCTCTTACTCTCCTGCTTGCTAAGAAAATGCCTCCCCCCATATTCTGAAAGCATGGATATCTAGCCCTGTTTTGCGCATCATTAACTTACGATAACAAAAAATGGTTTCGAAAACACACTGGAATCTGCATCCATCTAACACTACACCATAGAACAGAATTAAATAATTATCAAAAGAAGACGCCAAACCAGGAAGACTACTCGAACCGAATTAAGGAGACTTCAACACCGCTACTCGACCAAATAACGTCTCCAGCAATATAATTTGTGGTAATCAATCGCCTCCCTGCGCATTTACCACCCAAATCTCTCTCTACCAATTTCCTATCTATGGACATTAGCCTGTTTATCTAAAAAATTTGCGAAAGTTCTTGCTTTAAGAAATATTACCTACAAATTTAATCTATTTTCTGCTGTCCTTACGTACCTGGTCGACGATCCTAGCATAAAACTACGTTCATAGACGAGGCAACTACGTAAATACTCGTGTTTATTTGTAGGGAGAATGCACATAATTAGGTTAAGACAAGCTTTTATAACTTATGTTTGGCTTGGTTGTTTGGCCAAGTGACGTCATGTCAACCTAGCAACAGGTGTTCTGATAATAGGTGAGCGTTCTGAAGAATAACAGGGCTGCTGGTGGACTAGCCCGTCCTCCTAAGGTTTCCCAACGGCCAGAAACTGTCTTACTAAAGTGCCCTTATCCTAATCTACCAGGACCCAAAACAGAAAACGGGAAACCTAATTTTCGCGAGCCGCTACCATTTTTTGGCCTTGGGTAGAGCGTACTTCAAAATGCGACGTTCTACTAGGAGGACGGGTTGGGACAGTAGAAGGGGAGGTTATCTTGAGATGATTTCGGGGCTTTAGTGTCCCCGCGGCCCGGTCCTCGACCAGGCCTCCACCCTCAGGAAGCAGGCCGTGACAACTGACTAACACCCAGGTACCTATTTACTGCTGGGGCAGGCAACACGCCGGCCTCTGTGGAGGAGTCTGCCTGGCTGCGTCACCATCTACACAGACAGCAACTCTTCTCATATTCCCTAACATGTGGGAGTCGGGTGCCCTGTACCCCCTGAATTGTGGATCAGAGGAACGCCACGACTCCCTCACTACCTCCTAGGCTAAACGGGTCATAACCAAAAACCGCGCTGGAATTTGCCCTCATGAAGGATACCACATATCCGGGTCAAACTAAATTTTGGGCCGCGTGTGTGTGTGTATTTTATATATATATATATATATATATATATATATATATATATATATATATATAGAAATATATATACTATACATATATATATATATAGAATAGAATATATATAAATCTAAATATATATAAATATAAATATATATATATAAA
>WNGS01005997.1:10918147-10923147 GCA_020271785.1 Procambarus virginalis | reverse complement strand
TTATCCTTCACTACCTTATAATTACAATATCAGCTAGTTAGAGAATGTTCTATTTCAAGAGCTATATATTTACAGCTAGTCATTATACATTAATGGTAGGTCTTATTGCCAATATATAATTGTTTGAGCAATGGAGACTATAGAGGGGCGCTGCTGTTTATTATTAGTTGTCCTTAAATTTCCGGTGGACTCTGGTCAACCCAAGTAGACCAGAGTCTATAGATATACCCCCCCCCCATCCCTGTGGGGGAGGGGTACGCCCAAACACTCCCATGCCCGTGTAGGCGCGCGCGCACATGTGCTTTCTGGACACACTCCAGAATATACATGTATCTGAACTATTACATGGGACCTCTATTACTCTCCCCACCCCTGTTGACTGTGTGCTCCCCCCTCTTTCCTTCAAATTCCTCCCCCCCCCCCCACCCACCACACATATTGCCCTCACGCACCAACACACACACACCACGCCACACACACCACACACACACACCACACACACACACACACACACACACACACACCTAGAGAAGGAAGATGCCGAATCCAATGTCGATACATAGTTTTAAATGGAAACATTATAAGAAAAACGAGTGTAAACATTCGCTGCACTGACTACTAATATTGGAAAAGCAGACACTTAAGAGTCCATTCCCCGCCACCCAGGAGTCCTATGCCCACTAAGAGGCCATTCCCCGCCACCCATGGAGTCCTATGCCCACTAAGAGTCCATTCCCCGCCACCCAGGAGTCCTATGCCCACTAAGAGGCCATTCCCCGCCACCCATGAGTCCTATGCCCACTAAGAGGCCATTCCCCGCCACCCAGGAGTCCTATGCCCACTAAGAGTCCATTCCCCCGCCACCCAGGAGTCCTATGCCCACTAAGAGTCCATTCCCCGCCACCCAGGAGTCCTATGCCCACTAAGAGGCCATTCCCCGCCACCCAGGAGTCCTATGCCCACTAAGAGTCCATTCCCCGCCACCCAGGAGTCCTATGCCCACTAAGAGGCCATTCCCCCGCCCACCCAGGAGTCCTATGCCCACTAAGAGTCCATTCCCCGCCACCAGGAGTCCTATGCCCACTAAGAGGCCATTCCCCGCCACCCAGGAGTCCTATGCCCACTAAGAGGCCATTCCCCGCCACCCAGGAGTCCTATGCCCCCTAAGAGTCCATTCCCCGCCACCCAGGAGTCTTATGCCCACTAAGAGTCCAAATGCCTACCGTCCTCAAGCACAATTTAGAGTACACTTCTCGGCCAGTTCTGAGGGACCTTGGCCCGGGACCTTGGCCCGCTGGCCAAGGTCCCCCAGCTCTCTCCGCGGTCATCACAATCAATTGTTTGTTTACTCTCACTACTCGCCTCGTGCAACGGGCCACAAACAGGGTAGCCAGTGGCTCTAACCATTACACTGCTGAACACCCACACAAACAAGGAGAATCTCTGAGACACACTACTGGTATCCAATTGAGATTTTAGGCCTACTCTGCGGTGCGACTCTAGTATAGAGACATTAGGTGAGCTTATACCATGGGTGAGACTCTCCCCCTCCTCCCCCCCCCCGGAGGTCTACCTAATCCACAACCCAAGAGTACCCCCCTACCCGCCCACCCCCCTCCAAAGAGTCCCCCTACCCGACCCCCAAAGAGTCCTCCATACCCGCCCCCAAAGAGTCCTCCATACCCGCCCCTTCAAGCGTTCACGCACATTAAAGAGTCCTGATTGACTCCACTCTTCAACACTGAGCAGACTTTAATCAACTCAGATTTGCGTCACGTCCAGAAAATAATTCACGACTTTGTACGGCGCAACCAACAAACAGTGAAAACAACAACACTGACAACAACAAACACTAACAAGAGCAGCTGCACCATAATTACACTACACTAACAAGTGTAAATATACACCTTCACCGCGTGTATTCTCTTTCAAAACGGTGAGTATGTTTTCGTTGTCACTTAAAGTTTAGGTCACAGTATACTAACAAGTCTTGCACAGCCTTATGCATATTAATAGATAAAAAAAAAATATGAATATCTCTCCCTCCCTGTGTGTCCTTGCTATATCCCCCCCCCCCCCCCCCCACCTTATCTCTTTCCACCCCTACAGAATACCTCCATCTGCCCCCCCCCCCTCCTTCTTCCCCCACATACACTGTTTACAACACAAAGATGTACCCACAATGAAACTTTTGTTTACAAGCATTCCAAGATGGAGTTCTAAGTGCATCCATGTGCAGTGAGCCCCGCTACACAGAGGCGGAGACAAGCACACAATCAAAATATATGTTCCTTGTTTACTTCTAAATTACCTGTAAGCATCTGTCTGCTCCTCAGAGCACCTAGTTCGCTCAGCCAACACTCACCTGAAATAAAACAAATTAACTTATTAACGAGGCGTAATATACTTCCCATACCCGCCCTATAGCACTCATTAGGTGTGCAAAATATTTTTTCACGTCTAATTCCATTTGGCGATTTCTCTTACAAATCCTTCTTTGACGAGTAACAAATCCCAATGGTTCTGCAACAATGATATCGATTGCATCTGAACACAACAAAACGAAAGATTCAAAACAGGAAACAGCATTATAATAAATAATAATTTTGAGACATACGTCTCAATGAAACATGAGTACAGGGACATGAACTTGTGTTCAAGTTAGATTGACGGTTCAGAGGCGGGACCAAAGAGCCAGAGTTCAACCCTCGCAAGAACAACTAGGCGAGTACAAGTCTCGATGCAAGTAATTATCAAACAATGGCACCAAGCCCAGAAGACTAATGTAAATATAAATGCTAAAAGAATTTGGTTCTAAAAGAATATTCAATAAATCTCCTCGTTATTTATCTTCAAAGAACAGGTGGAAGAACGTTTATTGTGTACTCGACCTGTTATTTACTCAGCGGCTTAGAGTTCAACCCCGGAAGGTGGGGGGGGGAGAGGTCGACCCTGGGGGGAAGGCCGAGAGTTCGACTCCCGGAGGGTCGAATTCCCCCTCCCCCCCCCCTCCAACTCCTGACCAAAACAATCACCCATCACCAACAAAACAACCACTAGCTCCTAAATCTACAAGACACAATCAACCCACCAGCATTAATCAACACAATCGTCTATAGCCAATCACTGTCATTCCTCAACATGACAATCGCGCTGTCTCATAATTTTTTTGTTCAGAACCTGCTTTATCTCATTAATTTTCCATCACCAATCCCTCTCCTCCCAAACATGTCACCGGGAGCCATACTGGCGCTGCTCGAGTGCCACGTGTGTGTGTGTGTGTGTTTGTACTGTTGAGCCACCACCACTTCCTAGTTGGCACTGGGTTACTTATCCGCCTTCTCGTACACACACCTTACAATCCCCCTCCTCACCCCTTCACAACACCACACACCTTTCCTCAATCGTGGCCAGTACTACACCTTAACTGTGAAGAGTTATCAAGTGAGAGGCAAACCCACGAAGTGTTCATTTCAAGGATCAAAGAATGTTTTGTTTTTGTTTGAAGACAAATATCCACGATCTCTTTATGAGTCATGGATGATTATGACGACGTCCAGTGCAAGGCCCCCGGCAATGACGTCCAGTGCAGGGCCCTCAGGAATGACGTCCAGTACAGGGCCCTCAGCAATGACGTCCAGTACGAGGCCCCCCGGCAATGACGTCCAGTGCATCACTGGCACAGTACCATGAAGGGGAACAGACAGACACCATCCACATACCGTCTAGTACCCTTACATAGTTCCATATACAGGACTCGATGGAAAGAATAAAATAACAGCGGACCATCCCGAGAAAACTTCACACGAAGGTACGAACAATGATTCAGAAACGGGTAGTCACGCCGGGTGAGTATTCTGGTGTTCACTTTTAGGACGACGGGTCTGGTAAGAAAGCAAAGGCTGGACATACCGAAACGCTCTTAGAGTAAACATTTGTTACTGCACAATACACAAGACTCCAGAGTGCAACCCGTCCTCGACTCAAGTCCATTACATTCAGCGGTCAACCCCACAGACGCATTCATAAATTTTAACATACTGTTCATTCAAAACGGGAATTTTCTCAAGTATAAATTAATATTATAATATATTGGCATATTGTGTATATATAGGCATAGGATAGGTTAGGTTAGGTGTTTAGGTTTTGTTGGCGATTATTTTTATTTGTAGTTCGTGGGTGAAGCATTTATAGCGTTGTGATTCGAACAAAATTCGTCAGTGAAGCACTTGTTCCGGATATGTTCGAAATTCAGCAGTTGTGAGTCGTGTGTAAAGCCGCTTTCATTCATAACAGGGGGTTTTGGCTGGTGCATGGAATCATTTTTGGATCTTTGTTTGGAGGACGGGCTGGTGAGTGAGTGAGGTGAGTGAGTGAGTTGAGTGAGTGATGGTGAGTGAGTACCGGGGAAAGAGGGGGGGGATTGCTGGAAATATATTTCACAATAAAGTAGCGGTTCTCTTTCTGATTAATGTAGTTATCTCCCCGCTTTTCTGGTGGAGTGTCCTCTTTGTTCCTTATCTCACTTTTCAATGTTGCTTTTATTACACTTGTTTGGACTGAAACTCTACCGGCCACTCTGTCTGCTCATTCCTAGAGTTAGGCAAAGGTATTTGCATTCCTCGACCTTTACGGTGCTTATTGAGGCAAATTGCATTCATCTTTAGGACACTGAGGGTGTGGCCACTTCCGCATTCTGTGAATATTTAACAAATAGTGAACTAGTCATGTTTTAGTGACATTTTCTTACCACCAGCTTGACATATTCACTGTCTGTAACACGTTTCCTGGTAACTCCGGTAATCGCAATACTCCTATATCACATATTTTCAAAGTTAACCCTACTTGTCTATCTTTTTTTTTCCACGAGTAACACTACCAAATACTTTATGACTGTCAAGCAAGGTGCCAGCAATACCAGCTCCACTCTTTCCCTAGTCGCAACGTGCACGAGCGGACCTTCTCATGAAAGGATTGCACACCCCGACGAACCCCAAGAC
>WNGS01005997.1:10900302-10917147 GCA_020271785.1 Procambarus virginalis | reverse complement strand
CCTCCCTCCTCCGGCTTACATTGCCAGCCGGAAACTGTGTTTGACGTAACCCATGTTCTGTTTGCTTTGCCCACTTGCTCCGGTTACCCCCCGTCTCTTGCCCAGGCGTCTATACCCCACCCTTGGCCCAGGCGTCTGATACCCCACCCTGGCCCAGGCGTCTATACCCCCCCCTTGGCCCAGGCGTCTATACCCCACCCTTGGCCCAGGCGTCTATACCTCACCCTTGAGCCGCGGCGTCTATACCCTCCCTTGGCCCAGGCGTCTATACCCCAACCCTTTGCACCAGGCGTCTATACCCCACCCTTTGCCCAGATCGTCTATACCCCACCCTTGGCCCAGGCGTCTATACCCACCCACCCTTGGCCCAGGCGTCTATACCCCACCCTGGCCCAGGCGTCTATATACCCCACCCTGGCCCAGGCGTCTATACCCCCCCTTGGCCCAGGCGTCTATACCCCCCCCTTGGCCCAGGCGTCTATATCCCACCCTTGGCCCAGGCGTCTATACCCCACCCTTGGCCCAGGCGTCTATATCCCACCCTTGGCCCAGGCGTCTATACCCCAACCCTTGCCCGGCGTCTATACCCCACCCTTGGCCCAGGCGTCTATACCCCCCCCTTGGCCCAGGCGTCTATACCCCACCTGCCAGGCGTCTATACCCTCCCTTGGCCCAGGCGTCTATACCCTCCCTGCCCTATGCGATGTCCGTGACAGAACATGTCCGCCGTTCGGAGCCTCACGAGAAGGCGTTTGTGTGACGAATTGATTCGGGTCGACAGTGACGCATGAACACCACGACCCTTCGACAAAGGGCTTCCTGGAGATGTTTACCTCGGGAGACACCACCGTAGGAAAGGGCAGCGGGTTGGAGGACAAGGAAACAGAAGGAAGAAAGGAGAGAACGGGAGCAGAGGACACAAAAGAGCGAGATAAACGGCACAGAATCAGAACATCAAGAAGAGAGAGAGAGATTGACAAGAAAAGTGCGAGAGGTTTAAAAAGGAGAAAGAAAATTCTCCACCCGGGTCTAACACTCGGGGCATGAAGAACGCCAGTAGACTGGGAGAACACCCACACTGGCAGTGAAGACCCAGTTATACTGGATAACCCCACACTATCATGACAACACCCCGCACACTAGCCCAATGGTGTCCCTCCAACATGTCTGGCAACCATTATGAGACAGTTGCATACTTCATAACGTTGAAAGATGTCTGGCATTTCCGAGAGGGATACAAATCCAAGACCGCTTGCCATTTTTTTTACTTTTAAAACACCAATTTCTTTAATCCGAGAGAAAAATAGTTCAGCGGGTAATCAAACTGAGCAACGTAGCAACTAGTGTTTCTTTCAATCTGAAAGCTCTCTCTCACATGAGACTTCGCTATATGACCTTTGAAACTGACCGCTATAGGTCTGATCTACAACTACTGTTATATATATATTTTTACGGTGTGGAACAAGGCAATTATTTTTTACTCCTTTTTGTCGGTTTTAGTAATCTTCCGTTTTCAAAATATATTTATGTGAGGGGAGCACAGGAATTGTTCACCTACCCCCTCTCTCCTTCCCTCCCTCCTTCCCTCCCTCCTTCTCCCTCCTTCCCGCCTTCCTTCCTCCTTCCTTCCCTCCGCCTTCCCCTCAATAAAAACATTAACGTTAAGGGTGAAGGGAACTATCAGAGGGAACTCATAATACTAAGCCATTAAGACTAATACTTTGAAAGGGTCAGGATAAGGAAATGGCATGGGTGGAATGAATGTGGGTTCCCCATCACTTGGAGTCGGGGCTGAAGCTGAACATGCTCGCTGCGGCCTACCGTCGCTCTAAAAAATAACCGGGGGGTCCAACCCAAGTGGTTGGGCGACTTTGAAGGAAAATAAATGAGAAAACAAATTTATAAAATATTTTTTTCATTTCTTCCCTACCTAGAGGAAATTTAAGGTGTATTATGTAAGCTGGTCAGAATTTCATTTCACCTTTGGAAATTTAACCCCCACAAGGCTGTGCTCGCTGCGCACTTGCCGCGTCAATATAAGTGTTTGACCCCTCATAAGAAAAATTTAAACACTAAAAAAACTCGCCGTACCTGCATATTTGCTTCACACCCAGGGTGGTGAGCATCTGACAAGTTGGACGAGGGGAAGCATGGGGAGAGGGGGAGAAGAGCTGGGTTGTTCAGTTGTAATTGGGGGAGCATAGCTGGGTTGTCAGTGGCATGGGGGAGCATAGCTGGGTTTCAGTGGAGTGGGGGAGCATAGATGGATTGTCAGTGGAGTGGGAGTCGAATTAAATAAGCTCGAAATTAATAAGTGACAGTACCCAAGCTTGCCAGATTGAACGTGAGTGCATCAGAGGAAGTGGCGCGCGTGCGCCACTCCCCCCACAGGGGCTCCCTACTATCTTTAGAGCACGGAAGGAGTGGTAGGTAGGTAGACCCGCAATACCACAGGATACCTGGTGAACTTGGTTGATGAGGTTCTGGGAGTTCTTCTACTGTTCTGGGAGTTCTTCTACTCTTTCTTGACTTGTGAGAGTTTGTCCACCAGGACTGTTGCTTGGGGCGGCCCCGCAGGCCCCACATACCCACCACACCCTTTGGTCCGCACTCCTTGGAGGATAATTAGTGTCCTCTTGAAGATTCCACGTTTTCCGGCAATATTTCCTTATGCTTGCTGGGAAGGTGCTGAACAACCGCGGACCACTGAAGTTCATACAGTGTTCTCCAATTGTGCCTATGTCAACTCTGCTCTTCACTGGTGCTAGTCTGCATTTCTTCCATATCGTCTGGCAACACATTGCAATCTTCGCGCTTTGGTCTCCCAGACTCTCTCTAGTTTACCATCTTGAGGTTATCTTGAGATGAGTTCGGGACTTAACGTCCCGCGGCCCGGGCATGGACCATGGCCTACCTTTTGTTATACACCCCCCGAAGCAACCCGTATCATCTGTCTAACTCCAGGTACCTATTTATTGCTTATTAACATGGCATCAGTGTGCAAGAAACTGTTTGTCCCATTTGTTGCCCCGTCCTCCGCCGGGGATCGAACCCGGAACCGGATCCAATGAACTATGAATCCGAAGCGACCGTCTACTCAGCTGTCAGGGAAGGCCCTTCCGTAAAAAAACGACAAACAGTTTTGCATGACTCGAAGCGACAGCCTTGGCAACCATCCTTACCTACCAAGCCGACACCATTAGGCCCATGAACCGTCAATATTGCCGTGGTTTTAATATCCATAAACCACAGCAACTTTTACGTTTGGGGGGGGGCGTAGCGTTACTATATACATAACGTCCTCTCCACATGGTCAAGTTTTAATGCAATTTAACAAGTGTATTAAATATATGTTAAATATTGAACATTACCTAACAAAAGTGAAACTGTGTATTTCTATACAGCTTGATTTTTATGTAGCATGTTGCATGATTGCGACGCGTACATGCTTCATTGAACCTAATTTGCAACAGCACTTTTCGTACACAAGACTACTTGCAAACATCTGAAGAGAAGGACAAACAGGCACCGTTACAGCACCGTTTAATTTGTTTCACAGTAATTGGGGGTCCGGGTTTATTATAGCTTATTTAACCCGTGCTCTGAATAAAAAAAAACGTCTTATTAAAAAAAGCTTTATGCCATCAGTAAACCGCGCAGCCATCTTCTGGGTACAGACCGAGTGGGTTGTGTGCTCACCAACGTTTGTTGTTGTTAAAGATTCGCTACCTGACAATTAGTTCCAAGTAGCACGGGATATGTGGAGCCCGTAGTTGATGTATTATTCTCACCAGAACGAATCCTCTAAAACGATTACAAGAAACTGCAACGTTTATCGCAATATGGAGCCTCCAGATGTCAAGCCACTTCAGTTTCACGCTCGATGTGAGACCACTGATAAGTAATTACTGTAGAAAATACCACGTTGAAAGACCAGTAATATGGTCCCCAGTGGGCTGATTCTCAGAAATCCTTACGCAAGCCTTAAGAACCTGTCATCTTTTCTCGATCTTTGGCGGCTTTGTTTTGCATTATTAAACAGTTCATGAGCTCCGAAGTGCACCAGGAGTCTGTTTATAACAATTACAACAGTTGAATGGGAAATCTTCATGCTTGTAAACTGCTTTAATAAATGTAAACAAGCCCCGTCATGACTGAGGAAGGATTTAACGTTCGTACGGTACTGGCGTAATGCTTTCGTGAATCTGGCCCTCGTGACGCTTTTCCTGTCCTATGTGACAGGAGAGAAATTCCGTGTACCTTTCTGCTGGCGGGTCGTGTATTCCGCTCTGGCCTGGAGAACGGTGTGAGCACAACGCGCCTGGCAGATCACGGCACCAGCGCCTGCACAACCACATGGTAGGCTGAGAGACACCAGTGCTATACAAGAAACACCAACGTACCTTCCCTACCCTCCACCTGGTCTTCTCGTTACTACAACTACCTTCACGCCTCACAAACACGACGTAACACACTCACCTGAAAAGAAAAATATACGGAACTGCCTATCAATATTATATATATATTACAAGATATATTTTGATGACTTTAATATGACGACTCAAGGAGGGTATTCCCAGCCTTCTGCCCCAGCGTCTGGAAATTCAAGTTTGTTACGAAATCTTTCAAAACACTTACGACTACTTCTCTCGCTTTCCCAGATTCTCTGCCCGCCAGCTTCCCCATTGACGTCGTTACGCATTAAACTGTGCAAATTGCAGCGTACTAGTGAATTAGAACACACAAAACAGCTGACATGTCACCATGTAACTACCAATGTATATAGCAATCATAATCTGAAAGACCTGGACCCTTTCCACAAACCGCCCCTCTGACTCAATATTTTAGCTTGTCATAAAAGTTTTCCTTCTATGAACACTCTGATGTATCAGGTGTTTCCGTTCGTAACCTTTAGCTATCCATATTGACATGCTACACTACACATCCCACTGTCCGGTGTTGAGTTACCAAGGACGACTGATACTATAATTCTTTATACTACTGGACAAAATGTCAAAATGAGCACTTAAATTATACTTGGCTTTCGCTGATAACAGATACTAGAACATGTGACCAACCACACACTAGAAGGTGAAGGGACGACGACATTTTCGGTCCGTCCATGAACCATTACTCATCGACTTTAGAATGGTCCAGGACGGACCGAAACGTCGTCGTCACCTTCACCTTCTAGTGTGTGGTCTGGTCAACATATCTTAGCGTCACCGTTTCATTGGTGGACCATCATCGCCTACAGATACTAGACATGATACAGACACCTGGAGATCTAAACACAATAACATTTTATTAATCCATCTCGTTTGGAATGACTGATAGAACACGCCATGCTTGTTGTGGGAACGGCGTTCGATCCCGCGAAGTTCCATAACTTTCATGCTTAATCAAAACTTATTAAATTTACTTTGTAAATGACCATAACAAGTTAAGTCATGCAGCAATCTTGAAATAATTCCCGAAGAAAACCGAACCTTGCAATATATACCATTACATTCTTCACAAAATACAAGTATTTGGGGCATACAATAATTAAAGAATAAACAGAGAAAAGATACATAACTTAAAATAGATTCAGATACATAACTTCAGATACTTAACTTAAAATAGATTCAGATACCTAATGCTTTATGATAATATACCTCTGCTTTACATACCTCTAACCCTCCTTTAATAATGACCATTGTAGTAGGAATATAATAATGACAAAAAATATAGATTAATATTATATTCTGTGCTCTAGCTAGCTGTATGAATTGAAACCTCTGATTGTGGACTAATCTTTGGAGCAGGATTATAAACATTGATTATAATACGATTATCTATTAGGATTAGCAGGATTTCAATACTTCCCCCCCCCCCCCCCCAAGAGGTAATCTAAAATTCTTGTAATACTTTTTGTAATTGTATTATGACTTTTGTGTTATTATAAATGTATTTGTAACGTAGCAACGTAGATTTATTACTTATGTAATGTATGGATTACTCAATATACCTAATACCTTTCTAGTTAGGCAAGACAGTTGCAAGTTTTTCAGGATGGCAAATTGGAACAGAAGGGCTGGGCAGCCAACAGCTGCTTCAGCCAAAATACGAATCTCACAGCCACGGAATCCCCATTGAAATACTTTTTTTTATAAAAATAATTTTTTGAATTATACGTGGTAAACACCCAACCTATACATAGCAGAAAATACTAAAATGTCGTCGTTTCGGTCGACTTATCAAGCAAAATACGAGTCAGGACGGACCGAAACGTGTCCACTGAAGTGACGACAACTTCCAAGATCAACGTCAGAAACATTAATTCGACGTGAAGACGTGATTCAACGTAGTTCTTGGATACGTGCTTGATGGGTTCCTGGAGTTCTATACTCTCCCCAAGCCCGCCGAGGCCAGGCTCGCTTGCGAGAGCTTGGAGACAGTGCCCGATGGGTTCCTTCTTTGACACGACAAGATTGTCCGATTTCCGGCCACTTTATTATGACGGTGTCTGTCCGCGACAAGGCGAAATACAAAATGAAGGAGAGGTTATCTGAGATGATTTCGGGCTTAGTGTCCCGGCGGCCCGGTCCTCGACAAGGCCTCCACCCCCAGAAGCAGCCCGTACGCTGACTAACCAAGGTACGTATTTACTGCTACGTAACAGGGGCATAAGGGTGAAGAAACTCTGCCCATCGTTTCTCGCCGGCGCCCGGGATCGAACCCGAGACCACAGGATCACGCGTCCAGTGTTCTGTCCGCTCAGCCACCGGCTCCCTAGAGAGACTATACAAGGACACAACTGTGTAGCCATCATCACCGCTAATTAAGTGAAGACTTGTGTAGCCCCTCGGGGTCTCTTGTATATTGGTTAGTTTCTTTGTATACATCACCTATATAACAAATATTATATATCACTGTTGAGTGGAGGAAGGGAGATGGGTGGGCGGGTGTATCATTTATTACGAGAAAAAAATATTTTCATTACACAGTATGTTAAAATGGATGAATTTGCCTCTTGGGGGTTGTTTAAGGTGTGGTGGTGAGTGCGCTACTCTAACGAGCCTGCTGCCTCAGGATTTGGTCGTTCCTCACACCGTGTGCCTCCCAGGCCCCCAGCCTGTGAACCCACGAGGGCATAGTATTCGCGTAGAAGGGACCAGGACGCAGGGAATATTGTGAAGGAGGGAGGGACCTGGGTGAGGAATACCGATGGAAGTTGTAGCAGCAAATTGAGTCAAAGTGACGTAAGAAAGAACTTCTTGACCGTCGAGACAGATACCGAGAAGCGAAGCAGAAAAATAAGAGGCGAAGGACGCCTATTCAAGCTCTGAAAAGCAGTTACGATAGAACTCAACTGTATCAATTGAGAGTTGGTATCAAGCCCGCGAGCTGGAGCTCAAAAGTGCAAACACACACACACACACACACACACACACACACACACACACACACCACACAACACACACACACACACACCACACACACACACACACATCTCTAGCTACGAAGCGACTCCCCCCTTACCGTCATTAGGAAATTTGTGTTTGTGTGTGTGTGTGTGGGGGGGGGGAGAGGGGGGATTTTTGGCCATTGACGGGTACACAAAAGCTTAAATTGAACAAATCCACAAGGGCCGTGATGAGGGTTCGAACCTACGCACGGGATGTTCCCAGATGCGCCTTAGTCAACTGTACCACAACATGGAAAAAAGAATTACAACCTGGCAGAATTGCTACTGCCCTCACGAGGATCCCGAAGCCTCTCCGAAGCACGCCCAACCACTTGGGCTGGGCGGTAGAGCGACGGTCTCGCTTCATGCAGGTCGGCGTTCAATCCCCGACCGTCCAAGTGGTTTGGCACCATTCCTTTCCCCCCGTCCCATCCCAAATCCTTATCCTGACCCCCTTCCTAGTGGATTTGTTCATTTGATATATCACGTTATTATGATTTCTGTGCACACAAAAGTTTGTTAGCCTATGTTGCTTCCTGGAGGTCACAACATAGGCTAACAAACTTTTGTGTGCACAGAAATCATAATAACGTGATATATCAAATGAACAAATCCACTAGGAAGGGGGTCAGGATAAGGATTTGGGATGGGACGGGGGGAAGGAATGGTGCCAAACACCTTGGACGGTCGGGGATTTGAACGCCGACCTGCATGAAGCGAGACCGTCGCTCTACCGCCCAGCCCAAGTGGTTGGCGTGCTTCGGAGAGGCTTCGGGATCCTCGTGAGGGCAGTAGCAATTCTGCCAGGTTGTAATTCTTTTTCCATGTTGTGTACAGTTGACTAAGGCGCATCTGGGAACATCCGTGCGTAGGTTCGAACCCTCATCACGGCCCTTGTGGATTTGTTCATTTAAGCTTTTGTGTACCCGTCAATGGCCAAAAATCCCCCCTCTCCCCCCCCCCCACCCACACACACACACACACAAACACAAATTTCCTAATGACGGTAAGGGGGGAGTCGCTTCGTAGCTAGAGATGTGTGGGGTGTGTGTGTGTGTGTGTGGTGTGTGTGTGTGTGTGTGTGTGTGTGTGTGTGTTGTGTGTGTGTGGTGTGTGTGTGTGTGTTGCACTTGTTGAGCTCCAGCTCGCGGGCTTGATACAACTCTCAATTGATACAGTTGAGTTCTATCGTAACTGCTTTTCAGAGCTTGAATAGGCGTCCTTCGCCTCTTATTTTTCTGCTTCGCTTCTCGGTATCTGTCTCGACGGTCAAGAAGTTCTTTCTTACGTCACTTTGACTCAATTTGCTGCTACAACTTCCATCGGTATTCCTCACTCAGGTCCCTCCCTCCTTCACAATATTCCCTGCGTCCTAGTCCCTTCTACGCGAATACTATGCCCTCGTGGGTTCACAGGCTGGGGGCCTGGGGGAGGCACACGGTGTGAGGAACGACCAAATCCTGAGGCCAGCTAGGCTCGTTAGAGTAGCGCTCCACCACCCACACCCTTACACAACCCCCAAGAGGCAAAATCATCCATTTTAACATACTGTGTAATGAAAATATTTTTTCTCGTAAATAAATGATACACCCCCCACCCATCTCCCTTCCTCCACTCAACAGTGATATATAATATTGTTATATAATGGTGATGTATACAAAGAAACTAACCAATATACAAGAGACCCGAGGGGCTACACAAGTCTTCACTGTAATTAGCGGTGATGATGGCTACACAGTGTGTCCTTGTATAGTCTCTCTAGGGAGCCGGTGGCTGAGCGGACAGAACACTGGACGCGTGATCCTGTGGTCTCGGGTTCGATCCGGGCGCCGGCGAGAAACGATGGGCAGAGTTCTTTCACCCTTATGCCCCCTGTTACGTAGCAGTAAATACGTACCTGGGAGTTAGTCAGCTGTCACGGGCTGCTTCCTGGGGGTGGAGGCCTTGTCGAGGACCGGGCCGCGGGACACTAAGCCCCGAAATCATCTCAAGATAACCTCTCCTTCATTTTTGTATTTCGCCTCTGTCGCGGACAGACACCGTCATAAAAAAGTGGCCGGAAATCGGACAATCCTGTCGTGTCAAAGTAAAGGAACCCATCGGGCACTGTCTCCAAGCTCTCGCAAGTCGAGCCTGGCCTCGGGCCGGGCTTGGGGAGAGTATAGAACTCCCAGGACCCATCAAGCACGTATCCAAGAACTACGTTGAATCGACGTCTTCAACGTCGAATTAATGTTTCTGACGTTGATCTTGGAAGTTGTCGTCCTCAGTGGACACGTTCGGTCCGTCCTGACTCGTATTTTGCTTGATAAGTCGACCGAAACGACGACATTTCTAGTATTTTCTGCTATGTATAGGTTGGGTGTTTACCACGTATAATTTCAATGAAATTATTTTCATAAAAAAAAAAGTATTTCAATGGGGATTCCGTGGCTGTGAGATCAGGTATTTTGGCTGAAGCAGCTGTTGGCTGCCCAGCCCTTCTGTTCCCAATTTGCCATCCTGAAAAACTTGCAACTGTCTTGCCAACTAGAAAGGTATTAGGTATTGAAATCCATATTACATAAGTAATAAATCACGTTGTACATACAAATACATTTATAATAACACAACAAGTCATAATACCATTACAAAAGTATATTACAAGAATTTTAGTATTACACTCTTGGGGGGGGGGGCAAAGTATTTGATCCTGCTAATCCTAATAGATAATCGTATTATAATCAATGTTTATAATCCTGTTCCAAAGATTATCCACAATTCAGAGATGTTTCAATTCCTACAGCTACTAGAGAACAGATATAATATTAATACTATATTTTTATCATTATTATATTTCCTACTTACAATAGTCATATTAAAGGAGGGTTAGAGAGTAGGTAAAGTAAGTGTATATTATATAAAGGATTATGTATCTGAATCTATTTTAAGTTAAGTATCTGAAGTTATGTATCTGAATCTATTTTAAGTTATGTATCTATTCTCTGTTTATTCTTTAATTATTGATGCCCCAAATACTTGTATTTTTGTGAAGAATTAATGGTATATATTGCAACGGTTTTCTTCGGGAATTATTTCAAGATTGCTGCATGACTTAACTTGTTATGGTCATTTACAAAGTAAATTTAATAGTTTTTGATTAAGCGATGAAAGTTTATGGAACTTCGGGGATCGAACGCCGTTCCCACAACAAGCATGGCCGTCGTTCTATCAGTCATTCCAAACAGATGGATTAATAAAATGTATGTGTTTAGAATCTCCAGGGTCTGTATCATGTCTAGTATCTGTAGGCGATGATTCACAATAACGTGGCTGAAGTATGTTGACCAGACCACACACTAGAAGGTGAAGGGACGACGACGTTTCGGTCCGTCCTGGACCATTCTCAAGTCGATTGAGTATGGTTCAGGACGGACCGAAATGTCGTCGTCCCTTCACCTTCTAGTGTGTGGTCTGGTCAACATGTCTAGTATCTGTTACAGGATAGCCAAGTATAATTTTAAGTGCTTCATTTTGCATTTTGTCCAGTCTATAAAAAATTCTAGTATCAGTCGTCCTGGTACACTCAACACCCGTGACAGTGGGATGTATAGTGTAGCATGTCAATATGGATAGCTAAAGGTTACGAACGGAAACACCTGTAACACAGAAGTGTTCATAGAAGGAAAACTTTTTGACACGCTAAAATATTGAGTCAGAGGGGCGGGTTGTGAACGGGTCCAGGTCTTCAGATTATATTGCTATATACTTGGTAGTTACATGGTACATGTCAGCTGTTTTGTGTGTTCTAATTCACTAGTACGCTGCAATTTGCACAGTTTAATGCGTACGAGTCAATGGGGAAGTCTGGCGGGGCAGAGAATCTGGGAAAGCGAGAGGAAGTAGTCGTAAGTGTTTTGAAAGATTTCGTAACAAACTTGAATTTCCAGACGCTGGGGCAGAAGGCTGGGAATACCCTCCTTGGTCGTCATATTAAAGTCATCAAAATATATCTTGATATATATATAATATTGATGGCAGTTCCGTATATTTTCTTTTCTTTTTCCAGGTGAGTGTGTACGTCTGTGTTTGTGAGGACGAGTGTAAGGTATGTTGTAGTAACGAGGAGCACCAGGTGGAGGGGTAGGGAAGTACGCTTGGTGTTCTTGTAAGAGCTGGTGCTCTCCCGCCTACCATAGTGGTTGTGCAGGCGCTGGTGCCCTGATCTGCCATGGAGCTCTGTGCTCACACTACGTCTCCAGGCAGCGGAATAAACGACGCCAGAATAGGTACACGGAATTCTATCCTAGTCACATAGGATCAGGAAAGCGTCCCGAGGGCCAGATTCACGAAAGCACTTACGCAAGTACTTACGAACGTGTACATCTTTCCTCAATCTTTGACGGCTTTGGTTACATTTATTAAACAGTTTACAAGCATGAAAACTTCCCATTCAACTGTTGTTATTGTTATAAACAGCCTCCTGGTGCTTCGGAGCTCATTAACTGTTTAATAATTGCAAACAAAGCCGCCAAAGATCGAGAAAAGATGTACAGGTTCGTAAGTGCTTGCGTAAGTGCTTTCGTGAATCTAGCCCACTGGGGACCATATTACTGGTCTTTCCACTGGTATGTTCTCCAGGAATTATCTTATCAGTGTCTTACATCGAGGTGAAACTTGAGGAGCTGGTACATTCTGGAGGCTCCAGTGGCGATTAAACAGTGTAGTTTCCTTGTAATCGTTTCGAGGATCGTCTGGTGAAATAATAACATCCACTACGGGGTCACCATAGCCCGTGCTACTTGGAACTAATTGTTCCAGGTAGCGAATCTTTAACAACAACAAACGTCTGGTGAACACACAACCCCACTCGGTCTGTACCCAGATAGATGGCTAGCGCCGGTTTACTGATGGCTAAAAGCATTTTTTAAAAGACGTTTTTTTTATTCAGAGCACGGTTAACTAAGCTATATATAACCAGGACCCCCAATTACTGTTGAACAAATTAAACGGTGCTGTAACGGTACCTGTTTGTCCCTCCCTTCAGATGTTTGCAAGTAGTCTTGTGTACGAAAAGTGCTGTTGCAAATTATTTTTCAACGAAGCACGTACGCGTCGCAATCATGCAACATGCTACATAAAAATCACGCTGTATAGAAATACACAGTTTCACTTTTGTTAGGTAATGTTAAATATTTAACATTATATTTTAATACACTTGTTAAATTGCATTAAACTTGACCATTGTGGAGAAGACGTTATGTATATA
This sequence comes from Procambarus virginalis, assembly GCA_020271785.1. Classification (NCBI taxonomy): domain Eukaryota; kingdom Metazoa; phylum Arthropoda; class Malacostraca; order Decapoda; family Cambaridae; genus Procambarus; species Procambarus virginalis. The sequence goes on along the minus strand of WNGS01005997.1, from coordinate 10,904,449 downwards.
TAACGCTATCGCCCCCCCCCCAAACGTAAAACTTGCTGTGGTTTATGGATATTAAAACCACGGCAATATTGACGGTTCATGGGGCCTAATGGTTGTCGGCTCTGGTAGGTAAGGATGGTTGCCAAGGCTCTGTCGCTTCTAGTCGGGCAAAACTGTTTCGTTTTTTTACGGAAAGGGGGCCTGACAGCTGAGTAGACGGCGCTTCGGATTCATAGTTCATTGGATCCGGTTCCGGGTTCGATCCCCGGCGGAGGCGGAAACAAATGGACAAAGTTTCTTGCACCCTGATGCTCCTGTTACCTAGCAGTAAATAGGTACCTGGGAGTTAGACAGCTGCTACGGGTTGCTTCCTGGGGGGTGTATAACAAAAAGGAGGCCTGGTCCAGGACCGGGCCGCGGGGACGTTAAGCCCCGAAATCATCTCAAGATAACCTCAAGATGGTAACCTAGAGAGAGGGCTGGGAGACCAAAGCGAGAAGAGTTGCAAATGGTGTTGCAGACGATATGGAAGAAAATGCAGAATAGAACCAGTGAAGAGCAGAGGTGCCATAGGCACAATCGGAGAACACTGTATAAACATCAGAGGTCCGTGGTTGTTCAACATCCTTCCAGCAAGCATAAGAAATATTGCCGGAACAACCGTGGACATCTTCAAGAGGAAACTAGATTTATTCCTCCAAGGAGTGCCGGACCAACCGGGCTGTGGTGGGTATGTGGGCCTGCGGGCCGCTCCAAGCAACAGCCTGGTGGACCAAACTCTCACAAGTGAAGCCTGGCCTCGGGCCGGGCTTGGGGAGTAGAAAACTCCCAGAACCCCATCAACCAGGTATCAACCAGGTACCCTTGTATTGCAGGGTCTACCTACCTACCACGTGCTATACAAGATAAGTAGGGAGCCCCTGTGTGGGGGGCGTGCGCACGCGCGCCCACTTCCTCTCGTGCACTCACGTTCAATCTGGCAAGCTTGGATACTGTCACTTATTAATTTTTCGCAGCTTGATTTTAATCCGCCTCCTCCCACTCCACTGACAATCCATCTATGCTCCCCCACTCCACTGACAACCCAGCTATGCTCCCCCCATTCCACTGACAACCCAGCTATGCTCCCCCCATTCCACTGACAACCCAGCTATTCTCCCCCTCTCCACATGCTCCCCCTCGTCCCACTTGTCAATGCTCCACCACCCTGGGTGAAGCAAATATGCAGGTCGGCGAGTTTTTATTAGTTAAATTTTCCTAGAGTGTCAACACTATATTTGACGCAGGCAAGTGAGCAGCGAGCACAGCCATTGATGGGGAATTTCCAAAGGTGAAATGAAATTCTGACCAGCTTACATATATACACCTACAATTTTCCTCTAAGGTAGGGAAGAAAGAAAAAAATATTTATAAATTTGTTTTCTCATTTATTTTTGCCTTCAAAGTCTGCCCAACCACTTGGGTTGGACGGTAGAGCGACGGTAGAGCGCCATGCAGGTCAGCGTTCAGTCCCCGACGTCCAAGTGATTGGACACCATTCCTTCCACCCATCCGAATTCCTTATCCTGACCCTTTCAAAGTATTAGTCTTAATGGCTTAGTATTATGAGTTCCCTCTGATAGTTCCCTTCCAACCTTAACTCTTAATGTTTTTATTGAGGGAAGGAAGGAGGGAAGGAAGGAGGGAAGGAGGGAAGGAAGGAGGGAAGGAAGGAAGGAAGGAGAGAGGGTGGTAGGTGAACACTTCCTGTGCTCCCCTCACATAAATATATTTTGAAAACAAGATTACTAAAACCGAAAAAGGAGTAAAATAATTGCCATTGTTCCACACCGTCAAATAATGAAATGAACCGTAGTTGTATGATCATACCTATATGCGGTCAGTTTCAAGTCAATATAGCGAAGCTCCATTGAGAGAGAGCTTTCAGACTTGAAAGAAACACTTTAGTGGCTACGTTGCTCAGTTTGATTACCCGCTGAACTATTTTTCTCTCGGATTAAAGAAATTGGTGTTTTAAAAGTAAAAAAATGGCAAGCCGGTCTGGATATTGTATCCCTCTCGGAAATGCCAGACATCTTTCAACGTTATGAAGTATGCAAATGTCTCATAATGGGTTACTCAGACATTGTTGGAGTGACACCATTGTGGCTAGTGTGCTGGTGTTGTTCACTGCTAGTGTGGGTGTTCTCCCAGTCTACTGGCGTTCTTCACTGCCAGTGTGGGTGTTCTCCCAGTCTACTGGCGTTCTTCACTGTCCACGACGTTAGACCCGGGTGGAGAATTTTCTTTCTCCTTTTTAAACCTCTCGCATCTTTCTGTCACTCTCTCCTATCGTCTTGATTTCTGATTCTGTGCCGTTTATCTCGCTCTTTTGTGTCCTCTGCTCTCGTTCTCTCCTTTCTTCCTTCTGTTTCCTTGTCCTCCAACCCGCTGCCCTCTCCTACGGTGGTGTCTCCCGAGGTAAACATCTCCAGGAAGCCCTTTGTCGAAGGGTCGTGGTGTTCATGCGTCACTGTCGACCCGAATCACAGTCGTCACACAAAAGCCTCTCGTGAGGCTCCGACGGCGACATGGTCCTGGTGCACGGACCTCGCCTGGGCCAAGGGGGGTATAGACGCCTGGGCCAAGGGTGGGTATAGACGCCTGGGCCAAGGGTGGGGTATAGACGCCTGGGCCAAGGGTGGGGTATAGACGCCTGGGCCAAGGGTGGGGTATAGACGCCTGGGCCAAGGGTGGGTATAGACGCCTGGGCCAAGGGTGGGATATAGACGCCTGGGCCAAGGGTGGGGTATAGACGCCTGGGCCAAGGGTGGGGTATAGACGCCTGGGCCAAGGGTGGGGTATAGACGCCTGGGCCAAGGGTGGGGTATAGACGCCTGGGCCAAGGGTGGGTATAGACGCCTGGGCCAAGGGTGGGGTATAGACGCCTGGGCCAAGGGTGGGGTATAGACGCCTGGGCCAAGGGTGGGTACAGACGCCTGGGCCAAGGGTGGGTATAGACGCCTGGGCCAAGGGTGGGGTATAGACGCCTGGGCCAAGGGTGGGTATAGACGCCTGGGCCAAGGGTGGGGTATAGACGCCTGGGCCAATGCCGGGGGGTACACTCCAGGAGCAAGTGGGCAAAGCAAACAGAACATGGGTTACGTCAAACACATTTTCCGGCTGGCAATGTAAGCCGGAGGAGGGAGTGTAGGGTTGAGAGAGGCTTCTGCTTCGCTATTCTCCTCTGTCTAGCCTGAACTTGATGTAAAAGCTTGAACTTGGTCGGGAGTTAATCAACTGACAGCAGGGAAGGCAGAATCCAGGAGTTAAAACTTAATTCCACAAGACCATTCAAGTTGGAACATATTTTCACTCTAGGTTGAACGTCTTGTCTATGGTGGTGCCTCTTCCCTTCTCACGGCAATGTTTAATAAGAGAATGTTATCGATGTTGGCATTAGTGTTTAATCAATTAGATTGTAAAGGTTCAAACCTATGCACGGTAAAACAAGATGGGGGAGGGGGGAGACTGACAAATAGGATGAGCAGTTGTGAAGTGCAAGTGAGGATGAAGGTAGTAGGGAGGATGGCGGGAGTAGGGAGGATGGAGGCGTGAGTGTTGGAGTGGGGAGGAGGTTGGGGACAGAGAGAGGAAGGATCCCCTACAGGACATCGCCTACTATTGTTATCAGTGGTGTTGGCCACACCCATGTTCTCCTCCCTGCGCGCTCTCTTGTGCTAGTGGTGTGCCTCTTGTGCTCTTGTCTACTTTCTCTCTACACGGATTGATTAAGATGAAGCCACCCAAGAGGTGGGACGGGCATGAATAGCTTGTAAGTACACTTTAAGGGTAAAACGTTCCTGTTGTTGTTTTTAGATTCAGCTACTTAGAACCAAAGTTCCAAAGTAGCACGAGACTATGGTGAGCCTGTAGTGGACTTACCTGGCACAGGAGCGGGGCTGTAACTGTATGTTGTTGTTGTTAAAGATTTAGCTACTCAGGACTAAGTGTCCATGTAGCACGAGCTATGGTGAGCCCGTAATGTAACTGTAAAAAAAACGTTCCATTTATCATGGAGGACCTTCCCCTTACCTTACTCCCATCTCCCATCCCGCCTCAAATTAGGGAAGAGAATGGAGGCAGGCGGGAAGGAGGTGGCACGGGCATGAATAGCCCGTAATTCTTT